>VXBJ01002330.1:656739-677739 GCA_013400055.1 Nycticryphes semicollaris
AAAACACCCGAAAAAAAAAAAAAAAAAAAAAAAAAAAAAAAAAAAAAAAAAAACAAGAAACCACACCTAGGCTTGCCAAAACCAAAGATACTATAGGTACAGTTCCTTTCACTCGCCTTCTTTGACCCACAGAAATCAAGAGCTGTATGGAATTTTTTTCCCCTGGAAGTCTGGAAATTGGCACAGTACAGTACCATGATCCGCAACTGAATGAAACTATGAATATTAATCTCTAACCAATCCAACAACTCCGAAAAAACCTGGTGGAGAAATCCCCTAAGACATGTAGCCAATGGTGTGGTGCTGTAACTACCAAAAGGAAGTTTTCTAGACTAACTCCTAAAGTGGAAGGATACAATAGGATTAGCCTTATCTTATTTAAATTTCTTAACAGCAAGACTACACCCTCGGGACAGCATTCTGTTCCCAGTGGGATTCAATCTCCAAGTAAGAGTCATTCTTAAAGTAGCAACAGCTATGGTTGGCAGAGCTGGAACCATGAGGACAACACAAACAGCAAAAACAGTTTATTCAGGTTTGAGTCAAGAGGAAAAACTGCATTTCAGGCTAGATAAAAATAAGACACAACATATTCAAAGAAGCGTCAGGACTACCATTTTTAGGTCATGCCCTGTACTTTTTCCAGCTTTTCAGTTCGCACATTGGAAGGTCAGATCATAAAGTGGCTTCCACAGTGGCATTTCAATGCAGACTACTCTCTACATAATAATTAGTGCCTTTCTTCTCATCGCCTGCATACTGTTTTGCTAGTCTGAGAATGTCATTCGTATTTATTCATTCTTGAGCAGCTTTTTTTAAATCCCTTCAAAGTAGCAGCACCCTACACGTAGCCATCTCATGTTCTATGAGCTTTAGTGCAAATGCCGTGTTTCTTTTCTTCTTAAGAACTTCATTACAGTGTTTATGCATGAATACAGTGCTAGTACTGTAACCGTGCAAAGCAAATATGCTGTAGTAACTGTAAGCTTTATTCAAAGTGTAGCTTTAAAAGTGTTAATGGTATACTCCAGCCTGGACTGCCTGTGCTAGTGCAGGGAAAAAGGCAAAAGGAAAACTAAATGACAGACCTTTCATGCTAACAAAAAAAATTTTGCAACAGTCAAACAGAAAACCTACGGGCTAAACACATTGCTGAAGTTCTTTGCTGCATTTCAGTTCCAGATAGATAGTCCGAGTAGAAATGGTTGAATATGAAATGGCTGGAGTACAGTGTCCAGTTCTGGACTCCCCAGCTCAAGGACAGGGAACAGCTAGAGAGGGTACAGCAGGGGACCACTAAGATACCTGGAGCAACTCTCTTACAAGGAAAGGCTGAGAGAGCTGGGACTCTTTAGCCTGGATAAAACTGAGGTGGGGGGGTGGTTCTGATCAACACCTATAAATACTTAAAGGGTGGGTGTCAAGAGAAAGGGGCCAGTCTTTTTTCAGTGATGCCCAGTGACAGGACAAGGGGAAATGGGCACAAACTTGAACATAGCAAGTTCCATCTAAACATGAGGAGGAACTTCTTTCCTTTGAGGGTGACAGAGCACTGGAACAGGCTACCCAGAGAGGTGGTGGAGTCTCCATCTCTGGAGACATTCAAAACCCACCTGGACAAATTCTTGTGCAACCTCCTCTGGTGGACGTGCTTTGGCAGGGGGGTTGGGCTAGATGATCTCCAGAGGTCCCTTCCAACCCCATAACATTCTGTGAATATTAGAAAAAAAAAAAAATCTTACCAAAAAAACTGAAGGGGTGTTTATGTGGAGGGAATATGCCTCTTTCTTCTCCTAAAGATTTGTGTGTTTTTCCATGTAACATCCTTCCTTGAGAGCACAACGGGGGGCAATACCTCTGCTAATTGGATATTCTGCAACTTAAAACAAAATTTGCCAGAACGGGGGGCAATACCTCTGCTAATTGGATATTCTGCAACTTAAAACAAAATTTGCCAGAACAGCAGCCAAGGAGAGATTTATGACTGTACAAACGCTAAAGATGCAGATTTTTCACTGTGACTAGGTGATGCTAATACGGAGGCATTTTGCTCGTCTTCGGGAAGCATTTCAGAAAATAAATTTAAACTGTTCAAAATTTCTTGGCAGTATCTAACATATAAAATCTGTTATATCTACATTAGCACCTCCTAGATATTTATAAGTAACATAATTATCACACTGTCACTGTTTGCTCTCCTGCATTATTATAAAAAAAGATTTTGGAGCATAATAGACATTCACATCTTAAAAATTCCTTATTTATACTATGAATGAAGCTAATCAGTAGTTTGAAAATTCCCAAAATTATTTTAAAGAATGTTTGAAATGGTACTGAAATTCAGACCTGTAAATCTGTAGGTTTTCACTATTTTCCTCCAGGTGAGCAAACTCATTAATAACTGTAATTTGGGCACATATTTCTCTACCAAGTTTCACATAGCTGCAGTATTTGCTTTGAAAAACGCTACCATCAGCAACACTGTTCTCCACCTTATTTGTATTCATTCTCCATCCTCTCAAGGGAAAAATGTCCAAACCCTCTCCAACACCAGATTCTCAGACAACTCAAAATCCCTGTCTTCCTCTTTGCAAACCCACCACATCCTAAGCTACCCCTGCAAAAAGGGCCTCAATTCCTCTACAACGTCTTCGCAATCTACTTATTCACCACTAAATTGCTAAGTATATGGGAGAGAAAAATGGTAAGAGGATAAAAGAAACCTGAACCAAAGTTATTTGAAAAATGGAAGTATAAATTCTTTAAAAAAAAAAAAATTAAATGTACTTCTGGCAAGCTAGTGGGCAAGTATCAAGACATGGTTTTCCTCCTGGTGGATTTAGCACAACAAACACACAAACCACCAGTGAGGGACTTCCCAAGCAGATAGAGCATGTGGGGAGAAAAATCAACATCAGGAACCCCATCCTAATGGCTGTTTTAGAGAAAAATTTCTGACAGAAGTAAAGCACGTAGGCAAGACAGAAATCCCATTAAGGAAGCAAATAAGAAGGTAAGAAACTCTAGTATAAGAGGCTGTTGGCGTTTAAATAAAGTCAAAGTTGTTAGCGGGGGCAGAAGAGAACAGAAAAGGAAACAAAGGCATAAAAGTTAGCTTACTACGAAAATCTGCACTACTGGTTTCACTTCAGAAAAAAATAATAGTTCTATTTTAATACTTTTTTTTTTTTTTTTACTAAGCCAAATAAACACCATTGCATTTTACCTCTTCTAGCAGGGAAGCTTCTCCTGTACAACGTGGAAAATTATTATGCTAGCCCTTAACACTCCCATTGAACGAAGGCCTGTTTTTTGGGTTTGCTTTTATTGTTTGTTTGTTTTTAAGGAAAGCACTGAAAGGCACACATGGCATGTACGTAGAAGCTGCTTTTGCTTATATCACAACCATCAGAGTTAAGTATTTTAATTCAGAAAATAAATGAACAATTTGAGGGGGAAAAAAAAATCATAAGCAGACTGAACTTGTTATTTTGAAATTCCAATCTAGTATTAATGGCAACAAAGCGGAGAAAAGCCATGAATAAAATCCAACACCATAATATCTCAAGAGATACAGCGATGACTGAACAAATCCAAATCACCAGTTCTGGTTTGAGGTTTACAGAAGTTCCCATTTGAAGGCAGCTGGATGGCAGTCAACTCGCCAGCTCCCACAGCAGCACCTTCGAGCTGTATTGACTCCTAGGGAAGGCAGGCACCCTAAAATCCGCTCGAGCAGCATCACGTCATCCGTTTGGTTGGCTTGGAGAAGCCAATTAAGTGTTTTCCATTCGTATGGTAAAGCAGCTATACAATTTTGTTTTTATTTCGAAGACAGTCTCAAGTTACGGAACGCTTTAGCTAAACTCTGCGGCAAGGACTGCGTGTCTGTAAAGCCAGCAATTCAAGCTTATGCGAAACCAGATGTGTGGACGCTGCACAGTTCCCAGGGCTGTGGAGGGTTGTTTTGGTTTTTTAAATGTATTACTGCAGATTTAAAAAGAAAAAAAAAAAACAAAAAATCCCAACAACACAACCAAACAAACACCATCACACTCCTGGCTTTTCAGTTATATCATAGGATACACTAAAGCAAAACCAACATGTTCTTGCGGGGAAGAGAGAGGAGGGGGATAGCAAAGGGGGTGGGAACAGAAGAAAACGTTAAGGGGATAAAAGCCACACACATGGAGCAGAGTACAAGCGACGCTGTAGTACAACAAAGAGCAGCACAGTTCTGAGAAGCAATAAGCATAACATTACTCGAGGTAACAAGAACTCCTTGATCAATTATTCATATAATTTACAACAACAGTTACAGCTGCATCAATGAAAAAAAAAAAAATAATCTAGGGCAAATATGAAATCTTCACAGCTATGAAGTGCCCTTGATTTTCACCAGAACATTTGGCTGGCTGATATCATGTGTTTCTGGTTAGCAACACGCCCCTCCAACAAAGAGAAACAAGAGACAGAAAGGCACAGAACAAACTGTCTTGCTGGAAGCAGTGACAGTATTCAAGGCTGCATTTCAGTCCCGGACACCGAGCATCACCAAAAGCTGACAGTACCTTAACACTTTCTGTACGTGAATCATCATCACCAACCCCACTTCTGTACGTGCACATACCCCATGGGATTATGAAAATACCTTCTGTAAAATCCTTACTCTCACGATGTGTGAAATTGTGCTTTTTTAAATAACATTCAGAAGAAATTATCTTTTTTTTTTTTTTTTTAAATGCATGGGTTAGTACGTTTGTTTCATGTACTTCTAAGGTGAATTTAGCAAAGGGAAACAAGGAGAGAAATATTTCTGGGTTGGGTTTTTTCCTCCAGTTTGAAATCACTGGATAATCATCATCAGTTTTCTCTGCTCTGCCAAGGTTTCAATGCAATACCCTCAGTTGTTCAAGACAACCTTGCCAGTGGGACTGGAGAAACACAGTTGAAACCCAATCCAAAGATGTGAGAAGCAGAGAGAAATGAATGAACCAGCGGTCTTATTCCCAGGGCACGTACAATGAACCATAAGGGAAGATTATGGGGTAAAATGCTGACCATGCTAATGGGAAGACTCATGTCAATTTTGATTTTACTCTACTGATGTTAGGACAATGAACTTCAGTCTAGTTCAGAGCCCTAATTCCAGTCTAAATTAGAAAGATCAATAAAGGATTAACAAGAAAAATTCCCTAATGAATCAAGGAATATTTATCTAAGGGACCTTCCAACAACGAAGTTAACATCTTGCAACAGCTATTTTAAAAAATGCAGAGGTTGGCAGACCTTTAGAAAGACCTACATTTAATCTTGAATGCCTCTGGAAAACATTTCCACTACTACTCACTTTTTGCAGCCAACTCTCTACACAAATTTCAATTAATCTTGTCAGTAAGAATTCTGCATATACCGTCACTACATTAAAAACCTGGCCACCAAAACCATAGCATAGTCAAATCTCCCAAGGTGCCTGGGTCTGTAGCACTGACAGGTTCAACAAAGTTCTTCGGGTCACATTTCTTCATCCACCAGCATTCGTCCTTTTACAAACAAGGAGGAGTTCTGGATGACCATACTAAGAGAAATAATTATAGGCTGGTAAACAGAAATACATCATATGCAGACCTCATTCTCCTCCCGTTGCTGAAGACATCCGAGAGCGTTTCCGTATTTTTGTGGCCACTCGAAGCGAGCTCTGAATGCAGCAATTAAAGCGGGATCTGTTTCTAAAAAGGGAGCGTGCTGTAGAGCTCTGAAACAGCCTGTTCCCTTGTCAACAAAGGGCTGTGGATATTATCTTCCTCCTAATATTATAAGGAATAACTTCTGGTTCTAACCAACAACGCACTGTGTTGCTTTTTCCCTTCCTCCCCCTGCATTTGCTGTGACAATGTTTGTACCAGGTAGCAAGCAGCAACACACACAAAAGAAGGAGAAAGCTCAGAGATGCATTTGTGTGTTTATTTAGTGAGGCAAGAAATCCTTATTTTGATAAATTCTATCAAGCCACTTTAATTTGCTTGAAAATTAATCTTTTTACCTTGGTGTTGGATTTTTGAGCTCCTGCTGAGGCTGCCTGGTGTGTTGGGAGGTCTTCACCTTTACCAGAGGTGTCCAGGTGGAGGTCTCGGAACTCCCAGAGGCTCCTGGCAGCAGTGCCTGGAGACACAACAACAGGGAAATCATTTAGCTTCATCATCGTGTCTCGAAGCCACAGTTTTAGGACAGGCAACAAGTATCCTTTTACATTAAATCTTTTCGCTTGCTTAACCTAAATTTCAGAAATCAGAAACATATGTTGTATTTTGGACACTGAAAAGCTGCACAGAGATGGCTAGTGAAACCAAACAAGCACTCGGTCACCTGTAGATTTTCTCTGGTGATTACACTGCTAGCCCTAACAGCATGATCTCCAAGCTCCCAAATTTAGCAGGTAACCTACAGGTATCAGTTCTGAATTTCCCTCATGGAACTGCTCAGGGACACTTCGGGAATGCTTCTGAGGAAAAAGCACAAGTAGCAAGATATCACCTTCTCAGGACAGTCACAGAGTGCTGAGACACTGCAGACAAGAAACCCAGCCTGAAAACCACCTTACCTCCTCATGCGTGACCTCCATCCAGCTCACAGTGCAGCCCTTGTTACATACACACTCCAGGAGACCCTCTTTTGCTCAGAAAAACTCAAAAATAAAATAAAAAAGTCCTTAAAACCCATCATCAATGGGGAAGGGTAACACCAAGACTGCCTTCCTGAAATGAACGCATTCCACTGCTGTTTCTTACATGCAAAACAGCCACACAGAAATTTAATAGGTAACAAGATGTTCAGGTTTATGTTGACATGCCACCTGAGGTAAGATCAGCTCTAATCATATAATTGAAAGAAAAGTACTCAGATACCTGAGATTTTGGGGGGTTGACAGCATGTGCTCAAGCAGATGGCACAGCAACTTCTTTTAAGCAAACATTTCTGAGCAGTTTAAAGTTATTTTAGTTTTCTAATTGGTTATTCACTCCAAAAACAGGGCTGCAATTAGGTTACAGACTGTGATGAGACACGGGGTTCCTTTAACAAAAATCTCAAATAATATTTGCAGAACCTATTTAAGCAAAAATTCAAGAAAACATTGTCTCACACAGTTAACCCACCAAACGAGCAGCAGTATTTTTCAGATATCAGTTACTTTGGGGAACCTGCCTGAGTTGGGGTCCTAACAGTAATACAACAATGGAGGGATTTCCAAGACAGATGGGCACGTTCACATGAGCCCTTAGAAATTAGAAAAAATAACAAGAGGAAGATGAAGGCATAAGCATATTCAGAGTGACATAGAATTGCAGCTACTTGGGCTATTATGGGACTGCTGTAGTCATGTTATTCTGGTATTTTGTAAAAGAGAAAAAGAACACTTGGCATTTTAAAAACATGGGGGGTGAGGGGGAAAGAAAAAAAAAAGAAAGAAATCTTTTCCAACTTTGCCTTTAGTACAACAGAGCCCAACAGCAGATTATCAACCCAAACCACACTCTTGCACTACTACAAATTATTCCCATATCCCAAATTACTTAAGCAGTAATTCTGAACCAACAGCCATTGCAGTCTCATAACTAAAGCTGCTTTGCAAGCAAAAGGATGGTAGCAACTCAGTTTACAATCCCTATAAGTTCATATTCAACAAGTCAGAGGGGGGGGAAAAAGGGAACACTGTCATTAATTGCAGCTAGTAAATTTGTTCCAGCCATGTTTCTTGGCCAACATCTTGAGCAAATTCAAGTACAGGCACTTCTATCTCCAAATTGAGTGACAATTTTTATAGCTATCAAGTGGTCAGGACAGAAGGTACGCCCAAAATCCCTAGAAAGCTGCTAGACTTACTGCTTAAAAAAAAAAAAAAAAAACTTGTAAGAAATACTGCAGAAATAAACCCATGTTTGTGTCTTTTCTGCAGGAAAACATTCAGTTTTGTAAATTCCTCCCCTTCTGCCCCACTGAAATTGGAGTCCCTCGCTTTCTGCTTCTCCACTAAGTTGCTGGTTTAGAGTCCGCAAAGAATACAGGTTGCAGCTCCCAAATTGACATCTGGTGCTGGTAATACTACCAGTCTCCTACAGGAAATGCATATCACCGAGTTGAATATACTCACATTTAAAGAAGAAAGTATGATATAAATGTATGCATGTGCACAAATACATATAATATATTAAAGTAGCTGCACAGTTAGCAGTCAGCTTCTCTGATGCACTCAGAAATGCAGTTTGAAAATATTTTTATGAAACTGCTTTGTATTTATAGACTACATCCTGAGTTTCAGCCTTTATCCAACAAGCTGGAGCCTTTTATGACACACGTCGTTTCCTGCTTTGCCGTCCAGTATCAACAAGTCTTTGGGCTTTCTTGCTAAAAAGAGTTTTCATCCCCACTTGCTATGTTCTTCCTCTCTTTTATTCTCTTGCTAAGTATGAAATCAAAGTTTTAATACTTGCAAAAATACACATCTAACGGAAAAGAAGCCAAACCTAATTCGGAAGGATCCATGAATGAATGAATGGGCTTCTTATTCTAACAATCCCAAAGGCACCGATTTAAACCTTCAAACCTCACTCGAGTCTACCCTGAGGTTTCCATAATCCAAACTAAAGTCTTTAAAAATGTAGGATTCCTCGACAAAGAAATAAGCTGATATGGAAACTCAGCAGCAGACGGTTAAGCATTTGATAACTTGATGCTTTGATAAGGCGTTACCTTAATCGCTGTCACTTGGGAAGAAACTGAACTCAGGAAACTGAAACTAAGCAGCTGGAAGAATCCAGCTACTCAAATAAATAAGATACACTTTCTGTGCCAAAAGAGATACAAATGGTTTCTGCAGCCAAACAGAGCACAGATCCGGAGAGAATAAGGTTATTTAACAAAGCACAAGAGGTTTAGGAGATCCCAGCCATACACATAATTAGAAATCAAGAAATATTTACTAATGGATATTATGAAAAAAAAAAAAAAAAAAGCCTGTTTAATGCAGACCCTGAATTTTCACAGGCAGGAGGTGCTGAGTCACTAGTCTTACATCTCTGTAGCTTTCAGGTAAAAAGCTCACATCAAACAAATTAGAAGGTGTAGTCAATTTAGAGAACATGATTTTCAGAAACATTAATTAGTGGAGTTTTGTTAGGAAGGTGCCATATCCACTAATTCTGGCAGTTTCTACTCCTGTAGGCAGATATGTTTTCATTAAAAACAACAATAAAACTAAGCTGTAATCTGCTCAGTTATTTGGCATTTAACCACTGAAGAATCAAATTTTTAAAAAATCCAGAAAAGTCAGAAACCAGGTTTCCCACAATTAACGTTAACATGTTTATACCTCACACAGTGCCATGGTAACTATTATTTTATATTACCTTCACTGGCAAATAAATACATAAGTATCTTCAATATTGGATGTTTTACATCAGAGCTGGAAATCTTAACTTTCACATTTTCTAGATTTATACATTACTGTTAAAAAACATGCACCCAAGTTTAGACCAAGAATAGTAAGTTTCATCACAAAGCAAGACACCTCTAAGAAACCAAGACGACCTTTACTTCCTACAAAGTTTGATGCAAACACTGCTAATTTTTTCCAAGCAAGAGTTATACCAACTGGACAGCTGGAAAGTAGCATTGTCTTTAGAGGTCTCAGAGTTTCACCACCACTATTCTTGCAGCTGTGAGCATCTCACTAGAAGGCTCCGGATCAGCACAGCTATCCAGCCACTACATACTGTCAGTGAAAGCTACAGGACATTTACAGAAGCAGAAGGTACTTTAATCTCCTAAATATTAATTAATACTGATAGAAAGCTTCAATTAGAAGCTGTTTACTAAGTCTAGCACACCAAATTTTTGTTTGCTTTTGTGTATATGTTTGAAATACGTATCTAAGAGAAAAGACAAAAAGGAAAGCTTCATTTTACCCTTGTTAGTTTTCTTCCCACATTCTCAGATACTCTTTTCTAGGCTCCAAGACTGAGAGTTTCATTTAAGGTTTGTATCAGTTATGGATTAAGCACTCTGCGTCCATGGAAATACACACATCATGTGCTACCTTAACTTTATGGCCCACATTCACTGTTGAACCATTTATCAGGAAATTAAAGCAGAGTCCTTAATGCCACCATGTGGCACAAAATCAGAGCTTCTGTCCTTCCAGCCTTCCTCACTGGACTGCTTACAAGCTTATGAAGGTAAATGACAAAATACACATTTATTCTAGGAGCTTTTTAGTGGAAGTCTAACACTTTCCTGGAATGAATCGCAAACAGTCATGAAAATGTAACAGAAGAAAAAAAAAAAAAAACCAAAAACAAAAAAGGAAGACACAAAAAAGGTTGTCTGGGCAGCACGCTACCTGGTTCTGCAGGATGGATTTTCTTTTTTCTAGAATTAAAAAACATTTAAATAAGTATAAACATTATGACAAAAATAATTAGGGCTCTTAGGCACCAGTGGGCAGCCCAGTAAAACAGGACTCTAAAGATGACTAAAGAGATAGCGTGTTTTTTGAAGAAGAAATTGTCTTGGGTGGCAATGGACAACAGGGAAACCAACAGCTGTTGATCCAGCAGTATGGATGGACCTGAAGGTTTCCATCCTTCCACTCTATTTAGGCAACCAAGGAACAACAGTTCCAAACAAATCAATGACAACAAAAAAAGCAGTCAGATTTAGGTCTGCTGAGACAAACAGCTAAGATAGCTAGTTACTGAAGAGGATGGACACACCTATCACAGAGAACCATTCCTTCAAGGAACTCCACTGAGAAGCAGAGGATTATTGAAAGCAGTGCCCAGCTGAAAGCACAAACAGCTCAAAAGGTACCAACTGAACACCGCAACTGGGAATTTATGAAATGAGTTTATATGTTAACTCATCCTCTTGCCGAGGGACTGGAAAGAAGCAATCCCGTATAACTTGTGGAAGTTCCTGGGTTCAGTGATGATGGCTGAGCTTAGAGGTAAAAGAAAGGCTGTGAAGTAGTAAGGAAAACAAGGTATATGACAAAAAGGAAGTATAATGATTCAAGTAACAAGAGAAGACATGCTAAAGATGGGCCCTGGTACCGTGATTTATTTTAAGTAAATATGACTAGAAAAATTCAATTAGAACTTCAAATTTCTTAAGTTTTCCCTGTGAGAGGGAACAGAAAAATACCACACTGCCTTCTTACTATAAACATTACAGAGAACCCTAAAATAAGGGATGAAAGCCAAAACTAAAGCAAAAGAAAAGACCCTTTTATGAGAGTTTCTGGTAAGTTCTTTACCATTTAAGAAAAGTTAAATATACTCCAAATAAGGGCATCATTGAAGCAATTAAGAATCATTCATTCGGGGATACTAATGCCAATGAGATTCATGGCTTGGAGGTCTTGAAAACAATTTTATACTTGGGCACAGCACTGGAGATTTCCATTTACGAAAAACCAGCGTACTTTGAGTGTTCACTGAAGATGCAGGGAACATGTCATCATACATGATCTAGAGGATTATGCCCAAAATATAAATGATAGCCTGGGTATAACACCCAAAGTAAATCAAATTCTGAACTGTCCTCTTTTGGAGTTTGCAATGTAGCTTTATTCATTTTTCATAGTCCCCATGAAAGCATAACCACTTTGTAGTTCATGAGATGCAAGCTAAGTAATTGGTTTGACTTTAGGACAGACATTAGAAGCAACCATATGCTATCACCATCCTTCCCTGCTATTTGGGCAAAATCTTAAGGCAAGACATTCATGAAAATATGCATGAGTAATTATATACAGCTGAAGAGAGAATCACATATGTTACCCTACCCAGTCTGCATTCCTACAACAAACTTTCAAATAAATTAGCAGCACTTAATGGGTACAGCTGGAACTCGACTAAGCATAAGAAAAGCATGGAACTAAAAGCATGAACTATGCATGAGACAGATTCTAGACCTGACAAGGGTGACACCTCTCTCTCTGACTTTTAATAGTGACACCATTATCATTTTAAGATGAATACTCTGGAATGCATAGACACTTTCAAAAGCCTTTGCAACATCAAAGCTAGACAAATCTTACTTAATGCCTTCAACAGATTTGGACCCCTGATTGTTTTTGCTACAAATCCAGTGAGAGTTGGAGGGGTTTTATGCAAATTATAAAACAAAGTTGCTGTAGCCTCTCATCTTCCCCTCATCCTGCTGTAACTACGTAAGACAAGCTGTGCCAGAGACATGGGAGTCATGAGCCTTCTGCCCTGGTACTGAACCACCACACGGGATGTGTTAGTTCTTCCTTCAGTATGATCAGAAGACAATGACCCACATTCAAAACAATAAAGTGACACTCATTCCCATTAAATACGAGATCAAGACAGCTTTCAGGTTTTTAGGACACAGTTAGATGCTGAGGTAAAACTCGCCCAAGCAATTTTGCCAGGGAATGATGCCAGGGAAATGCAAGAGTCGTTCTCCAAAGTACCTGAATGACTAGAGGCAGTACAGTGTTCTCATCAGATCTACGGGTAGATCGGGAAGTATGCAAGTGCCAGATGGTTACCTACCACTGAGCCATGCACTTGTTTTGGAGGAGTTTTAAGTCACCTTTGCTCGCTAGCCAGCACAACACGAACTGAATTTAGAACATACCCTTGAGAACTAGAACAAGTACAAATTATTAATAATGAGATATTTGCAAAAACAGAGGACAAAAAGAAAAATAAACAAAAATAAAACAGTTATGCACTTCAGGAAAAGTAAGAAACTACTGGCAGGAGGAATCAGCTGAGGGAAGCAGTCATCAATTTATCCTTTCATTAAGCATGACTGAAATACAGATGGATGTTTCAGACCGTAAAAGCAAATTTTCCTCTAGCCTGAAAGACTCTCTAGCACACACTTCTGCATGCAAGTTTCCAGGTAAAGAATTTTCATCAGCAAGTTATCAGAACCCCAAACTAGCAAGAATTTAGTTTAATCTACATTCACTTTTGGATAGCAACCTATTGACCCTGTGTGCCACCCAGACAATGCAATTCTCTTTGCAACTCAGGATAACCACCAAGGCAAAACTCGGTTCCTGGTTATTCAACTCTAAGTGTTTCTCTTCAGATGTTTTACAGCTAGCAGAGGAAAGGATACAGATAGGCGAACTCGGTTTCTGACTTTCAATCAGTCAACAACTGACATGTTAGTAATAAGAGACATGAAACAGATATATTGCCCTTGATAGGAAATAGCAACTGCAGCTGGGCTTCAAAAGAACCCCACAGTCCACTTTACTGGGAATAAGAAGATACAGAAAGCTTTGACTTGGGGTCAAACATACAAAGACGACATAAATCAGAGGTTATTTCTAAAATTTCCTTTCCAAAGCACAAGAGAGTGAGCACCACAGTGTTTATAAAACATACTAAGACTGAAAAAAAGTCAGGTACAAGTCCATATATAATAGCACACAGACTCCAGCCAGGCAGACATGCTACCTGCTGCAGCAGTCACTTCCGCTCCCTGTCACCCGCCAAGATTGGGGACCCAGCTCAACTCTTCTGGCCCTCAGACCCAGGTTCTGCCTGTGTCACACAGGTGAGGGGACATCCTCTAAGGCAGGGGAGCTCCCCAGAACCTCGCACTACTGACCAAGCTGGGGACTCAGGGAGGCTCAGCCCAACACACCTCAGAGTACAGAGACTCCAAACTTTTCCTAGAAAACAACAATCATGCTTTAATGTAGTTATGAAATATACCTGATGTTGGACTACAAAAACACTACAGGCAGTTTAGTATCTCCCTTTGTGACCCATTTCAAGATTTCACTAACGTCACTGATGGGAACAGCAAAGCAGTATCACACTTGCAGGATAAAGTGACCAGTCCAGCCCAAACCACGACAACTTTTCTTTAAATAAAGCTAGTTATCAAAACCTAGTTATTGGTTAAAAACATTTTAATGGAAATACAAACTATTACTACCCAGAATCCCAGTGCAGTGTTTTAACACTGAAACTGCCACTTCCATAGGACATGATCGATCTAGCTTGAAGGAAGCTGTGGAAAGAGTCCTTGCCATCAGGCCCAGCACTGATAGATGGGATGTCTTTGCAAAAAACTTCCACTTAAGATCACTTAACTTTCTTATGTACCAAGTTGGAGGCCCAGAAGCAGAAGAGCACAGAGGGTTCACACCTGCAGGGAGGAGATGGCATGGCAGGTGACCCAAAACTGGTCAACAGGGTATTCCATCCTGTCTGCCCCATGCTCAGCATAAAAGCTGAGGGATCAAAGGGTTCAGGCTCTTTCTTCAATGTCTGATGGCCAGGAAGAACCCTGTTTGTCTGCATTCGATCCCAGACTCTGCATTCCTAAATCCAGTTCCCCTCAATCACCGAGTCCAGTTTGGGACTTTCCCAGTGCCTGTCAGTGATGTGATCATCATCCTGAGAGCCCAATATCATTTTGTATTTCTTTATTTTCTTATTAATATTATTATATTTTCTTTTTAGTGTTAAGTAGTTTTAGTTTCATATGTCATTAAAGTAATTTAGTTTCTCTTCAATCCACAGCCCCTTCTCCCATCTCTTTTGGGAAGGTAAAGAAGTTAAAAAGGGAACATCTGTCGTTCATTCAGTGGCCAGCCCAGTCTAAACCATGGCAACTTTTCTTTGTTTAAAGCTAGTCATCAAAATCTGGTTATCGGTTAAGAGATTTTAATGAAAATACAAATTATTAATACCCAGAATAATCAGTGCAGTGCTATAGCTCTTCCATACCCCAGAGGAAGTGAATCCAGGCAACTGCTGCACTCCACGTTGTGGGATGCTGGCAAACACCGACAAGGGGCAAGCAGCCAAACCAACTACTAAGGCTAAGAGCAGTATAAATCAACAGTTTGAATCAGAGGGTTTCACGCTTCCTTTCTGAGGACTTTGCCACTTATTGCTTCTTTTATAAACATTTATCAACCTTGTATCGGGTCGCTAGGGTAAAGCATGAAAGAGGCAACAGTTGCAGAGCACATCCATCAGTTCGACCTTGATTTAGGCCACCATTTTTGTCAAATATCAAACCAGGAGTAAGGCTTAAGAGAGTATATTCTCACACTATTCTGACAGCTCCCATGAACTTGTGACACTTTTCTTATACCTTATAAATAAAAATATCAAGCCAGACATGAAGCAGTCACATCATATCACCAGATGCAGGATGCAAAGCCACAGAATGACAGGGCTTTTCCCTGGGTTGCCACGTGCACAGTGTCCCTTTGATAGCTCTTATCCTCATTTAGCAGCACTGAGGTCAGGGAAGAAGGAAAGAGCACTTTTTTATTATTTATTTTTTTAAAAGCTTTCAAACTAGAAATGGAATTCATAAAACATATCTACTTCGCAGCAGCTGTCAGAAAGGAAGAGAAAGGATGCTCGGGAGGTTGCAACTCACCACTTGCACATCATCAGTCCATAAAGCAATGTCTCTTTTCTGCCCTGAAGCCAAAGGGCAATTAAGAGCTCATTCTACCCTGTCACTCATCCTGCAACTACCCAGCAATTCTTTTTTTAAAAGAATAGAGATGGACCACTAACACTTGCACTGGTTAATCTTTGGAATTTCAAATGATCCCACAGCTCAGAAAATAGTGCAGGTTATTTGGGTTACAAGAAGATCCCCCAAAAATACACACAACATTTTTGTATATCAAAATACATATTTTTCATTGCAGACAATCCCACATTGCTACTAGGTGTATTTTGATGCTCCCACCAGACTAAATGTCAACAGGGCATCTTCTCTTGTAAAAGTAGATAACACTTGCTATATCAGACACGCTGATGTTCCTGCAGCAGAAAATTCTGTGCACCTTATCTACAAAATAGGCACTCAAACAAGTATTAAACCGCAAACATTGATTTTGAACATTCCGAATTGTAAGTTCAAATATACGAGGTGTCTAAGAAGGTGCTTGTGTAACACAAAATTAAATATCAAAAGCACTCAAGACAAATGGAACAAACTTCAAAATGAAATCCAACATCTAAAGAGATTTCTGTCTTGATCATTACTGCTGAGCTATCACTTCTACTGCCACATTTTCATACTGCACAAAGAACGCATTCAACGTTTCCAGTTATTACGTTTGTGACAGCAAAAAAAGGGGATACATTTTCAGAGATGCGACTCCTCAGGCTCTGCTGAAGGGTTTCAAATGATGCAATTCAAGCAGAATATATTTTAATTTGGTTGCCACAAAATAGGGAATGATTACTTTATTACACTATAAAGAAAAATTAGAATACCAGACGTCACCGTTTGGCCACCAACTATGAAAGTTACAATAAGGTATGTGGGGTGTGAACAGAATTTGATTGTCATACTTAAAATACATTTGAAATTTTTCTATCCTGTGTTTTAGGTTTTTAATGATCTTTAAAATCTTTGCTTATTTTACATGTAAATAACCTAACCATGCAAGTTAATTTTTAATTCCAGCAAACTTCAAGCTATTTTCAACATAGGAAGAATTGCTGGCAACAAACTTTCTTTGTATTGACACTACTTTAGCATTTGCACTGCATAGCAATTTATGCGGGATGTTATAATTTAGTCCTGTGTGGGTGTCAACTGACTTGCTTCAAAGTCTGCTTCACATCTACAGTAGTTAATCAAGAAGAAGATGCAATTATATTAGTCACATGGATCGACTGCAACATCTAAAGCTTCTGCATATCTCGCTGTGGGAAGTTAGGACCTCCAATTCCACACACTGGAAGACTTCTCCTGAGCAGTAAATATGTTCCTTGTCTTTTGCCAGCATAAACCCAAGTTTTGCAGGACAGACAGGTATCATTGGAAGGTCCTGCAGCAGCAGAGGGGCAGGCTTTCTGCCCTCCTCCCGCATCCACAAAATCTTGGGCAGGAACAGGAGAAAAGGAAAGAGTCACTACAGGAGTCCTGAACATAAACTTTTTAAGTTAAAATGACCTTTCTTTTTTTTTTTTTTGCACGCCTTGATACAGTGCAAGACATGGAAACACAAACTAGTTCTCTAAACCTTCACGTTTGAAGGAAGTGCTCCAGAAACAACTTCAAGATGCCAACACAGATGGTATCTAACTTACTTAACCTATTTTATTTTTTTTTTTGTCAAGTACAGGAGTCATAGCTTATAAACAGCTTCTTATCATGATTTACAGAACTTGCAAATTGATAGAAAACTCATTACGTACCCTGTGTAAGTTGTGCCATGATTAATTATCCCAATTTAACTACCTTTGCTTTTGGTTCTAGGGTGACACAGAAGCTTAAGAGAAAATTACAGGCTTCATAACAGTTGTTTTCCCTGACTTTGGTTAAAGTCCTAATACAGTAGATTACTGTAGCTGAAAGAGCCAAGAACTTCCCTATTCTTCTAGTTTACACATTTACCAACACTGTTCTCAGTTTTTCCAGTTTATAATACTTAACACCAGGCCAAGGTGCTGGCACTGCAGAGCTAAACATGCAGGACAGAGACTGCAAAGGAAAAGGAATAGGAAAGCCAGACAAAGCCAAGGGAGAGATTTTGTTTCACTATCTCTCAATTAAAACATGAATTGGCATGCTTTCAAATTTACTTATTTTGCTGACATGGATGTTTCCACATAAGAACAAAAATAATTTGGTCCTGTGGCCAGAGCTTGTTTTAGCAACACCACAGGACCTGTTTGGGGTGGAATTCAATGTTTTTCTCTAGAGAGTTAGTGGACTTTCAGAGAATCTGTCAGATTGCACTCCAGAAAGTAAATTTCCATAAATAGCGAAGAAGATGATCTGGGGGCTGAAGCACCTCTGCTGTGAGGACAGGTTGATAGAGCTGGGGTTGTTCAGCGGGAGAAGAGAAAGCTCCGGAGAGACCTTATAGCAGCCCTCCAGTATCTGAAGGGAGTCTACAAAGAAAGCTGGAGAGAGGCTTTCTACAAGGGCATGTAGTGATAGGATGAGGGGAAATGGCTTCAAACTAGAAGTGGGTAGATTTAGATTAGATATCAAAAAGATATTTTTAACTCTGAGGGTGGTGAGACACTGAAACAGGTTGCCCAGAGAAGCTGTAGCTGCCCCATCCCTGGAGGTGTTCAGGGCCAGGCTGGATGGGGCTTGGAGCAACCTGGTCTGGTGGGAGGTGTCCCTGCCCATGGCAGGGGGGTTGGAACTCAATGATCTTTATGGTCCTTACCAACTCTAACCATTCTACAAATGCAATCACTCATGATGAGGAGGCTGAGGCAGTGCTGGAAGGCCAGATCCATGGTGCAGAGCCTGGGCTGGACAGTGGTCACACACACAGAAGGCAAGAAGCATTGGAAGTTCCCGGCCCCAAGCACAGCCCCACATTGAGAAACATAAAAGCCTGCCCCTGTGAGCTTTTAAGGCACACATTTTAACATCCTGATGGAAAGGGAAATGCTCCCATCAATGTTTGAGGGTGGCAGGTTCCACCTTCCATCCCCACTCAGGAAGCTGTCTAGCCACAGAGGATAATTTTTGTTGAATAAAGCCTTAAGTTATTAATAAGAATGAGATCTCTTGACCTAGATTTTCTCCTATCTTAAAAAAAACCCCAACAATCTATATACACACAACACAGCTTTCCTGTACAAGTACTAATATATTATTCTTGTCATACACCACAACACTTCAAAACAGGTATTTCACAATGAAAACAAAAAAAAAAAAAAAGCTTTTCTTGCCCCTCCCTTACCCAGCTTTGTGTAAGGCCATGAATACAGATGATGTTGGATTAAAACAGAAACCTGAACCTCAGGCTGAACGTATTTACTTTTCAAAAGCATTTTGCAATTTGATTTTCTTCTTGCCTGCTGTGATAATTGATGAAAACTACACAGGGATTAAAATGAGCACAGGTGTGTGTCTACACAGTTCAAAGAGACTTGATCCCAAATGAAAATAAAAAAAAAAAAAAAAAAAAGCCTGAGCATTTTTAGGAAAGGATTTAACACAGCCTAACCAAATAAGCCTAGATTAAAAGTAGGATTTTACAGTCCAGACTTCATCTTACTGAAATTTGAAACTCATTTCAGGATACATCAAAAATTTTTGCACTAAGAGCAGTAAAGAGCACTAAAATGCAAACAGGCAAGCCTAACAACAGACAGCTGGCATTAAATCAACATTATTTTAAAATCTGAGAGGTAAAAGGAAAGCCCATGAGCTGAGAATATTTTACTGCCAATACACAAATCTGCACCAAACCCATGCTTGTTTTCTTTGCCAAAATTTATACTGCTACAGCTGGATCACAACTCCCTTGCACTCGTGAGGTCAGGAACTGTTTGAAAAGAAATGCATGATACAGCTGATCTTCGTGCCAGCTAATCATACCTAATGCAAAAAACATGGATTTCCCCATTTTTCTGTCCCAGCCTCCTTCAGCAAAGCTAACTACCACATTGCTAATCCCAAATTTGTTGCACTACTTTGTTAAATAGATTTAAAAGACAAATGCATACAAATCACACAGGATAAAGAATTTTTTCTGTGCTCAAGGCTTATTGCTGAGCTTCTATGAGAATCAAAAAAAAAAAAAGCATTCAATTGTAGAGAAAACAAATTCATTTTTGTCTCATAGGCATGCCAAAGGAACACTCTACACTTAAACATTCTTATGCAACAGCTATTTCTTGCCTATACTACCTAAAACACTGTTCCTACAGTGACATATATTCAATCTTCATTTTGAAACAGAATCCAGTATATTTTTAGGCCTTTCAATAATAGTAGGAGATTACAAAGAGATGGATCAGAGATGGATGAATCCCCTTCCCTCCACCCCTCTTTACCCATAAGGGGGGCAGCTCACAGCTCCCTCAATGTGGGACACAAGAACTAATTAGCAGTACCTCCAGACAAGCTTAGTTTTCATTTAAGCATCTTTTTGATTAGTGAGAATGAGGGAATGCAGGTAATCATTCTGCAGAAGCACATCAGTGAAACTGCCAACACCTGAATTTTTCCAAGCAGCCCTGTAACTACACTTACCTCCATGCATTTTCATGGATGCTTTACCACAGATTTGTATTTTTGTATCATCGACTACAGTGGGTACTACCACAAATCTAAATTAACTGCATTTCCATGTGAAAAAAAAAAAAGTCTTATTAACCTAGTTTTTGAAAGCTCTGAAATTTTAACTGTCGATTTTCTAGATTTTCACACCAGTCCTCTGAGGTCTCACCAGGGCACCAAGCCCAGACTTTCAATAGGCTAGTAAAGTAACTGAAATTAAGATATGACAACCTGGCAAGAAAATTAACACACCACAAATGTGCTTCTAATTTTTTTTTTCTTTAAGCAAAAAGCCATAATTTGCCATTACTACACAAGTCAAAAACTTTTCTTTTGAATGTCTTAGAACACCAAGAAACTGTTTAATTAATGATGACAGACGATTTAAATAGCTCCCTAAATGGAAAAATTTTGAAAACACACAAGAGGAACTGTGTAAGAAGAGGCTTTTATCAACTTCTTGATCAATTAAACATGTTGGTGAACAAGTTTAATTGCATGTTTTCATCCACCAGTATTAATTTTAGATATGTTTTAGTTTATGCACAACTGCAGGAAACCTAAGAAGAGCCGCTAAAAAGGTGACCAAATGATTTTTTTTTTTACATTTAGCAAAGTTCTGAAGGTCAGCTTAAGGCCCAAGGAAGACAAAAACAGTGGGGTTTTATTTTAGGGTATCATTCTGTACATAAGAAATTGTATGTATTTACAGTAGAGTTAAAAATTAACAAGAAGTAGATTGTGGCATTCACCAAAAAAAGAGTTAAGACTTCAGATCCTAAATAATTTAGATACTTTGAAATAACCTAAAATAGCAATAATTTTGTTTTAATTAACAGATAACTGATTCCTTTTACTGCAAGAATTTGCATAGCACATGGCTAATTACTACCCTGTGAAGAGTCTGGGGGTACAAAGAAAAAAAAA
>VXBJ01002330.1:677815-750629 GCA_013400055.1 Nycticryphes semicollaris
TTTGGGGGGGTGGGGGGGTGTTTGTGTTTTTTTTTTGGTTTTTTTTTGTTTTTTCTGTTTTTTTTTTTTGTTTTTTTTTTGTTTTTTTTTTGAGAGCAAATATAAATAAAGACATGCTCTTTAACTAAACAGGAATAAGACTGTAAAGTGACTCTGCACAGGAAACCCAGGATTAGGGCTGAAACTCTATTCTAATCCTTCTGTCCACAGAGGGAGCGGTCACCAGGCAGCATGTGGTCTGGGCATGCACCTGCAACACACAGGCAGGATTTAAAATACTTACAAAAAGATCAAGCTATGTCTGAGAAAAGTTTCCTTTTGGCTTAGGAAGTGAAGTATTCGCCTTCCTCAAAAACAAACAGTAACCACACACATCAGCTTTGTCAGTGATTTTGCCAGAATGATGTCTGGGATACGACACATACACACTCAACCCATGATTTGACAGTGAGAAAAAAGCTCAAGAAAACAGGGAAACAAAAAAGCTGGTTGCAAATATACTAAACAATTTATGTTGACACAGTCATACCAAACCACTCCTCTGTGAGCTTTACATACATTTATGTAAATTCCTGGATTAACTGATGAAGTCTAAGCACTTGGTAATGGTCTTCACAAACTGAGGAGTGGAGGAGGG
Organism: Nycticryphes semicollaris; assembly: GCA_013400055.1. Taxonomy (NCBI): domain Eukaryota; kingdom Metazoa; phylum Chordata; class Aves; order Charadriiformes; family Rostratulidae; genus Nycticryphes; species Nycticryphes semicollaris. Next base: position 678,453 of record VXBJ01002330.1, read on the forward strand.
ATCCTCCAAACACTGTGGAATTCCCTTAACTATTAAATAAACGACAGTTTCATTTATCTGGTGCTGCAAAATGAGTAGTAGAATAGCAAGGTTTGTGTTTAAATATCATCTTCATTTGCCTCACGCAATCTTTTCTGATGCTTTGGACCACGGCGTGAAGCAAAGTCACATTAGGTGGTACAGCAGGAAACTTCCAGCTGGGCTCGGGACCTCAGGAGTTTCCTACTGTCTCTAACTGGAAGCTCTTCTGGTACAATTGGAGCTGAACAAATGTCAGCCATTCAGAAGTCCATCCATTTTGTTTCATGAGAAGACTGGTCCACTTAAAAAGTGCATGGGGAGGGGTTTCTAAGTCCTGTGATTATAGGTTTGGCGTAGAGTGGAATCAAAAAGGAGAACCACAGAAAACAATATACTTCCCAGAGCAGCAGCTTCGAGAGGCCTCCACTTTCCACTGAGACTGAAACTACTGCTTTCAATCTTAAGCCATCCTGTTATGAAAGTTTAAATACCAAAGCAGCAATTTTGCTTACATTTGGTGTTTTCTCTTAAAGTGGAGTGGAATGTGATTTGGTGAGGTTTACCCAGAAAATGGGTTCAACTCGTACCCCGTTTGTAGCCAATGCTGACAATAATTTAACACCATAATTTAACACTGGCAACTGGAAATGTTTGCAAGCTGACCGATATGGGAACTGGCTTAATACCGCTTCATATTCTACCACTAGGTACTTTCCTTACATGAAGGGTCAGCTGCAGTCCACCAACAGACACGTCAGGGGAGAACCAACTTCCTCATTTCCATACACCACCCTCATGCTTGTTTGTTTGAAATGAAGCTACAGGATCACCTTACTAAGTATAAAATCATAATGAACACCATAAAATTCTCTGTAAACAGACAGACATCAGCTGCCCTAGTTGAGCTTTGAAGAAACTGTCACAGGCAAGGTAACAAGCTCCTAAAAACTGGCACTCACCAAGCTGATATTCAAAGATATTCACAGAAATGAAACAGCCCTCAGCCCTTCCAAACTGAAGACTTTTACATAATTAAGATAGGCAAATGGGCATAAACAAAAAGCAAGAAAACCCATCTTTAAGAGATCTGACTGTACCTGCAACCATTTTCCTACTTACAAAGCCACTTTATTTCAGTTTGGTAGGAGGAAAGGCTCCCATACTTACTTTGTATCTGCTAATTTCTGAATATTATTACAGTATACTGCTACTGGCAATCAGGTACTAATATTAATGGTTACTTAAAAGTTCATGGTCATTATATAACTTATCCTTTTAAACAGTTTACTGTATTAAATCCTAAACAGCTTTAGCCTGCATAAAAATCAAGTAAAAAATGCAACAGAGCATCTTCTCTGCAATTCCCATTTTTTCCCTTTGAAAAGCAAACCCATTTTGTTCTATAAAGAGAATAAAGTCTCTAAAAGCAGACTAAATTCCTTCTTTCTCAAAGGCAGGCTCTGAAGAGATTGCATAAAAAAAGATTTTATTCTTGGCTCAAATACGAACATTTGGGAATCACTACTTTTGAGCGAGGACTCACCCACTTAAAGGCAGCAGAATTTATTTTGAAAAGCAGTGTGAAATTTCAGGGAATAAAAAAAAGCCCACACGTATTTTGCACTTCCCAGCTTTTGGTAGTTCTCCAGATAAGACAAAAAACTCAAAATAACTTTTCCCGTATAACCATTTTCTCATAGATGTTGCCAAGTTACCTTATACCACCAGCAAGAACTTCTACAAGAAGTAACTACTTCCAGACAAAGCAACCCAGAAGACAGACAGTAAGTGAAAAGGGAAAACGTTTGAGGAATTTTAGGAGAGATACCTGAGAGAAGGTCCTGGGGAATGCATTTTACCAGGCGCCCTCCTCGCCTTGCCACCAGTCTGTTCAACACACTTCAGAAGACATGGGGGAGGAACACCGTAGCTCAGGACTCATGGACAACCTCTCCAAAGCCCAGGGCAGGACATGAGTTTCAGCCCAGCCCCATCACTAAGGACTATGTTCCTACTATAGGCAACGGTCCTCAGAGGAGCAAGGCTTCTTTGGATGCAGACCATGTACTGTAACAGTTTCCCTGGATTCAGTTCAAACCAGCTGCAAAAAGGCAAAGCTCATCTAGAAGATTAGATCAGGTCCCTACAGAAAAATTCAGGACTTTAAAACAAAGAATACTATTTGTGCATATACACATGTGGACACCATCATGCTACAGCAAAAATACCATGGGATAGGGAGGAGGATTCAGTCTTTTTTTTTTTTTTCTCCAATATGAGTCAAGATTACCTGCAGACATCCACATAATGTTTTGTGAATGTTGAGAAATACTGCAGGTCCCATGGTCAGTGGTGCAAAACATAGGCCAGAACTCCCCTGTTGACTCCTTTTCCCAGTCTCATACACGTGCATTTTCATGGGAATGTTGGTTTTTGTATTCTCCCAGTCTTTTCTGTGAGGGGATGGCTACTTTATCTACCATGTAAGACCTCGACTGTGAACCATGAGTGATCTGCACAGTTGGGCTCCTGGCACATCAGCCCTTGAAGTCAGCTGTAGCTCTCTCACTGAGCATCCCTCACAGAACCAGAGGTAGGGGACACCAAAGAACCCAAGAGGGCTGGATAGGCAGAGCCTATTGTCCAACCAAGACACCAGCCATGCCATGATCCCAGGGGAAAAGCAGGCCACTGCAGGCTACTGCAGGATGCACAGACCTGGGGTGCAGCAGGGAGACACAGGGTTTTTCAGGAGCTACTTCTTCCCAGGTGCATGGGAGGGCACAGCCACAAGGCACAACCTTCTGCAAGAACAAGCTCAAGGCATGTTTCCTGCCATGAAGACATTATGGAGGAAGGGGAAAGAGACTCTGCCCAGAGTGGGCGCTGGGTCACTGTCTCACTGCAGATGCATCTGTCTCCATGATCTGCCTTTACACCAGGGATGGAAAAACCAGCATCAGATGATGAGCATCTTGACAACTGTACTCCTTTCACAAGCGTTGGTCTCCAGCTACAATTACTGCACCAGGCACCAGCTCATCAGTTTTTTCCCCCTTTTTATTTAAATACACACACCCTGGTATGTACATAGGAGCAAATTAAAGCACTTATTATATAGGTCAAGTCCTGGCCTGTTCATCTACATACATTAGCATAAAGGTAGATACTACAGACATCAAAATGAAACACTAATGGTTAAATACATATCCTAGAGATTGTCAGAAGGAAAGAAGAATTTTAAATGAACAAAAAAATTAAGATAACAGAAAAGTAATAACTGAGAAAGTGAGGCACTACTTAATTTGGATCTTTTGCCCAAGAGGCTTTTCCCTTGTGATTAGTTAGTTACATTTTATAAGTAGACAACATAATAAACCACTGTACGTCACTGTACTTTTCATACATACTCAGACTGAAGACCAACTATGTAATTCAAGATAATTCAGATCAGTTTTTAAATACGCTTTTAAGTTACCTGAAAAAGCTGTACATAGGTTTCCATGTAGAACACGCCCCTTTTCTTCCCAAATCAGAAAGAAATTGATTAAAACAAAAACCATTGTGTAATTCAGAACAATTAAGCAGGTACGTTCTGCAATTTCTCAGCAAGGGAAAGAAATTCTCCTACACTTCAAGCTGCCAAAGGCTGTGAAGTTGTGATCAAAGACATGATAATATTAAAAAAGGAGAAAGAGAGGCTGGACAGCAACCCAACGGCACACTCCCTTCATTCTCAGGAGCCTTCAGAGGTACAAAGCCCAGCAGCCAGAACCCAGCCATGCTCCAGCACCGTAATTGCCTCCTCCATACCCTTACCAGCCCCAGCCTCCTCCTTATCCTTGGGAGAGCACTCACTAGAGGTGCCAGTGAAGTTTGTAAGAAATTCTGTGGTCGTTGCCTTACATTCTCATTTATACTTTGATTAATTGTCATGCCAATGAGCTAGTTGATCATGGATAATAATTGTAAGAGCGGCTTGACTTGATGAACAAGATAAACAGAACTGAAGTGAGGTATACCTCACTGTCAGAGACCGCAATCTTTGCAAGAATGAAAAAAAGTTAAGTTCTGGCATTGAATTTAGAAAAATCACAGCCTAGTAAGTTCTGCACAACCTTGTGTAACTCTGTAAAACAACTTCAAATAAAGCAAGTTGTATCCACATGGACTGTTCTACAGGAGAACAAGAGGATATTTTCTCTGCTCCAAAGTAGCAGTTATTCTAATAAGACAAAATTGATTTGAAAAGCTTGGTGTTCTATATATTGCCTAATAAGAAGAGAAAGGCATTAAGGAAGCAATGGCAAATCCACTATCGCAACTCCAGAATTTTAATGTAAAAAGGACTACTTGCAGAACTATTGCATTGCTTCTTCCAGCTCAGTACATTACACTTCACTGAAGGAGGACCTCACAGGGATTACTAGCACTCTTCAGCCCAGTTCAGCACTGAAAACAGCTGCCTTCATTTTCAAGTAACTTTCACAATTTGCAAAGTTGAATCAAGTATTCCATGAAAGCAAATCACACTGATTAAGGAACAGGTTTTGTTTCTCATTAGAAATTCAACTTTAAATTAGAAGAAGTTCTAAGCATGGGAAAGACATAGCAGAAAGACTGGAACCTCACAGCCCAGCCAGCTTTGCATTAGACCGTATCTGTATCGTAACTGCCATAACACAAACTGTCTTCTTGCCTTCCTTCCTGCCTGACTCACCTTGCAATTCCTCCAGGCTTAAAACCACAGCAACGGGTGACATACCACCAGCCTGCCACACTGCAATACCAACCGCATCCACTTCTAAGCCACAGCACCAATTATTAGACACAAATACTGCCAGGGCTTTTCTGATACCACTCTTTTTCACTCCAGTCTCCACCTTGCCCCATCTCAGCTGCAACACCTACAGGAAGCAGAGTTTTCAGGGAAAATGTCATGGCCACACTGCAAAACAAGAATGAAGGACAGTGGGAGAGTGAGTGTGGGTCTGTAGGGAGGGCAGCTCTTCCACCCTACAGCTCCACCGATCCCCTCTGACCAAAATATAGAACATCATCCTGCTGTTCATCAGCAAAGCAAGCTTACCATCACTCGTAGCATTTGATTAGCATTGACCATAACAATAGCACAGGAGGCAAATATCCCTCTCTACTCTCAGGCTGAGCAGCGCAGCCCACACGAGGCAGTAAGGTGTAGGCAGGAGGTGGAGTGTGAGGATCCAATTCCATATTGGGGCAGGGCACCTTATAAAAAGTCTTTTCAGCAACAGTCATCCAGAAGTAATATGGAAATCAAATTAGTTGATTGCAACAATCTAAACAGCATCATTTGATACCTTCACAGCAGTTCTTGGATAATGAGAGTTTAGAAGGAGAAATCCTATCTTTTATTACACCCAACGTAGCTGGGAGACAGGGCCTCTCCCTACAGCTTTCGCCTATTCCATTTTAGGCCAAGTAATGAAAACATTAATACTGCTTAGCCTGCAAAGCACAAGTTAATTCAGCTTATATCTCCCCAAAGCCTGTAATTCTCTGGTCTAGTCTTTACAAAGAGCGCTTAAAAGTGTTTCAAATACAAGGTGAACATCCATATAATCATCACTGCACATGTCTCTTTATGGGTGGTAAGGACACTACTCAAGAAGGAATTGCAGGATGCACAGTTTTCCTCCTGGGCACCAGAAGGGCAAGCACGTATACCATATGACATTAGGGTATAAAAATAAGTCTGGGAAGCAACCTGCAGGTTCACTATCATCCTATGGACAAGTTTGTTGTGAGGACACAGCTGTTTCATAGAATCATAGGCTATTTCAAGTTGGAAGGGACCCATAAGGATCATTGATTCCGACTCCCTGCTCTTTGCAGAACTACCCAAAAACTAAACCATGATTAAGTGTTGTCCAGATGCTCCATGAATTCTGACAGGCTTGGTGCTGTGATCACTTCCCTGGGGAGCCTGTTCCAGTGACCGACCACCCTCTCAGTGAGGAACCTTCTTCTGATGTGCAGCCTGAACTTCCCCTGATGCAGCTTCATATCATTACCTTGTATCCTATTGCTGGTCACCAGAGAGACATCAGCACCTCGTCCTCTGCTGCCCCCCTTAAGGAAATCACAGACCACAATGAGATCACCCCTCAGCCTTCTCTGCTCCAAGATGAACAAACCAAGTGACCTCAGCCTCAGAGTGGGAGGTGTCCCTGCCCATGGCAGGAGCATTGCAACTCGATGATATTCCAACTCTAACCATGATTCTATGTGAAGTGCCACTGGATTGCAGGAAAGTCACCGTATTCCAAGTTCTCCACACAATGCTTACAAATGTGTCCTCTATGATGGTCCTATACCATTGTTTTAGTCCTGCCTCTGTTTTCCTACCCTACAGAAAATAAGCCCTTACCTCCTGGTGTTAAGGGAGGACTTCTTATTTTTTCAGTCACATTCAGCATTTATTCAATTTGCTTTCATCCTTCATCCCTCCAGCCCACATAATAATACAGGTGATTCCAAATAGTAGGCCACGGACTCGAGTTTGCATTTTTATTACAATTGGGAGAAAGTATGCCACAATAATTCTCTTCTATCCCATCAGCACTCCTGTGCTTTTGCATATTTTCTGGATAAAGCTCATGCAGACAAATTAGGAGGGTGATATTTCACACAGTTCTTGGTCTTCATGGCTCATTCTCTCACTTCACTCATGTTTGCTGTGAGTTGCCATATTCCTAGACTAGGAAACACATATACTTTAATAAAAATCAGAAAGGCCAGAAGGGAGCAGTTGATCTGCCCATCTCACAGACCTTTGAAACATCACATTTAAAGCTCCACTCCCAACAGTGACAGCCAAAGAAGCTCCAAGAAAGGTACGCAGCAGATTTGTCCTGAACACTGCTAATTTTACATTTGCTGAATGAAAACTGTGTGCTTATTTGCATGTATTCCTGCAATTGCACTTTTTCATTCATTAAGATAAGAAATTGCTTCTTTTATGCAATCTGCTACTATTCAGATATCAAAACATTGTGATGTCTGGTAGCAGGCTTGCTGGTTTTGGCTTTAGGAGGTTTGGGGTGTTTTCTTTCCCCCCCCTCCTTCTTCCTGTGAGAGGAAAGCTTTTCCCAAAGGATTTAAGTGATTTCATAAAACAAATGTAAAAACAAAGACACTTTTGTTTAAGGACTGAAGGTTTTGTTTTAAGGGGGATGGAGAGGGAAGGAAGAGAGAAATGACACTGATCATCTTTCAACTGAACAGGAAAAAAAGCTGATATCTTATTCCTAAAATAGAAACTTTGTGATAGCACGAGCTTGCTATAATAAAAAGGTCACCATAAGAAAAAAAAAAAAAAAGAAAATCAAGATTTTTTTCTTTTCCTAAATCTAAAGAATTTGTTTATTGTAGTCACAAGTGACCACCTCAAACTATTAGAGCAAAGTTCAGAGAAGAACAGTGTTTTCTCTCCCCAAACATTTATACAAACACACTGTAGAAACCTCACATATTGCCGAATTGAGATTCTTGTTTCTGATTAGGCAATGTTAATTAATAGAATTAACGGATTTATGAGCAAGTCCCTACATATTATATAAAGCTTTAATATGCTAAAAGGATGTCTGATAGCCACAAGTGATCTTCAGAGAGAAAATAACATCTACGCAAACAGAGCAAAGGCAATCCATGAAGTCCCATTCAAACTGCCTGCCATTTAAATTCATTCAGCATCATCCCTCACTCCGATTATCGTTCAACATCCAAAACTAACACACTGGGAGAACTCCACAGCAATATACTTTAGTAATATCACAGCTCAGAAAGGCAAAACAACAAAGATAATAAGAGTCTTGCAATTAAATACAACATGCAAGTGAAATCTATCACACTTTAACTGCTTGTACTTACACAACTAGTTTACAAATGTTACTATTAAATACAAGTTTTCTTTTCTAAATGTAGTCTTGAAGTACATGCATGCATGGGAAGTGACAAGATGTTTTGTTGTGTTTTTTTTTTTTTAATTAAGAGATTAAAAAACAAGTCTACATTAGGGGTGGATAGGAAGAAAACATTCTGTCAAATATTTCACAGCAACATTACTCTTCATATATATAGAAAATAAAGAACAAATAAAGTGCATACTATCATCTCAAAAGTGTTCTACCCAACCATTACTTAAATTATTCTCTTCCATCCTAGTTTAAAGTGTGTCTGTATATATACACACATGCACACACAAGAAACAGTTTCATTTCCAGTGACCCCTTGACCTCCTAAATGACAACATGCACAGATTAACTTGTCAACTGGAGAAAGACAACATACAAAGGTCATTACAAATCCAAAGGTCTGGGTCCACTCATGAATTTGGGTAGTTATTTAAAACAGACTTGTTTAATACTGTGTAGAGGTACCAGCCAAAGAGGAAGACGCTGTTACAGATGGTTCCTTCACAACAGAAGGACACTCCTTCAGCTCCTGTTTGCACAAAAACCACCATGTGGAAATCAGAAAGTTAAGCCACTGGGAAGCTCCAGAACAATCTTTCCCCATTCTTCTGCCCACAATCCCTCTCTTCTCCTTTCCTTTGATTTTGAACTACGCAAGACACCATGTAATTTACACACGCTCAAACCTAAAAGGTTCTCCTGCAGTTTGCTCTAAAGGTTTTGCTTTGTTCCTTCCCCGCTGTAACCTCTCTTCATTCAAAACATGCCTTTCTGAACAGCACAACCCCAACCAGCTAATAGATATCCCACAGTTACATCACAGCAATGAATAAAACATGAGATTTCCAATTTAATTTGGACACAAAGTAATGTGCATACTTAGTCCATGTGCAATATATAAGCATCTCTCTTCCATTTCCCTGTTTACCAGTTTGTCCATTCATAATCTTTCCATAATTCTCATTTTCCCAATCGCATTTTCTCTCTTGTATTCTTTCACGTGCATACGTTCCAGGTTTTACCTCCATCTCTCATAACACTTGCTCCTTGCTGCAGTTCATTTCTCTGCTTCCCAATCTGACCATGCTCACCATGAGCACACAATTGACCTTGACCTATTAACAAGAAGGATATTCCTTTCCACTTGTTTGGGCTGCAGATGATACTGGATACTGCTGTTATCTTCCCTGTCCAATAAAGTCTTTAAACATTTCCTCCCATTTCTTAATGTAGGCTTTTTGAAGACCTCGAATTGTAACAGGAAATTATTGGAGTGATTTTGCTTTCAAAGAACACTGCAAAGCATCAGGAGACAAGCGCTCCGCTCTCCTATTTGCTAGAGACTGTTTGGATTTAGGTCAAATCCCTCCTTTGTAAGTCCAAAATAACTTTTTCATCCATTAATATTTGGAACTTGAAGGCTGTCAAGTGAAAGACACTTAAGCAAATGCCAAGCAAAGTCCTAGTCTCATATTTTTTAATGATAAACTCAACACTCATAAAAGAGCAATAGGAGCAAATGAAAAAAATCACAGTAAGCGAATAAGCTAATAATACATGCTAAAAGCTAGCAAGACAATAAATTCAATTTTCCCTGGGAATGTTAAATTATTCTTTTGATGGCTCAACACAATCTCTTCACGTTTATTTCCTATGGGGGATGCTGACACATTGAGCTCATTACACAGCTCCTCTTCAAAGAAAACACACACATACATTTAAAACAAACACCTAAAATTTAATAGTTAAGATTTTTAATAAATTATGCTGGAAAGGAGTTTATAACTGGATTATTTCTAAGGAAGTAAGACATCTGCCTTATAAATTCAAAACAAACAGACATAAAGCAATATCAAGACAGTGATTGTACTTTGATGTAAACACTCAAAAGCATCTTACTTTTTTAATGATTCTTCTCAAGACTCTTTCCCACAGATGACATACATTCTTCTCCCTTTCTGAAGGGTCATCTCAAAACTGCCAGAACCAAGGCAGAACAGGAGAGTTTTAAATGGGCAGACCCTGATGCTATAGCAAAGATCAAACCATATACAACATTGCTAGGCTTTCTATGGGGTGTATGTCTCTTCGGTGTGTACCAGACAAGTCTTCAACAGTGGAAGTGTCTGAAACTGTATCTCATACCTCAACTGTCCCCCAGCAGTTTGGTTGCATTGCCTTTTGTATAGCTCAGCACCAGCACCCACAGATGAGCACAACATCCTCCTGGCTCAAAGCCCCCACCCTGGGTCTTCAGCACCTACTGTGCAAGGCTCTGCTCAAGTCCCATCTCAGGTGAAGCCTCCCTGTTCCCATTCCCAGGAGCATAGCTATCAAACAAGAAGATGCAACCAGTATGACGGACTCTAAGATCAGAGAGCATGAAGTCAGGCAGAAGGTAAACATGTGCACATTTTCCACAGGAAAGCATAACCCTTTTACTTATTTATGGGTTCAAGTTAGCCATCCTGACCTCCAGCCTGCATGTCCATTTCTGCATTTTCTGTCCCACGCATATTAATTTGTGGTTATCTTTAATATTTTATGAGTTACGGTTGATGCCACTCCATTGTACACTAAAATAGAAAAAAAAAGCAGCAGCTACTAATGCCATAGATGGGGGTTTTACTTGTTAAAAATTCTGTTCACCTTCAAGCGAGCGGACAACACATAGTCCCCAAAAGTATTTCTGCTCATCACACCTTCACAGAAGCATTTTCTATTTCTGTTGATTAGCAGTGAAGATTGAAGCACAAAAGTTATGGAAGCTTGAGTTACCCAAACTACCCATTTCCTTAACCGTCACAAGCAAATTTAAATACAAACTGGGCCTTAAGAGAAGTACAACCGTGAGGGCATCCAAAATCTGACACTTCAGAAACTTGTTTGGATCTCCCATATACAATATTCTAACATTCGTTCAGCAAGTCATCAAATCATCCTCCTGTACATCAAGTTTTTAATCCAAAATTACAGATGAGCCTTCAGTTTATGACCCTTCCACTTCTCCAAGAATTTGCCCTAGGGAATTTATTAGCAGCTGCTATCTCCTCCTCTGCTGTTACTAAACTACAAAAGCCAGCATAGCTTAAGTTTTTCTCTCCCATCCAACTCCAGACTGTTCACGTCCCATCACCCTTGTTGGCCTAGTGTCCCTCTACATGCTCCACTGGAATTTAACATTTTCTGTATGCAAGTGACCAGAACCGTGTACAACATTTGACATGAAGTTTCCCTAACACCTTGAATAATAATTCACCTATCTCCACTGAAGACCTCTCACCGAGGATTACATTTGCTTTCGTTTCACGCCTACCACGAAACAGTCATCTCCATCTGACTATGGCATTCAATCAAGCCTTTTCCTCCAGGCCTGCTTCAAGGGATGACCTGCCAACTGATAGCAGATGTGGTGTTAATAATCACTCAGTAGATAACTTCACTTTTAGAGCTATTTGACTTCCTCTCATTCCTATTGCTTCAGTCATCACAGACATTCAGTTCTTCCTGTGCAATAATCCAGCCCGGCTTGGTGCTGACTAGCTTTCCTAACTTTGCCTCATCAGCAATCATCCTCTGCATATAGTTATCTCAGCCAGTACGGTGAAGCATAAAGACCAGCCCTAATCCAGAGCAATAATTCTTTGATTTATGCAGACAGAATCACAATTTCTCCTTCAGGTTGCTCTACCAAGACTCCTCATCATCCTTTAGCCAAGCCCCATACTTCCAATTTAATCATTTTCGGTGTCATGCCATAGCGTGCACACAGCGAACTAAAGCCTTGTGCTCCTTTTGTCTGGGACGCTCAGTATTTAACCAATAATAATAATATCACTTCAGTCTTCCATGACCTAATTGTGACAAATCCATGATGCATTTTATCCTGTTTTCCACTTATCTTTGTATACTTAATTACTTTTTCCATTCCGAATTTGTTCTAAATGCTTGAATACTAATAAGACCAGAGTAAAATGTGTGAAGATTTCATTTGCTCCTTTCAAAATAAACACATGTATACTTCTTATGCTACATTGCTATCACAACCACTACATTCTATTTGACAGATAACAAACAATCCTGGCTGCAGCATCCTGCACCAACTCTTTCAGACCCGAAAGCAGAGACCCATTCGCATCCTGAGCTTGGCTGTATTAAATCTGGAAGCAGGCATAAGACATTTATTCTGATTATTTCTATCCGGTACCCTTTGTCCCACGTTCATTCAACTCTTCATCCCTAGCTAAAACTGGTTATAATTTTGGAGGCATTAGATGTATTTTTCAACTATAGCCTGGTCTTCACAACATCAGAGCCAAGTTCTCTTCTCCTCCTCTTTTTATTTTTTCTTCTTCATGCTTTACCCTTTGGCAATTCATGTGTTGTCCCTGCAGTTTCTGCTAGTCGATGATCAACCCCTTCCTTCCCTTCATTCCTTACAGGTTTTCCAGTACCCTGCAGTATCTTACTCTCACAGCAAGGTCCACAGCCCTACTTGGCAAGCTTTTCCTCCTCCTCAAAATGCAGTTTCACAGCAGCTGTTGTACCTTCCATTTAAGTGATTTTCTTTTCTTTTTAAGTGTCCGACTCCTACAGGGCTTCAGCTGCATGGACTTCACAAACTAGTTCCTCTAACTTCTCAGAACTTGCCCTGCTAAAACAAAACTTCCTTGAAATAAAAGCATACATAGCTGACATATACTTACCCTTCAGTTTAATTTAAAATAATTAACTTGTGGCTAATCAACACATGTGCTTCAGGCCTTGTGGAACGGAGCCGTAATCCAGGAGTGGAAAGCAAGACCCAGTGTCAGCCATGGAGAGACCAGAGACATTCCTTACTCTGAGTTCAAAGATACACCCTCTAGTTCTGGGCAGGCTGTAAACTCGAGCCTTCATTTACTCTGCATTCCACTACAATTAATGGCCAAAATCTACCCCATAATATTCCAGTGAACTGATTTGCAATCTAACTATGTCGCCACCAGGAAACATACTTACCAAAGCACGTTTGAGAAATATCTTCCTTTTATACACTAGCACATTATCTCAAATGTGCTCTGAGCAACCAGAACATGGTTGCAAGACTACCTTCTATAATTTGACTTGCTTTTCTCTCACTAAATCAGTGCCAGTTCTCCAGATTTTGGAGCATTACATGAACCTTTAACAGAAAACCCTCTGGCATCACCAGGAAGGCTGCACCCACAGTCAATCCCTCCAGCAACAATTTGTGATCTGATGTCTCCAACATGTGCACCACAAGCCTACAAGGAGTAAGGAAGGAAGGTTCTGATGCCCAAGTTCTACAGCAGGACATGGAAAGAACAGCTCTGGCAAAAGGGCAGCCAGTGACCTCCACACAAATTTGGGAAAACACCATTTCCCTCTTAAATTCAGCTCGCAATACGATCTTCTAAACACAGATGCATTGGCACATGGGAGGTCTAGACCTTCTGAGCAACAGAGTGAACCTGCTGGCATGGGCTATCAGTTCCATCAAGGCAGTAAATCACAGGTACCACCACATTCCTGGTATATCTGCCCCTACACTGTGGCTACCTCCTGCCCACAGAGCCTAAAACCCAGAGGGGAAACTCAGTACCACGGCAACTGACGCGAGAAGTTACTGACCCACCTAAAATGAGGGGCACCGGCAGGGCACACAGCTCTGCCAACAGCCCCACATCATGGCAAGGGCGACCCACCAGCTCCAAAGGACTGGTGGTGGTCTCTGCACCCACCTCCCTTGGCCACCCCCACCCAACAGGCACATCTCCCCAAGGGAGCACGTTCACACTGCTGGGTACCTCCTGCCATCATCACCAGTCTCACCAGCTTGGGCCAAACCTTTCCAGAAGTGGGGTGTTCAGCCACCCTCTGAACCGAGGAGCATGGTATAATACACTTCAAAAAAAGCAATTGTGTTAGTTACCCACGAGGAAATAAGCACCACTTTTTACTCCAAAAGAGCTTAAAAGTGTTGATTGTTTGGGTTTTTTTTATCTTGTTAATTCTAGGTCAGCTGAGCACTTGTGTGGTATGGATTACACTGACCCTTTTAGAGCTCTCAACATTTTGAACTAAGTAGGACACTTAACGTTAGACACAAGCCAAGCCGTGCAAACCACGGACCGAGATCAACCAGAAAGCAGGCTTTAGGGGCAGAACCAAGGACAAGTTGCTTTATAAGGCACGGCTCTTAGTGGCACGTCGTTACAAGAGTGAAACAAACTCAGAAGGCCAGATCTGACCCAGTATCGGATGAAATCAATACAGGCGTTTTACAGAAAAAGGAAGTTGAACCGAAGTGACCTCTGCAAAGCCACCCAACAAATGAGAAGCAGATTTACAAACAGGGCAAGTATTTACAGCTAAATGATAAAAAGGTCTATGTTAAAGAGAAAAGTTGTCTCGCTGCTGACAAAACACAGTAGCATCGTCGTTTTAAGCACAAAGGAGACGTTGCATCCTTAAGTATCTGAGCACAGTCACTGCAGCCTTAAAATACAAGCAAGGATCATTAACGCAAATGACCGTAAAATTCAGGTTTAAAAAAGTTAATATTATGATTCACTGGAGATGTTTATTTGCCAACACCAGGTGCTTGAAAGTTTTCACCTTCCTCTCCGCCCTGTGAGCTGCCATATAGATCGGACCCTAGAACACAAATAACGCCACTGCTTCCCCTTCTTTTCACATATGCCTTGTCCCAGTAAGGGAAGGGGGGAATAAATAGGCATTTATGTAAATTACCTTTCGGATAAGCCTCCTCCCTTCTCCCAGCTGAAGTTTTCTTTAGGTCAGATTAGCGCTTTGAGACGAAACCCGGCGCCGGCAGGCCCGGTTTCGGGCGGTGTTGTGACAGATGCGGGGCAGACTCCGGGTAGGGCGAGGGGAGACCCGGGGGAGGCGACCGACCATGTGCTCGGCCAGCCCCGCAAAAGGCACCCCGGGGGAGGAGGGGGGGAGAAGTTCACACTTCGCACCCACCAGGGGAAATAACTCGGAGGAGTTCAACAGCTATCCCTTCCAGCGGCTTTCTCCTGGGCCATATGTTTTCCCCTGACATTAGCCAGGAATTTGAGAGGAGCCAAACCGCTCTGCCCGCCCCGCCGCCGACCCCCTCGGGGCCGGAACCGCGCCCCCCACCCCCTCCCCGGGGGTAGGGGACGAAGCCTACTCGGNTCCCTCCGGGCCCCGCCGCGCCCGCAGCAGCGGTTCGGCCTCGCCGCCGCCCTTACCGTCCTCGCCAGCGCTGCGCGGGAGCCTCCCGGAGAGGAGCAAGGGGAAGCCGCGGGGAAGAGCGGGGAGCCGGGGCCGAGAAAGCCACCGCCGCCGCGAAGAGGAGGAGGAGGAGGAGGAGGAGAAGGCGGATCCGCGGCGAGGGGGGGAGGAGACGAGGGGCGGAGGAGCCGAGCAGCCGCCCGCCCGCCGCGCAGCCGGCGTTTCCTCCCGACACGCCGCTGAGCCGGGCCGGGTGCGGGGGCCGGAGTGTTGGGGTCCGCCCAGCGCCGGCGGGCCTGGCTGGTGGGGCGGGGAGCCCCGGGCGGGCGGGATCGCCCCGTCCCCTGCCCGCCCCGCACAAAGGGGATCCGCCGTCGCCACCGACGCCTTTGTTCGGCCGAGCGGCGCCCGGGAGGGGAGGGAGGAGAGGGCGGCGGGGTGAGAAGAAGTCGGGCCCTTCTCTTACCCGAAGATTGTTCCTCCAGCCCCGGCAGACGCGGGGCAACTTCCTTACTGAAGCTAATTTGGGTCTGTGATGAAAACTCCCTCCACCTGTGCCAGATGCTGCTCGGCATCCCGCGTTGAAGTCAGCCTACGCGCAGTGCTTCAGCTGCCTGTTTATGCCCCAGGAGGTGGCTGGTGACTCCTCTTAAATTAAGTTGGTTTGGGTTTTGTTTTGGTTTTATTGCAGAGGGTGGATGGGATCGCTAAGACTGGTTTCTTGGCATTCTACACTTGGCAGTCACCAAAAACTAGTAAAAAATGAATTTCTGGCTGACGCTCCAGAAGGCTGTGCCGCCAGCGTGATCTGGACAGGCTGGGCAGAGAAGAACCTATATGAGGTTCAACAAGGGCAAGTGTTGAACCCTCCTGAACCTGGGGAGGAGGACTTTTGGGCAGTGATATATGTTAGGGGTAGACCTGCAGGAAAGTGCTTCTGAGGAGAAGGATCTGGGATTCCTGGTAGACAGTAAACTCTCCATAAGCCAGCAATGTGCCCTTGTCACCAAGAGGGACAATGGAATCCTGGGCTGCATAGGGAAGAGTGTGGCCAGTAGGCTNGTGATCTGGACAGGCTGGGCAGAGAAGAACCTATATGAGGTTCAACAAGGGCAAGTGTAGGGTCCTGAACCTGGGGAGGAGGACTTTTGGGCAGTGATATATGTTAGGGGTAGACCTGCAGGAAAGTGCTTCTGAGGAGAAGGATCTGGGATTCCTGGTAGACAGTAAACTCTCCATAAGCCAGCAATGTGCCCTTGTCACCAAGAGGGACAAAGGAATCCTGGGCTGCACAGAGTGTGACCAATAGGTCGAGGAAGGTCATACTCCCCCTCTACTCTGCACTGGTGAGGCCACAACTGGAATATTGCAGCCAGTTCTGGGCTCCCCAGTTCAAGAGAGACAGGGAACTACTGGAGAGAGTCCAGTGTAGGGCAAGAAAGATGATTACGGGATTGAAGTATCTCCCTTATGAGGAAAGGCTGAGAGAGGTGGGACTCTTTAGCCTGGAGAAGAGAAGGCTGAGGGGAGACCTTATTAATGCTTACAAGACACTAAAGGGTGGGTTGAAGGAGGATGGAGCTGGACTCTTCTCAGAGGTTCCCAGGGACAGGATGAGGGGCAATGGGCACAAGCTGGAACACACAAAGTTTCATTCAAATATGAGGACAAACTTCTTTCCGGTGAGGGTGACCGAGCCCTGGAAAAGGCTGCCCAGGGAGGGTGTGGATTCCCCTTCTCTGGAGACCTTCAAGCCCCACCTGGATGCAGTCCTGAGTGATGTGCTCTGGGCAATCCTGCTTTAGCAGGGGAGTTGGACTAGATGGTCTGTAGAGGTCCCTTCCAACTCTGACAATTCCATGATTCCGTGGTTGAGATACACCTTCATTCTATTGTCGGAAGTAGTTCACAGGTTTTCTTTCAAACGTTGCCACTCATTTGCCTATTGATCTACATGTGCAGTTCACTGATTGATGTACTTTTTGAAAGCATGTTTTTTTTTTTGCCGCAGTACTCCATTGCTAATCTTATGAACCTCCTCCAACCTTCCTGATTTTGGTCCTTCAGGTACTTAAGTCAACACACGTGGTCCTGTCATGCAAGTTAAAAGGATAGAAGGGGGAGAGTTTCCTCTCATTCACTTCTCACTTAGAAGAGCCTGACAGAGTTAGAAATGCTCTCATGTGACATCTTCTCTGAAGGGCAGTTAGACTCCAGTCATTTGTATAGAGGACAAATGAGTAAAATGACTCAACTTACAGGACCACCCATCTACAGGTGACTTTTGAAGAAGGCACTAACAAAACTAGACCATCTTGGAGTTGTTAAGACCAGGCATAAATAGAGAAGCTCCTTAGCCAACCAGCCTCCTTTAAAAGCTATTTCCCCCTAACTTTCATTAACTGCCCCCAGCAGCTAAAAGAGCCCGCCTGGGAGTCCTCACTGGTTGCCCAGAGCTCTTCCCTGGCTGCAAGGGGCAGGGTAGCATAAGGCTTTTGGTGCTAAGCCAGCTTCTTGAGTTTAATATTAGACCAAGCCCCCTTGGCGTGCCACAGGCTCTTAAAAAAACCTGGTTGCTTTATCAGTCCCTCTAGCTATGGCCTAGAAATTACCTGCAAGGCCTATGAGGTGCCTGTTCCAAGGCACAAGGGTGTGAGGAAGGAGGAGAAGCTGCAGCAGTCGGGCTCTTCCACGTAATTAAAGAGAACCTTCTTCTTCCTGACCATGTTAGCATGGCTGCATTGGAGTGGAAATAAAAGTACGTGATGTGAACCTTGACTCCTCTAGCTGTATTGCAAGGGGGGGATATTTTAATTTTTTTAATTTTTAAGCTAAAAAAAAAAGGAAGTGTTGGATATCCTCCTAAGTGTTGGGGAGAAAAACTCCGAAAGTGTAAAACAATGTAATAAAAGTGGAGAAGCCTGCCTAAGCCATCAGGCAGCCTTGAGTAAAGCCAATGTGCTAGAAGCATAAGCTACATCATCTCTCCTAGGTGCTGCCAAGACCTGCTTGCTGCATTATTCACTGGGAACAGAAGCCAACCATCAACAGAGCCTCTGCCACACAACAAGGTGCTCATCTGACATAACGTTCAATACACGGGCACCCCACCTCGTGTGACCGCCTGTTACAGGAGGTGCGTTTTGCCCTCCATCAGGCTGCTTGCCTGTAACAGGGGGAGGAATAGGCAAATGCATCTCATCTCCTTATAGATGACCTGTTCTGGACAGAAGATTTTGACCATTCCTCATCAAAATACAGGCTTACCAATATTTAAATTCCAGGTCAATATACAAATGTTTGTTAAAACCTAAGCACGTGTACAGCACTTCTCTGATGTGAGTGTATACTGATGAAACAAGAGCTGTGGATTTGTTTCTTACACTACTAACTGGTAAGTTTTTCACACCCTGGCATCACATGATGGATCACTTTATTAAATTATGCCACACTGTACAGCTGCTGCCTCTGGGAAGAAGTATGGAATAATACAATTAATGCCCCACCTTTCAATGTTAATGTAGCTACTACAATATGATCTTCCTTCTCACCATCAAGACCAGTGACAGCCTAGCTTCTGCCTCAGACAGATGACCAACCCCTTAAAGTGGTAGCTGGAGGTCTGCAAGGCAAGTCACAGACCTGAGGATCATGAGCATCCACGAACTTCATCATGTTCCAAATCCCTTTAGTAAAAGCAACACCCTGGACCCAGGATGATGCTTAAGGGCACCTTCAATTATTATCCTTGTACACAGATCTTTGCATTTTGAGGTGCCATAATCCCAGAGTTATGATATCTAAGGCAAGAAACTAATTCCCTAAACATGCATATACCTGATTAAACTCATCTGATTCAACAAGACTACTCAATAGGAGCAAAATAAAACATGCATAAGAAGATGTGTTGTCCGTAACTAGGCTAAGAGCCTCTGGAGATAATTATAAAATTACCCAGTTTCAGACTTACTTCTTCTTTACACTTTCCTAAGAGCAGTAAACACCTCAATCTTGTCTGTCCATTAAAATATTTCACAACTTTCAAAAAGTTTTGAGATACAAAAGTTGAAAAACCCAGCTTCATAAAGCCCTATTCTTACAAAACTGAGAGTAAAGTGTTGCTCTAATCAGTGGGTTTACTCAGAAACAGCTGACACTACTTATGACTGCGTTAATTACAGCAGGTTCTCAAGGTCCTGTTCTGATGCAGCACAACACGCTGGTGAAGACAAGCTCTGTCTGCCTTAAACAATATGTTGTTATTGTTCATGCTACTTGAATCTGCCAATAACAGCACGTCTCCATTTCACAGCTGCTTCCAAACTTGAGGCCTGCTTGCATTGGAAAGGAATTTCAGTTGTATTCTGGCATTGCACATGCTATTCACAAAGTCACCTGTAACTGAGCCTAAGAACAACTGAGAACAAAGCAGCTCGTTTCCCTCTGTTTAGCTCTAGAGGCCTGGCTGCAGGATGTTTGGGTTTGGGATCTCTCCTACTTGTGTAGGATTACTTAGGTGTAATGCTCAAAATACATTTCAAAATGCCAACTGCTGCCTGAATTACCACGGCACTCGGGCTGAATTAGCCACGGCAGCTCAAGTGCAACTGGTGTAGCTTCCATCCCTGTCCCTACACCTGAAGGATGTATTTATCTCCTGTCCCTCAGCTCCACTGACCAGGAGGTGTGAACCGAGGTCAGCAACAGTTAACAGGCCAAGCTGGAACCTGCAGCAGCTACACCACCATCAAGGTTTTCAGTGTATTCCTCCTTGGTTAAATCCATGAGTGACCTGTGTGCATGTTGGAATGCATCCAGTGGAGGGCCATGAAGACAGTCAGGGGGCTGGAGCACATCTCCTCTGAGGACAGGCTGAGAAAGTTGGGGGTGTTCAGTCTGGAAAGAGCTCCGGGGAGACCGCATAGTGACCTTCCAGTACCTAAAGGGGCTACAGGAGAGATGGGGAGGGATTCTATCAGAGAGCGGAGCCATGGGATGAGGGGTAATGGTTTTAAATTGAAAGAGGGGAGATTTAGATTAGGTATTAGGAAGAAATTATTTCCTGTGAGGGTGGTGAGACACTGGAACAAGTTGTCCAGAGAAGCTGTGACTGCCCCATCCCTGGAGGTGTTCAAGGCCAGGCTGGATGGGGCTTTGAGCAACCTGCTCTAGTGGGAGGTGTCCTTGCCTATGGCAGGGGTTTGGAACTCTATGATCCTTAAGGTCCCGTCCAATCTAAACCATTCTATGATTCTGTGATTTCTGATGATCAGCCCAGTCTGCCCACTCAGCCCCTCTAGCCATCATCTCAGCAATGCCTGCCGAGGTAGGGAGGTGAGGTGGCCGGAGAAAAGCACCGCTGTAGACATCACGGCTGGATCAGCCCATGCCTGCCCATCACTGAGCCACATGTGTGCGTTCAACAAAGCTCACTGAGCAGTATTTCACAAAAACAGGATGAGTTTTCCATTCCCGCCCTCCATGTACATCCAGCTGCTCACACAAACAAGGTAGAGCAGGACTGTCTAGTCCTGTATTTTTATTTTTGTTCTGTATTAGTTTTTTTACTTTAATAATAAGGTCTGTAGAAAATGTTTGAGCAACGTTTTAGTGGGGGCTGTAAATGGTGCAGGTATGTAGAGGTGCTGGGAAAACTGTTTTCTCAGTATTGTTTGAAGCAGGGGACTGATTACAAAAGAGAGGTATGAAAGTCATGCTGACATGTTTTTCTGGTGCTCCAACGCCATGAGAAACAAGCCCCTTCTCAACTCCCTGAAGGTCTCAGCTCTGCACATAAGGACTTGCTTTTGTCTTTCTTCAGCCACTGCGTTCTCCTCATCAGCCTGAGCTTGGCTACGTTTAGGAGCTAGAACAAGGCACTAATTTTGTGCCTGTTTTTCTCTACTCTGACCTTGGGCTTTACTTACGAGGTTGTTACAGCCGTGTTTACTTTCCAGTTTCAGAAGGTGTGTGGAGGTAACCCCAGCTGAAACAGAGGAACTGAAAGGTGTGAAGCCACGACTACGTCATTCCATGTCCTGCCTCAACCCACGCAAGCAGAGGAATAAAGACACGTCTGCTCCTTTTCCCGACATAGTCCTACTTGGAGAACATAGACCCATTACATCTGAGCCAGGCAGGTACCAGTTCTTTAATTAGGCTCATCCTTTTAAATGCCCCAGGAAAATTATTATAAGAAATACCATGTGATTGCCCAAGAGCAAACAAGATATGCTTTTAAACACCCTTTATTACTAACATTGCATAAACATTCCAACAATCAAATCTAACAGTTTGTTATCATAGTTGCAATCCCTTTGGCTTAGTAGCAGTGAGATGAATAGCATGTCATATCTATTCTCAGCAAATAGCTGCCTGCCTTTGTAAACAGAACTGTCAAGACTAATTCTCCATCCATATCTGCAAATTATATCCATTGGTTATGTGTCTTGTAGTATATTTAATATGCTGCTAGGGGAATGTTACCCTCACATCACTTTTATATGTTACCAACTTCATAATATTGTCAAGGAACGGGTACCTTGAGAACTATGGCTTGAATTCAGGAACGTGTCCCTCAGACTTTCGATAAAAATGTGCTTATTGTCTAGTTTACAAACATTTGAACTTAGCTTTGTAAATGCACTCCCAGAGGCGTTGCTCGAGTACTCCCAATAAACAAGAAACATTTGACCTTGTAGCAAGTGATCATACACTTTAGCCCTAAACCTGTTGTAGGTAGTAAGAAACTTTTAGTTAAATCTCTGAACATCCTGTTTACTTTCTATGTGTGTATCTATCTATTTCAAAACACCTTTCCACTAACAACAGGTAGTTTATTGTCCTTATTCTCAATTAAATCCATGTGTTAAATCCCTGATATTTAGCCTGCTCTGAAGTACAGAGTTCCATGTCCTCCACCCAGCACCAGCATTATATTTACTGCCTGCCAGGAGGAATTCACTTCAGTGCCTTGTCTCAGTTTAACTGTATGTAATATGATAATAATATTACTCACTTCACAGAGGAGGGGGGTAAATTAGTTAATGTGTGCCCTCTAAGAATATAGAGTGAAATATGAGCTTAATACTGTAATTTCAGGCCCCCCCTTTGGCATTTAATTTTTTTTTTTTTTTAATTTTATTTAATCTGCCTAATACATGCAGAGGACAAAATAGATAGTCACTGGCATTTTTAAAAAGAAGAATTCCTTTTTTGTGATTTTTATATGGCAAAACCAATGTCTATATTTCTTTAAAAATAATGTAAAATACCTTAAAATCTTGCTATTTAAAGTGCTGCATTTTTGTCAATTTCACTTACAAAAGTAGGCCCAATTTTCTTATAAAAACATCTATCATGCTAATTTTGACATTTTATGTTAATGATATGTAATAAAGTAATGTCATTTCAGCAGAGAGTTCTAATTAGTTGCCAGTAACACAATATAGTCTTGTATAATTACAAATTTTGTGTGTGAGGAGAACTGCCTTGTTCTCATTACAGGGACTCAAACCACAAAGCATCACATTTCTCGTTATTGTACCAGAGGAATGTAGGAACACACTCATGGCCGCATTAGGGAACGGCATGTAATAACAGAATCAATAACAGATAGAAAGTGTGATTACACTCAGCTGTGAAGCTCCATTTATCCGGGGGAAAAGCCCCCACCCTCCTTCTGCCATCCCATCACCCTGCAGCTCTCTGGCTGTCACACAGCTCTCGAACACCAAGGCAGGCGTTGCTTTCTCTCCTGCAAATCTAGTCAGCGTGGGGAGTGATGCTATGGGGGAAGGCTGGATCAGAAGGGGAGGTGAGAACCATCTAGCAGTTCCTATAACACACAGTAAACACCAGGGGAGAGTCACGTCACCACGGGAGTCATTTATTGCCTACTTGCACGGCTTTCTCCTTTAATTACAGAATCACAGAATCTTTGTGGTTGGAAGGGACCTTTGAGATCATCGAGTCCAACAATACACAAACAAACAAAGAAACAAAAAACCTCCAACAACAAAAAAAAACCCCACACCCAAAAAAATCCCACCACAACAACCACCCAACCCAACAATCTGGGGCACTTAGTGCATGCCCTGAAGTGCCACGTCTACACTGTTCTTAAATACCTCCAGGGTTGGTGACTACACCACCTCCCTGGGCAGGCTGTTCCAGTCCTTGACCACCCTCTCAGTAAAGTCATTCTTCCTAATATCTAATCTAAACCTCCCCTGCCACAACTTCATACCATTTCCTCTGGTCCTGTCATTATTCCCCTGGGAAAAGAAGCCAACACCCACCTTTCTACAACCTCCTTTCAGGCAGTTGTAGAGGGCCATGAGGTCTCCCCTCAGCCTCCTCCAAATTAAACATGCCCAGTTCCCTCAGCCTCTCCTCATAGGATTTGTTCTCTAGACCCCTCACCAGCTTGGTGGCTCTCCTCTGGACACACTCCAGCACTTCAATGTCCTTCTTGTAGTGAGGGGCCCAGAACTGAACACAGTAATTGCAGTGAGGCCTCACCAATGCCGAGTACAGGGGGACGATCACTTCACTACTCCTGCTGGCCATGCTGTTCCTGATACAAGCCAGGATGCTGTTGGCCTTCTTGGCCAACTAGGCACACTGCTGGCCCATGTTAAGCAGCTGTCCACCAACACCCTCAGGTCCTTTTTTGCTGGGCAGCTCTCCAGCCACTCTTCCCAGAGCCTATAGTGTTGCCTGGGGTTGTTGTGACCAAAATGCAGGACCCAGCACTTGGCTTAATTGAACCTCATCCCATTGGCCTTGGCCCATTGATCCAACCTGTCCAGTTCCCTCTGTCGAGCCTTCCTACCCTCAAGCAGATCAACACTCCCACCTACTCTGGTGTCATCTGCAAACTTACTGAGGGTGCATTCAATCCCCTTGTCCAGACCATTGATAAATATATTAAACAAGATGGGCCCCAAAACTGAGCCCTGACGGACACCACTGGTGACCGGCCGCCAACAAGATTTAACCCCATTAATCACAACTCTCTGGGAACAGCCATCAAGCCAGTTTTTTACCCAGTGAAGAGTACACTTGTCTATGCCATGATTTGCCAGCTTCCCCAGGAGAACGCTGTGGGGGATGGTGTCAAACGCCTTACAAACATCCAGGTAGACCACAACAATTACCAGGAGCTAGAAAATTCAAGATCACCAGGGTTGGGTCAATATGGCCAAGAGTGACTGAACCATCTGAGTTACAGCATGGATGTCAGAGTGTGAATAAAGTCAGAAGCTGTGAGTAGTGATTTCAGGGTCTTGTTCCTCTGTGAGGCTTATTAGAGAGAGGTTATTTAAAGCAGTTCTGCAGAATATGAAACTACCCCACCTTCCACAGCTTTAGCTTGCCTTTTCCTTTCTCACTTGGCTTCTCCACCAGGAACAGCTCAGCAGGCAGCACAACATGGCCTTATTTATCGTCTAGCACCAAATGTCCAATGTCACCCTGGTACTTACCCGTGGCGTTCCTCTACTAGAGCTGCAGCTGCGTTCCAGGCACTGATTCCCCCAAGCCTTGCTTTCAAGAGTGCACCAAATGCCCTGGCAAGGGCAGATTTAAAAATAAATCAATATAAATAAATAAATGTTGACCCATGTTACGGCATTGGAGCTGCTCGGAAGTTACCAACTAATTGCTACTAGCTGCTACTAATTACGTGGCTCATACTTATATAGTGTGTGTGGGTAGCAACTGTGTCCCTTTCTCTGCTGGCTAATCCGAGAGCTTCTTTTGACAGATCACATGTGAAAAGTTGTGTTATTTTTTCAAATGTGTCAGTAGAGGGTTTTGTACTTTGGGCCAGAGTGTCAGCAGAGGCTCTTTGAGGATGGGTGCATTGGAAGTGACAAGCGGTGAATAACTGACATCAGGCATAAGTAATATTTGTAGTCTGACTTTGCTATGTTATTCTTACAAAAAATCCAGCCTGTAAATACAGTCCGCACTTGTTAGCTTGAAAGGAAAGAAGGGGGATGAGGGCAACTGCAGAAGAGAGAAATGAATAACCAAATAAAGGAGAAAAAGCAAGCAGAAGTAAGCTAATAAAGAGAAAAGGGAATGGGGCTATTAAAGGAGAAAATATAGGCATGCAAATGGATCAAAACGAATACAAGATTGCAAAAAAGCACAAGAAAAATTTAAGATGAAAGGAATCACAATGTAACAGATTTGGAATAAAATACTGTAAAGAAAGTGTTTATAAACTTGGTCTGAATTCCTATATGCAGCCAATAATAGCCCCAGCACCTATTAAGTAAGGGTGCTTTCGTAAAACAAGTACGTATTGAAGGCCCATTGATTGTGAGACACTCCAGTTTGCAAATTGAAAAGGATTCTGTGAAGTTACTTAAAATCCAGCCAGGATGGATGGGATGGTGGGCATGTGTAGTGTAGAAGCAATTTGGATGGTGATGAAGTCATGCTGTAAAACAAATATTATGTTTCACCCCCATAGGAACAACACAGTTATTTCAGCAAGAGAGGAGTTATGCAAGGGAAGACATTTGAATGAACTTGTGGGGCTCTTTCAGTGACTCCATTGAAGCTGATGACTGTGTTTTCATTCAGACTTTTTGCTTTTCTTTCTTAATTATCTGTAGACTAGAAGTGGCGATGAGAACAGTAAGCTATAAGGTAGACTTTTGCCGTATGCCTTATTCACACACTGCCCGTTATGTTCTTTGAAAGCAGGAGCAGGTATAATCTAGCAGGGAACAAATCTTTCAAGTCACTGAAGTGTTTTCCAAAAGGAAATATTTCATATCAGAAACCCTGAAGAATGAGAGATGAGAGGTTCCCAGGATAGGTCAATGGCTGAAGCAGAGTCTGGGCTCCCACGTGGTGGTCTCATTATCACCCTCAAGCAGCACTTCTGCAGAGGAGAGTTGTCAGATAAACCTCATGTCTGTCAGCACGCTTTTTCAACATGCAGAACATAGTAACAGGAAAAGTGTGCAAGTCAGCATGTTTAAATAACATAAATCATAGAAGAGACATATTGTCTATCCACGAGAAAAAAAAAATACAGGATTTTAATAGTGTTATAGAAGTGGAGCAATTAACTGCCTCCTTTCTGTACTTGGCTGTTTGTAAGGACTTAATAGGGTAGATTTAGATTAGATATCAGGAAGAAATTCTTTCCTGTGAGGGTGGTGAGGCACTGGAAGAGGTTGCCCAGAGAAGTTGTGGCTGTCCCACCCCTGAAGATGTTCAAGGCCAGCCTTTGAGCAACCTGGTCTGGTTGGAAGTGTCCCTGCCCATGGCAGGGGGGTTGGAACTCAATGATCCTTAAGTTCCCATCCAACCCAAACCATTCTATGATTCTGTGACTCAGTTACAACAAAAAATCCCATAGGTTAAGATTTTAGGAAGGGATGGAGCCAAGACTGGGTGCAGTGTGTAGGGACTATGCTCAGCTCTACTTCCAGAGCAGCCACAGGTGCTAAACCATGTTCAAATGCTTGTGTTTCCACAGCTGGGCATGGAGACACTACCTTTGAAAACACGCTTTCTGCGCTTCTCTTCCTGGAACTGAATAAATATTTGTTAATTCCTCATTTCACAGGGCTCTGCAAAATGGTATGATAAAGTGTCTATATATCAGGGAGGTCTTGCTTAGACACACAGCAAGGTACCTTTATTAAATTAAGGAGTAATATATTACTTAGATGATTGCTCTGTGAAGCACCGTAAGTATTTATTTTACATGAAAGAGATTTATTGTAAATGTTTTATGGAAATGGCAGTGTTTTACAGAATTATCTTTAAAAGGGTGTGCAAAATAACCACAGAAGAGGTTTTTGTGAGGAAAGGAATGCTCTACAGAGGTATGGTATAGCATTATAATAGCATTACAGAAACTGAAAGTGTAACTTACAACAGACTTGATCATAAAAGAAATACTTACTCCCCTTTAAAAAAAAATTATTTACATTTTTAATTTTTATTTATTCTTTCTTTTCCATAATTCCTGGAATTACTCCTAAAGTAATTCCCCACTGTTCAAGTGAGAGATGTTTTATTAAAGTTACCATATACTGGGATATTTCCTACATTACTCATAAATCGTTTTTCACTAGCAACAAAGAGATTTTACATGAACAAAATGACGGGAAGTGTTGGTGCATGTGAAGAAAGATTGGGTTCTTGCATTTTACACCCTGTTACAAAAGCCCAAGCACAATTCACAGCTGCACCAAAACCACTGTGCAATATTTAATGGCATATTGTCACATGGAACTTTACTCAAAATCACAATTCCCAATTTTACAGTGTTTATTACACATACAAAGCACAGCCTGAGTACAGAGCAGCATCCCTTTTCAGGGATGCCTCAACCCTTATTTATCTTCAGTTCATGCTTTCGGTGATAGACATCAACTACCGCCCAGCATTTTCCTGAATTTTGACCAGCTATATGTAATATTCATAATCTATTAAAAAAAGACGGACAGAACCCTGTGGGCCTTTTGGGAATTATTTGTTTGTTGTCAATGCTGTAAATTTAAATTTAGGCATATATTCAAGAGGTACATTCAACTTTAAATAGGTTCCATGCTCCGCTAAGGAAAGTTTCTTCAGAGATATATAAAATAAGAAGGCTGCATACAGTTGATTTCAAGGAGACAGATAAACAAGTATTCTTGTCTGTTAAAGTTTCTGGCTTCTATTTATTATATGCCTTATTATGCTCTACCATGTTTAATTTTACAATGCTTTATTAATATGTTTTATTCATAAAAGAAAGCAACAAAACTATGTTGCTAATCCTTCTGACTCTGTAATAAAACATTACTTGTTTGCTGCACTGTAATATGGACTTTCAGTAATGCAGAAGCAAACTTGGGCCCTTGGGTAATAAAAGTCTCTGCGTAAAATAACTGTTCTTTGGCAAAAAAAGGGGATCTCCAATCTTTCTGAAATCCCTAGCACTTCTAAAACTTTTGGGGATTTTACATGTGAGCTTTGCGAGTGCCAAGCTTTCCCCCTTGCCCCGTGTGTGTTGCTGCCAAGGGTCATCGCCCCAGCAAGGGGCAGCCTCCTTGTGTACCCACCAGACCAAGGATATGGGGAACAACGT
Organism: Nycticryphes semicollaris; assembly: GCA_013400055.1. NCBI lineage: Eukaryota > Metazoa > Chordata > Aves > Charadriiformes > Rostratulidae > Nycticryphes > Nycticryphes semicollaris. Next base: position 706,767 of record VXBJ01002330.1, read on the forward strand.
GTTCTGTCCTTTGCTTTTTCATTACATTTGAGCTTGATTTGTAGCAACATCCACTTTGTTTCACTGAAAGGAATTTAAATGTACCAGGCAGGAAACTTTGGTACAGCTGTCAAGTGCAGTGCATTTAGTCCCCGGTGGAGTTTTGAGAAGCATGAAGCATATAATATTAGATCGGATAATAAGCAGGCCCCAAACATTTGTTGCTGCTTTAATAATTCCCTTTCTTGAGCGAAAAGGAATTAACATTCCAGTATTATGGTGTTTTGTGCCTTTGTGTAGCTGCCTTGACACCCTGTTAAAACGAACCAAACCAAAGCTGTTCTGTTGAGACACGGGTCTGAGTTACAAAGCACAGGTCCAGACCTCACTGTGAAGCAGATGCAGCTCTCGGTTATAATCACCAGGCTCTTGCCAGTCAGAAAACAGAGAAGAAACCCGAAGTCATAAAAATTTTTGGAAAAAAAAAAATTATTGTTCCAAAACTTTTTGTTTCTGTAACGGTGCTACAAGGCTAAGTAAATTTCTTTTTAAGAAAGGACAAAAATACCCTTTTTTTGACATTTTATACTACAGACAGATTTTTTAATTTGTATGAATTTCTCTCTCATAAGTAACAGCAGCCTTGTATTTCCAGTGTTGCCCTGTGCTCAGGCAGCCAAGAGCAATGTGCTGGATGCAGAACTTCATCTCCCAGCCAGGCAGAGAGCTGGCCAGAGGGGAACTTACACAAGAGTTAAAGAATCAGAGAGCTCGTGCTGTGCTTACCCTTTGTTCTGGAAACACTGGATTTTAGTAGCTCTGGTCAAAGCACGGGCAGACATCCTAAGAATAAAAGGATTTACAAGCCTCAGTGTGTTTTCACTTGGGTGCTATGGGCTACAGAGTGGGAGCCCAGTCCTTGAGGGATGTCTTGCCCTCCCCCTGTAACTTTACCGTGGGAGCTGTGCAGGGAACCCTGCTCGGCAGGGACAGGGAACAGGGTGTAATTGGTCCTGTAACTGTGGCACCAGTTAAGAAGAACAAGAATATTGAAATCAGCCACTGACATCAGCACAGTAGCTAAGACCTTTCATTTTGTTCCATGATGCCTTTTAGGCTGTCCTATTTTTTGAATATGTTGACTGGAAGAAAAAAGTCTTAATATATCTTTTCTTCTTTTTTTTTTTTTGTTTGTTTTTTTTTTAACAGCTAAGATTTTTTTATTTTACTTTATTCTTTCTTTTTCTTGTTATTGTATTGCAAATATGGTGTGTATTATACTTGAAGTGTGCTTTTGCTAATAAGACCGAAAGTTCTGAATGTAGTTAGTCCGAAGGCACTCTGAATCAGTTGCACATTATTCTACAAATTGCTCCTGTTCTTAAGAAATCTGGTGTTATAAACAACTATCCTCCTAGGCCTCCTGAGACTTCATATAAAAGCATCCGTTCCCTCTGTGTACTCTTTCAACCATCTTGCCAGATAGTAATTTTGACATTTTGAAGGATTTCTTTTTCTAAAACCTTCAAAGTATTTTGCACCATTGGCTATATAAGAAGGTTTGATGACTTTAAATAGTCCGTTTTTCTAATATTTGCCATTACATCTACCACTGGGGTGATGGAAACTGTCTCCACCTGAATTAAGTTCAATCATAAAAAGGTGCTAAATGCAAAACTGATTGAAATATAATGTTTTCAATAAAAAGGAAATTAAATTTAATTTCTACAGAGTTTAGTAGAATTTTGTCTGCCCAGTCTCACTTCACCAAAATGGGCCTCACAGTGTATTTTCTTGCTCAATGAATCCAGGGCTACCTTGAGGCCTCACTTGAGTTTTTATTTTCTTGAAGGAAAGAACAGAAAAGCAACCTGGGCTCCCCAGCTCAAGAGGGACAGGGAACTGCTGGAGAGGGTACAGGGGATGGCTACAAAGATAGCTAGAACCAGTCCCTGCCAATTTGTGCCGTGATTTTGAGCATAGTGACACTAACAGAGCCAGTTGCTGACCCCACTGGAGACCTTATCACTATGGCAGCCCACAACGAAGCAAAATAATGAAAGGAAAATAAAAATATTTCAGCCTCTATTCGTCTGGGGAGCAATTGAGGAGGTTATACCTGTGGTTCAGGCATGAGAAAGCACCAAACCAACCGCCTCTCCCTCCTGAGAAATTGCAGTTGTACCACAGCAGAAAAATCAGGGAGTGAGGAAAGCATGCCTTTCTTTCTCTTTTCTTCATGAAATTGTAAATACTGATCTAAGAGCAGTAAAAATACTCATCTTTTTTTGTCTTTCAACACTTGAAGAAATATTTCTTCATGAACTGCCATGTTAGCCCAAGTCTCACTGACTCGTAGGTGCTTAAGCTACTTTTGAAAACAAGACTGCATAATAGATTTTCTACTTGGGGATTAAAAAAATTAGTATTAGGAGGTATGAGTCCAAGTAACATGACAACTTCTGAAAATTCTACCATGTAGCAAAAAATACATATTTATGAGATTAATTAACTTCTCATAACATACTGTAATGCTCCTGGGAAATTATAAGAATCTGAATTCCATAATGTGGTAAACAACAGTAACTGTAATTATTGTTGAGCTAAATAAATTTTTCATATATATGTTTACTTCCAACATAATATGCAGTGTATCTGGTTTGTAAGTAAACAAAAGTGATGCATGTGCATATGATGAGTCATAGCTACAGCTAGATTTAAAGATAATAAATGAAATATGCTAATAATGCAGAAAAGTATTCACTAATAAGAATTGTTTTTCCTCCTTTATGGAGTGAGTGTCTCCTACATTGATCATCATTAACCATTCACTATTAAATAATGTAAAAAACCCAAGAAAAATCAGCATATCAAAATGAAACCATACTTGCACGTTTCATTGGAAGCTCCTGTTTCAATAAACCAGCTCTGTGAGTTAATGAATATACTTTCTTCTTATCTGAAACATTAATCTCATACTTGTTTTAGAAGTATTTGGGGGGAAATAACTCCATAACAATACAGCTGTTGCTAGGAGGCCTGGAGAAACCTAAACCAATGTGGCTCGGAGAAACAGATAATCAGTATCTTAGCGCTGTCTTTCTAACATGCCCCTCGTGCTTTTTCCCGAGAGCAGGAAATCAGGGAGTGGAGAATAAATCTCATTCTGATTGTTTACAGAGCATAATGAGGGCCTCAAGCAAAGAACTGCACCATTTGCTTTATACCTGCGGCTGAACTGCAACGCATCCCATTAAATACACGCCGAATACCATTCGAGATGTGTAACAAAAAGCCATCATTTCAGATGGGCTTCTACCCTGCAGAGGGTATAATTCTTTGGAGGTAAGTTTGAAATGGTCCATCCCGGAGAGTGTTTCTGGTCATTTCAGCTTTAACAGCAATGGCCTCATGTTTCAGTTCTCTCATTTTCTTCCTCGTTCTTCTGTGATACTCATTCTGCTCCAAATGTAATCTGCTGCTTTTATTTCTCTCAGCTCCCCGTTTTCCCGAAACCTGCTTCTTCTCTTCCTTTTTTCTTCACTCCTGGCCTCTCTCTGGAGAAGGAGAACTGAGATTTTTGACAGCATCCTCCTCCTTCCCCCCATCAAAAATGTGCTGCCTTTGCTTTCAGCTGTGATCACTCAATAACTAATATTTCCTAAAAGCAGGCTTTCTGGAGGCCTCAGTGTCCCCCCCTGGGCGTCTCCGTTCACTATCCACCATTCCCTGCCTGTGGCCTGGATTATTCTCATCCCCTTTCTCACCTCAGTGCTTCTGACCTTCAAATCCAAAACCACCTTTTTTTTTTTTTTTTTTTTTTTCCCCTCTGAGCATATTGTCTCTACATCTGTTTCTCCGCTCCTTTCTCTCGGATGTCCTGCTGCCTCTCAAAATCAAGTAGCTATAAAATGGAGCTTCTCCTGCTTCCTCCTGACATGCCTTCCCTCCCCCATTGCCCTGTCACCATTTTTTTCTGTAACGTTGAGGCTCGATATTACCTTTGGTCTTTTTCACTTTATTCTCCTCCTCACACTGAGACTTTCACTAAATCTACTTTCTTATTCTGGAACATTTTAAATAACAACCCTTTCTGGTAGGCATGCGATAAAAAAGATCTGACAGTGATTGTCTCATAACTGGCATTAACCACTTCCTATTACTCTCCTTAACTTGCCTTTCTACAACATATACAATGTACACCATTGCACATAAACTTTACCCAAGATTCAGGTTTACTCACCAGACTGCCTGTGTATCTTCCTCATAAAATTCAGGCTTCCCTACATTCTATTTTAAGACTCTTTGCAGCTTTTATCTGACATCTCATCTATATTTTCTCTCTATTCCCCGCATCTCTCTCTAGATACTGCTAAGATTTTCCTTCATCCCTCCTTTTCCTGATAATCTTCTTCCCCCCTCCAAGCAAGCTTATTTTTTTTTGTTGTTTTTTCCCTGTCACCTCTAAAAATATTAAAAGAATACTTTATCTACTCAACTATTAAGAGCAAGAACAAAACACAAGCCCAGTCGAATCACAGATTCATAGAATGGTTTGGGTTGGACGGGACCTTAAGGATCATGGAGTTCCAACCCCCCATGCCATGGGCAAGGACACCTCCCACTAGACCACGATGCTCAAGCCCCATCCAGCCTGGCCTTCAACACTTCCAGGGATGGGGCAGCCACAACTTCTCTGGGCAGAGAGAAGATATATGCCTTTGCCTTGTGTCCAATATTTACAGTGCAAAAGGAGGGGAAGGAATTGTTTCATTAAATTTCAAAAGAAAAAAAATACATTGCTGTTTGGCTGTTGTTGTTTGAGGTACCACAAAGGATTTCTGTAAGTGACATTACCTATCCTAAATTTCCTACAGTAGAGCTCTATCAGCGAGACTTTAATCTGCCTGTTGCAACAATAATTTTCTTAAGGTCTTAAAGTACTTAAACACATGCTTTTGCTCAGACTTGCGAGTGACCTCACTGTAGATACCAGAACTGCACGCCTTGTGTACCTGCAATTAGGCACACAAATAATTATTCTACTGAATTTGTGCTTTAAACCATCTTAGTGATTACTTTAATTTTGCATTCAAGGCATAAAAGAAATAATTTAAAGAAACATATATCTTGCAAGATGCTGAACTTTTCAGTGTTGGTTTTTTTGGTTGTTTTTCAGTTTTTAAAATAGTTTTTAGCCAAGAAATTAACTTTCTTTTCCAGACTGAGACGTTAGTCTGCTGGCTTTTATGGAAACCCTCACTTAAAATAAAGAGCATGTGAAAAAAATGCTTAGCAGTTATATTTCCTTATACTAACACCAGAGGATGAAAATTATTACAATTTCTTCTCTACCTCACAGAAAGACTGCTGTACCATAGTGACATGTTTCTAATAATGAATACTGACTTCCTCAGAAATAAAGATATGGATAAATGGATATGGAAATTTGAAAATACATGTCATAAACTATTTATTGCAGGAAAAAAAAAAGGCTTGATGTTCTTTCTTAGGTAATACTCCAAGTTATTACAGCATTAGTAATGGTGCAAATACTGCAAAGTCTAATTGCTTTGTCTCTGGAGCCAAACGCATATAGAAAAGGAGAAAAAGGACATAATATTTTTCTGGTACTAAAAAAGTGGATATATCCTTAAAGTATTGGGCAGCACAGGAGGAGTACTTGGAATATTGAGTAGAATTTATATACACATAATAAATTTTAAGCTTACAAAGGTGAGAAACTTTTCTTTATAGATAAAAGCAACTCTTTTTCAGTCTTTTAAACATTTACAAGTCAGGGTTTGCAATATTAATGTATAAAGCTTCACAATTTGGCTGTGATGAGAAATACTTACCACTTCCTCAGGGAAGGGAAGTTTCATGACTTCATCATAGAGTCCAACAAACTCACAGAGGAGCCATGAATGCAGCTTAAACAGCTTGGCTCAGACTTTTGGATTTTAACCAGTTCTTTTTTCATCCCAGAAGTTCCCCCTTTTTGGATACCTGCCTCCAACAAATGCCACCTTTACAAGTCTTCATTACTGCTTCCAGAAACTCTTGGTATTTCAAAATACGTATGCCACTTAGGCAGTAGTTCTCCAGGTCGCTTCCCAGAATCTTTTCTACTGATCAGTTTTAAAAAACAGGTTCTCATAAGATGTCTGGCTGGGTGAGTGCCCAATAGGCCATTGACAGCAGCTCTGGAGGGTTTAATCTGTTTTATGGAATAGCACATGTATAAATGAGGATCTTTTTACTCCAGGTATCCCATCGCTCCATTGAAATATTATATAATTTGGGGGCTGGGAAGAAACAGTATTTTCTCACTCGGTGCATTGTCTGAGAGGAGCATAAAAAGCTGAGCTCATGCTGGTTTTGGCTGGGACAGAGTTAATTCGCTTCATAGTAGCTAGTATGGGGCTATGTTTTGGGTTTGTGCTGCAAACAGGGTTGATTATTCAGGGATGTTTTAGCTATTACTGAGCAGTGCTTACACAGAGTCAAGGCTTTTTCTGCTCTTCACGCTACCCCACCAGCGAGGAGGCTGGGGGTGCACAAGAAGTTGTCAGACACTGGGATAGGCTGCCCAGGGAGGTGGTTGAGTCCCCATCCCTGAATGCGTTTAAGAGTTGTTTAGATGTGGTGTTGAGGGATATGGTGTAGGGGAGAACTTTGTAGAGTAGGGCTGATGGTTGGACTCGATGATCCCAAGGGTCTTTTCCAACCTGAATGATTCTATGATTCTAAGTTGGGAGGGCACACAGCCAGCTGACCGAAGGGATATTCCATACCATGTGACATCACGTTCTTAAAAAGCTAGGAGAAGAAGAATGAAGGGGAGATGTTTGGAATGATGGAGGTTTGTCTTCCCATGTAACCGTCACAAGTGATGGAGAACTGCTTTCCTGGGGATGGCCAAACACCCACCTATCCATCGGAAGCAGTAAAGGAATTCCAAATCTGCTTTTCTTGCATATGCAGCTTTTGCTCCATCTATTAAAATGTCTTTATTTCAACCCATGAGTTTTCTCACTTTTACCCTTCCAACAGCAGGGGTGGAAGTGAGCGAGGGGCTGTGTGGGACTTAACTGCTGACTGGGGTTAAACCACGAGAGCTCTGCAGTGTCTGGACCACACTGGCCGGGAGTCAGCATGCCCAATGCAGCCAATGCAGCCCTTTGATCTCCAGGATCAAAGGTTCAGTCTCTTTGCTGATCAGATGGACCACTGTTAGGCTTTTAGCAGGGAACTTTGGATTTAGGTTCTCGTTTTTAAACTTCCTGATCTGTGCTTGCTGCCAGGTCAAGAGTAGCCTGGGGCAATGGTGGGGTCTAGTATTAAAGAAAGTTGTTGACTTCTTACACACGTGGGGAGAGGTGCTGGTGCATGTCTTCTGCCCTGTGCAGGAAGAGTTGTTATTACAGGGTGGTGCTCTGAGATCAGCCTCCTGTGGGCAGGCTCTATGGCTGAATCCTATCTGCCCAAAGACGCTGTTCTCCCACCTCAGTTAAGAAACCATTTTCCACCTTGCTGCGGTGATGGACAACATGCTCCTTGGCATTTCTCAATTTTAGTTGTGAGCAGATATTTCTGTGGTGCCACTTTAATCAAACTTTGGGGAGGCTGACATTTCCAAAGAGGAGCCACATAGGATTCCAAAGGAAAATCTGCCACGTGGTTCGCTTTTCAGTGCAAGGCTTAAAATCTGCCAACCACGTTCTCTGAGCTGGGGCCCCGGTTCCACTCTATACACAGGCAAGTGATACTCAGACTCAAACATCTCGCTTAACTGAGGCCTGAGTCATCCCCTCCTACATTCAAACCCACCTTCCCAACAGCTGCTACACGGTGTCTTCTTGTAGCTGTTTGAGGTTTCTGTGCTGGAATTTTCTTGTCTTTACGACGGATTTCTTGTTAAATCATGGTCACAGTCCTGCAAAATCCTGACATTGGCAGTTTCACCAGGCAGGGCATCAATAGCTGTTCTTCCTGCTGTCAGTTCTGCTGCTGTTACTCTTACAAAGATGTTTCTGAGAGTTTTGAGAGGTTTGATTCCTTTAGGCAAAGACACCAGCATCAGCCTTGTTCCCATGGCTACCAGCTCCTCAATCTCTCTTCAATACAGAGTTTTCAGCTGCTCTTATTCCAAAAAAATTAAAAAGAAAAGTATCCTTCCCTTATCTTTGGACACTGCAAGTAGAATTTCAGCTTCCTCCTGTTATTCACACCAGCAGTGAGAAACCCTAAGGAGAAACCTTAAAGAAACAGGGGAGTGTGAAGAGGCACTTTGACTGTTCTGTGCAAGACCACTGCTGCCACAAGCACTTCATACAATCCCACCTGTAAATCTGTCAAGCTCCATCATGAAATAAATCCTAGGGCATTTTTCTTTCATTTTTTTCTGGTTAGAGGATTGAATGGATAATTCTTTTTTTCTTTCCTTGAGTGAGTTTGGTTAAAGATTTGATAAATTAAATCAGTAAAAAGGTAATTTTGAATCAAAATGAGAGCATTTTATTCCCTGTTTTCTCAATGAAAATTATAACTTTTCATTTTCATTCAAGGCAACTTTAATAAATGCAAGTAATGGAAAACATAGAGGTAGCTCTGAGAACCATTCAGAAAATAAAGTGGGAAATTTAATGTCTGTTCCCTTGTCTTCAGGCAATCCGAAGCCCACTTCGCTGACTGAACAAGAGTTTTTTGCCTTATTTCAGTGAGTCTTCAAGGACTTTGCACAAAACCTCATGCAGCTTTAACAGTTTTTCTTCACGCACCACATCGTATTCTCTAGTGGGGTAGTTAAAGCAGTCTCCTGAAGTGCTCTTATACTGGGAGAAACCATCAAAGTCAGGCTTTTCAGGTCCAGAAAGGGTGTCCCAACCCATTAGCTGGTCAGTGAGGATTTCTTTTACCTCTCATTTCTAAATCTAGTCATACACGTGGGCAAAATTCACTCAAGTGTACGACTGGCTTTAGGATGAAAAAGCTTGCATTGCTTTAATTCAATAAGCTGGTTTTAAAGCTCTAGTCTTCTAGTGATTGAACAAGAACAGCATGTAGAATTTCAGAGGAGATACAATAAATATCTTACAGTCCTACATCAGCATGTCATACAACACCTGATGGCCTAAAATAACTGATTTGAGTGTAATTTAAACAGGAACAAGCCTAGAATGTCCAGGATTCTCATGCTGATTTCCATCTCCCAAACTGCACAGAACTGTAGAACACAGAATGTCCTCTGGTGGTGTAATATCAGTGGCAGCAGGTTAAAAGATGGAGAGAAACTGTCATTTTGGAAAAAAAAAAAATCCCTTCTTTTTAGTTATGAAAATAAAATAGTAGCACTATATATAAAATATAATGCCTTGATATTTTTTTCTCGGAACTGATGCAAAATATTTGCTGAACTGAGGAAAAGCAGCCAGATTTAGACACTAAAAATTGATTAGCTAACAGAGAAGATACTTAAATACTTAAATGGTAATGGCAGGTCTTTCTAAAGACATGATTCTTTTGGGACAAATATGAGGTGCAATTTCAGTCTTGTACAGGAGTCCCATAGGACTTTCCAGCTTGCTCTTTGTTAGAAGCCTGGATTAAATCAACCCTCGATGGATTTTTCCTGCAATGACACAGCCGTCTGTAGCTCTGCTACACCAAGTGTCTGCCGTCATGGTAGTTTAGCTCACTGACCCCTCTGAAGGACTGCTCTCCTGGTGACAGTAATGGCAGGTCTATCCAGTGCCTGGATTTCCCCACATACATCCCGCTGGCTCTCTGGAAGAGCTGTATAGTGGCATGTGGGGAATGTGTACATTTGTCTGGGATTTACGGATAACAAAGGACCAAGCTGGAATAGTTTCTTCATCGCAGGTTTCCTGCTATGTGAGGATCAACTTTTCACCAAGTGTGCGATGAGTCTGATGTTTCTGGAAGGCTTCAAATCTCCTGCATATGTGTGGGACAAGTGGTCTCTCTGTGCACAGTGAAAGCAATCAGGGTTACTGTGGACCATCTGTGCAGCACACATGGGGAATCTGAAACTTTCTCTCATCATTAAACATCATACTCATGCATTACTCTGCACAGCTTTAAATAATGGGCAAAAAACCTAAAACAAATACAATCAACCCACAGCCATCTACGCTCCTTCCACCTTGGGCTCCTCTTCAGAAATCTCTTCTTCCCAAAGCTGAGAGTAAAGGTGTGATTCATGTGTCCATTTGACAAATTCATCTGACTGGAAATACCTACTTCTGGGCAATTTTCCCCCTCCTCAGCAATATATTAAAACAGGTCAGATGAACTGCTGCCTAAGACTGCTTATTTGTCTCTCTTCTTAACAAAGAGAGACTAAAATGAAAACCTCACTGGTGAACACACCTACCTGATAAAGATCTTTGTAGCTAAGTGAGAAGTATCATACTAAGTGCCTTTCAGAAAGCTTCTAGCTAAATCTATGCCCATTTAAAATGCTTCACGCCTTCCCAGGGCTGCCTGCCATGGCATCCATCCTGCCTTCAATCTACTTGCCACTTTGGATGAGCCAGAGGCCAACTCAAAGGGAAAATGCCTATATTTTTGGGCAGATTGATGAACTCCACCATATACCAATCTATTCAAGAACATAACCTCACTGAGTACACTTGAAAAAAATATCAATAGTTCTCCAGAATTAGGTGTCTCAAACTCTTCTGGATGCTGCAAGTTAAATTTTGTTACTGCTGAAGAACAGATCTGCTCTTTGCCATATTTATGAAACTCTACCAGAGCCTTTCCTGTTACAAGTGTGTAACTGAAGTTTCACGTAGGACTACTATGTACAATCTAATCTCTGTGCAACACAACGGGAAATTTTCAATGATCTATGTGGCAGAAGACATACTAAAAAATCAGCAACACTACTTAGTACATTTTTCAAGCAAGCTTTGTCATCAAATGTATGTTAAACACGGTATATTAAAGCTGGTAACAGCTTACCTCCCATTTAATTGTCCCCTTAAGAGTCATTGTTTTCTCATAAGGTCTCTTAATAAAAATAATATACCAATAAAGTAATTATTATGTATAATATAATGCTTATTTATGACATGTTCTGCCTTCAGTAAGTCATTCTGACATACTCCCCTCTCTGAAGATCTCATGAATTAGTAATTGATGAGACCTTATGTTCATAGAATACCTTCTGCACCGATCATTTCCCCACATCTCACGCACCTAACTATGATGAAACTGTGCCCGATACTTAAACAGGCAGGGAAAACTAAGCCCAAGCAGCTGTCAACTCCAAGAGGAGAAATCTCTCCTTTCAATAATTCTGTTATAAAAATGTTCATTGAAGAAGCTATTTTGACTTCTACCTTATTGCTCTGGTGGTGCCTTCCATGATATAAAGCAGTATTATATCCACTGAAAGACATAAATGGAGCATAAACCAGTATAGCAATGACTAAACAGCCAGGTTGTGGTTGCCTGAGAGGTCCCATCACATCTGCCCTTCTTGATTCACCGACATGGTTTCAGGCAGGCGAGATGCTGATGTTTGACTTCCATTTCATAGGAGAGAGTGAACTGCTGACAGATGTTGACCTTACAGGCATATGATGCTTGCCCATTCTTTGCCCAGAATAGCTTTGATTAGCTCATTTTCAGATTGTGCTTCAGTGCCCGTTTGTTTTGCCTAGTTCTTGACAAAACACAGTTTAATCAAATGGAGGGGGGAGGGGAAGGGAAGAAGGGAAGATGACTCAGTTTTCTGTTAAGTAGATGGCAAACAATTGGGTTTTGTACACTTTTTTTTAGGTAATGTTTCAGAAAAAGAAAAGCAAGCACATCACTTCTTATCAAAATATATTCTGTTTCTCATATTAAGCAATGTTATTCTGTATATATTCTGCATTTTTAATAATCTCTGAAACTGAGGCTCCCTCTTTTATTCTATAATTGCAATAAACTGGATTTATTTTGCTCCTAGTAATGAATTAAAATTATGTGTAAATTCTATTCCCAGACCAGCTAGATTAACAACTGAAAACCCCTTCAGCCCTTTAGTTGGCAAATGATTTATTGACGTGACAGTCAAATGTGTTTTCCTTCAGCATTAATGACAGAAGTTCCAGAACTTCTGTCACTGAGGTGATAAATGGATCCTTATACTTACAGCCTTGAGAAACTGGGAACGGTGCCATTTCCCCCCTCACTTTATTGAAAATCTCATCTCTTTACATTTACAGGAAGTAGCAACTTCTTTTTCTTTCTGTGGTTGTAATACATCACCATTTTGTTTATGAACGGTTAATCACTCTATTTGACCTGGTGTCATTGGGAGGCTATAGGTTAGCATCCAGGAAAAGGACACTGAAAGCAGCTGTTGCAGGATGAATTTTTCGACCTTGAAGAAGATAACTGGAATGAATAAAGCAGCCTAATCAAATGCAATAGTAGGAAAACTGCTATGGTCATGAAACTCATTGGCGGCACATTTCCTACTGCGTCTGGTTTGAGCATATCTATACAAGCTTATAAAAATGAGGAAAAGAGGTTCTCAAGGACAAGTTGTTCCCGTAGTGAGATAAAAACATTGACACAGAAGTCTATCGCGGTTGCTAAAATATTTATGCAAATGAAAACTAACAGATTTAATCATGTTATAAAAGTTGGAGCTCTCTGATATTTGCAGAAGAAAGATGTGAGAAACAGTGAGTTTCGCTCTTACTCAAAGAGCAAAGAGAAATTGGATTTACTTTTTATCAAAAGCTTTTACTCTAAAGACTCAAGCATATTTGTGAAAAAAAAAAAGGTCTGATTTTAATGAATTTCTTATTTGGGATTTGGTTTTGTAAAAATGTTCTGAATTCATTAAAATGGATTCTGTTTTCAAACCAAAAAATTCAAAACGTTCATGCTGTTATTTAAGCAAATTTATTTAACTTGTGGGAAAGAAAAAATAATTACACAATGTTCAAACAAAAATTAAATACTTTCGTGCTGAAATGTTTTGATAATTCCCGTGGTTTCTTATGATTATTGGTGACCAAGCTGAGGAAATTTTCTGTATTGACTGTTTGACCTGGTTTGGGAGGTGAAAATTAATTTTTAAAAACTCAGCAGTTTCCCAGAACCGGAAAAGCATTCTCCGTTCGTTTGTCTTAATCAAATATCGTAATAAACTCAGTCTGTTACTATGGGTCATTCAGTGTTTTGGAAAGATTCTGTGCTCAGATGTCCCCGGTAGGTTCATACCCTTTGCTAGTGTTGCCAGACGGTATTACAGTAATTAAGTGTTTCCCAGCTCAGTCGCTGCAGAGCTATCCGTGCGTGCTGAAAGGACCCAGGTGTCAGACGGCAAAGGCAGGAGAAGGCGGGAGTGAGAATCTGTGCTGGCTGCCCCAAATTCACTCCTTACCACTGGGGCCATGCCAGCCTCCTCAGCTCACTGTTTGAAGGTGCCTACGCTGAACTGTTGTTATTCAGATGAAAAATAAGGCGGCTCTGCCAAAGAAAGCAGGGGTAAGCTCAGTGCCAGTCAATCACTTGCTCTGATCTAGGGCTCGGTTCAAAACACTACCCAGACCAGTAACAGCTTCTGCATCCCCAGCACAGAATATCCATTACAAACCCCAACAGTCCAGTCGTTGGAGTTAATACAGTGACAATATTTTTCAAATGCGTCTGGTGTTTATCACAACTCTCATGTGAAAAGCTCAGATTTAAGCTCCTGGGAGAACCAACTTCCTTTCTTCCAAGGAATCTGCAGCTCTTGTGCGTAGCTCCTCCTCTGGCATAAGCAAAAAGTGCCCTTGTGTGTGAAAAGCTTAAAAGTAACAGGGGGTTAACTGAACTTTGATGTACCCAAAAATGTTTAATGAGTGTTTTCTGTTGTGTGAAATCTATCACCGCATTTTATTTTTTGTTGAACTTTTTGCCCCCTTCCTTCATAACAGTAGCACAGCAAGAGATTTACTAGTGACTTTTCTATAAAGATATATCTTCAGCTTTAACAAACTTGATCAAAATCATAGCTGGTGTATTTCTGACTGCCTGTTTGTTATGGAAAACGAGGGCTGCTCCTCAGGCAATTAGATTTCCATGTAACCCTATCTGCTATGATTCACAGGAGCTTTATTCCATGTGAAAGATTAAAGGTAGATTTCCCAAGTTCATGTAGGTTTCTCAAGTCTTATAGGAAACCCTCCTATTGTTCAATAGTGCAAAATGCAGTGCAAGGTCAGCATTAGGTAAGAAGGAAATATGAGCTGTTTTATACTGGAACAGAAACCACAAGACTTACAAAATACCAGTAAAATTTCAGTGCTGTGAGAAAAATGATGATGCATTTTTTATTGTTGTGAAATGCCTGATAAAGACTGAAATGCAGTCATGGCAGAGATTTAAATAAAGTTTCTCTTACACTGCTTCCTGGCATTTTTTCAAATCAGATGGGTGCAGACAACATCTAATATTATCAAACTCAGTCCCACACTGAAACCCTCTGAAGCATCCAAAGGGATCTGTAGGAGCACACAGATTTGTTTTGCTAGTTTGTCAATACCCACGGTGTAAACTGGAGACATAATGGTGCTGTAAAGTAGCACTTTTTGATAATAGGTAGCACCTTACCTTGCTGGCAGCCTGTGTCACTGCTCAGCATTAATTCCCTTCAGCGTGCCTTGCATTGAGGTGGCTGTGAAGTGCTGGTGACTCAGCACGGTCCCTAGCAAAGCTGGCTGTAGTCTTCTGTAGCCTGTTCTCAAGAAGAAGAGCAGGTGGAGAAAGAGTGATAAAGACAGTGGTTAAGATTAGGATATGATACGTCAGCTGGTTTAGGTATAGAGTGTTTATTACATATCCGTATATGTGATTTGGAAGGAGGAGTGATCACTGGGGAAAAGATGAGTCAAGGTGACTTAGAAGAACCAGAAGACTGAGGAGGAATTCAGACCTTGGTTATCCAGATGACTGATGGCAAGTGAACTTCAGTGTGAAGCAATGTAAACTCATGATTGTTGAAGGGAAAAACATGAACTACCCAGCCATTAGAGAATTCTCAATTAACCTTATCAGCCCAGCAAAGAGGCCAGGTTCTCACCATAGCGCCATTAAGGCTCTGCTGAACGCAGTCAATAAAAAACAGGATACGCCGCAGAGATAAGGATGGGGTGATAAACCCTGCAGAAGTTATAATGTTGTAACTGAGTGTGCTGCCCCATCTGAAATACAATGAACAGTACTGAGGAGAGGGAAAAAAAGCAAGTTCAGAATAGAATGGTGAAAGAGCTGACCTGCAAAGTGGAGCTCACTACAACAGAAAGGCAATATAGTTGGGAATTTTAAAAGGTTTGTAAAGTGATTATAAAGAATTACAACAGTTTTGTGAACTAGCTAGAAATCCATGCATAGGCTAATTTTTATTGGGTCAAGAGGGGACATAATGATGAGGGACAACTACCCCACCTGCACTTACTGAGAATTTCTTAAATCTTGCATTGAAACATGGGTAGTAGTTGAGAGTACTGGACTGCATTCCTAGTGTAAGAATTCCGACGCTTCTATATTGGTTGAAAATTAAAGAGGAAAGAATGGGACAGAGTCACTAATACAGTTGTTCATAACTTTACCCCCTAAAACTTCTCAAAATTATTTTTCACAGCTCCCTTAAATTTTGTATGGGAAGTTACTGTGCACATGCTTTCTTTGTGCTTGTTCAGCCATAAATCAGAAAAGAATCTTTCTGTCAAAAGATCAGCGTGAGACCAACCTCTGAATGCTAACCTCAGAAAAGTAGTCTTGTGCTGCTACAAAATTAGACATTTCTGTGTCTCTGTTCTGAATAACTAAGTTGTTAACCCTCACCCTTTCCCCCACACTGGAATAAATAATTATTGCTATTTACCATTGCTACTCAATCTTTTCAAAACGTGTGGTTAGTTGGTGTCCTGCCTTGAGAAGATTGTGCAAAAGTTGCATTCGCACAATAAAAACTAAACAGATACAAATGCCTTGTAGTTAATAAAGCATAAAGGTTAATTTGAAATAAGACTTTAAAGATGTGATTTTAACACAATGATAGGGAGAGCCTGATGTGTGAAAAGTCCTAGGTTCAAGAAAAACGTGCTAAAATTAATGATAGTACATTAGGAAAGGAGGAGCTGATGTATTTGTTCTATACAAGAAATTTAAGAGCTAAATTCTTTATCTAATTCTACTCCTGTTGGAATCAATAGCCAAATTTTATGTATTTCCAATTATTTTTACTTTTCATGGTCCAGTGAGATCCTTGACACCATACATTCAGTGCAAGGTTTGGAAAGTGCTCACTTTCACAGTGTTAGGCAGCCACCAGTGTCTAAAACAGCCTGGCTTTGAACTCATATTCCAGGGTCTGAAGAAGACCTGAGTTTGGCCAAGTGCCCTCTGATGGGGAATTGCTGCTGATGAGCGGAACTGGCAGTTCTTTCATTTTAAAAGGCAGGGGTGAGCCTACCTTGGTTTTGAAAGCAACACCTTGCTATCTAATTTTCAAGCAGGTTTTGAGCCTTGAGTCCAGAAGTAGCATTTGTTACTCCTTGCATTTCTCAATTTTGCCAAACAGAGGGAGAAATAAACATTCAGATTTGATATTAAGAAATTTTTTTACACTGACAGGGTTATTAAGTATTGGAATGGGCTGCCCAGGGAAGTGGTTGAGGCACCAACCCTGGAGGTATTTAAAAAACGGATTGACATAGTGCTTAGTGACATGGTTTAGTGATGGCTTTTTATCAGAGTTGGGTTGATGGTTGGACTAGATGATCCAAAAGGTCCCTTCCAACCTAGGCAATTCTGTGATTCTATGATTCTATCTGTCTCTGGATATTTCCTAACAGCTAGTTTAGGAATCTCCCCACTCAGTGGGTTGTATGTCCCGAATCCCCCCCAAGGCACCCAGCACTCCACAGACACTGCAGGGTGAGCTGTGATGTCCATCCCCTGGCAGCAGATTCCTCTTGGTAAATCAAGGGACACTGGGCATTGCAACACCCTGTTGGAGGCACAGCTGCATTTCATCCTCGAACTCAGCTGGGGAGAACCCCAGGGACACCTGGCACTTCATCACGCTCTTGGGAAACCTCTTAATAAATGACCACAAATGCAGAACAAAACATCCACATAGCATCAGTTGCATTTTTTTAACAACTTAGTATATGCAGAACATGTAGTCTAGAAATAGTCCAACAGAGCAGAAGGAAATACAGAAATCATGTGGTCCAACGTTCAGGACAATGCATGTCAGAAACAATCTCTGTGATTTCTGCATAAAGATCGGAACTTCTGTTTGGCTGGAGAGGAACAGATCCAGCCTTGCTGTGACGACTTAATGTCTTCACCGCATACAGCGGCAAACTATTCCAGTGGCTAATTATTCACCCTTGCTGCTGGTAATACACTATTTCTGGTTTGATTTTGTTTAGCTACTGCTCTTATTTCATCAGCATTTCTTTTTTCTTTTATTTTTTTTTACCCTGTCTTCTGTTTTCTTCTTTCTTTGCAAAATTCAAGGGCCAGGCACAGCCAGTAGTCTTTTCCTCATGTTGGCACTATTTGATTAGCCAAAATAAGGCTATCAAAGGCACCTCAGTTTCTACCTCCTATTTGTCATTTTCTTTGTGACATCAGGATGGGACTGTTCCAGTGATGGACTTTATTGTGTAGTAGGCAGAGGTGGTACCTCTCTCTCTGCTGTGGCTGCCTGTTAGCCTTGGCAGGATGCACAGCTTGTCTTTAACCTATACTGAGTTTGGTGGAGTGGTGGCACCTTGGGAAGGGATGGAGGTTTGCTCAAGCCAGTACAGGGAAAGAGCTGCTGCTCCCTCTAGAAGAGATTTGGGGATAGTGTCCTCTATACACGGGGCAAGGCAATTGCTCATGGGATCTGGATACTGACTATTACTGTGCCATGGGATGTGCTGCCCGTAAAAGCCTGGGGAAGGAGATCAGGACACCAGAGCAGGTTTTGGCTGAGTCAATCGTGAGGATGCATCACTTATGGTGTTGGACCTTCAGAGTGTCTCTAGCTGGCCTGGGCCACCAGCATCTCCTCGGGGATCAGATAGCAGTCAGAGTGCAAAGGGAGCATCCTCCTCAGAAATACTTCATATTACTGATCCTGTGTCACCTCTCACTCGCTTACACCTTTTCTCCATCTCTCATTTCCCTGGTACCTCCCTGTCTAAACACTTCCATGTGACACACAGTTCTCATCCACTGCAGACGTCCGCTCTTTGGATGTGGAAGCTGAGCTGGCTGGGTGGCTGCTGGAGACAGATTCTCACTGCATGAACGTCTGTGAACTTTGATAACTCTATTGAATTGTGAATGTCGGTGTTGCAAAATTCCTGTCTGCTGTGCAGTGACAAGGTCCATGAACAGCTCATGATTTTTCAGAAAAAAAGGGAAATGTGACAATGCTTTAAGTAAGTGCCTATCGGTTACAATGGAAAGTTGCTCTCTATCAGAATTGGGAGATCCTTTGTGAATATAGTCCTTTCCCCTTCTGCACATTATCTCTCCTTTTTTTTAAACAGGATTATTCAAAATTGTTCAACAGCTGTTTCCTTCACTTATATTTCAACCTACCACTTATCTAAATGAAAATTAAAGAAATGAGACATGTGCTGCCACTTATCCTCAGGTGGGAAGATAGTGGGTTACTTAAGTCAGCTGCTATTACTTCTGTTCCAGGATTGGATGAATCACATTTTTATAAACAGAAGGAAATATATCCAAGAGATTTTCAGATAGCCTCTGAGATCATTAGAACTAAGTACCTGGTCGCATTAGTAATTTCTCTGTGTATTATCTGCATCTTTAGGTTTTGAATCATCTCTCAGTTTGGCTGTATATGCCTAAGCCAATTTTGAAAAGGGAAATTAGGCTCCTAATTTTGAAAGCTGAGTGACATCAGGGTGAATTAGGCTCTAAAATCTGGCTTGATTCTGTTCACTATCTGTGCCATGACTTCAGAGCAGTGTAAGGCAGCCGTGCCTCTGCAAGAATGTTGCTTATTTACACTGAAAAAAATTTCCTAAGTACACAATATATTCAGCTATGAAATTTGCTAATGTATTTATATGCTGTTATGACTAACATAGGCGTTCTTAATTAATAAGTCACAATTTCTTATTAGGTCCCTACTCACTAAGTGGCCTGCGACTCAGTTAAAAGGAAATCATCAGGCAAAGCTCTAGTGAGGGCTTTAGAAATACTGTAATGGCTGCACTGCAATTAATGAAGTGTTAGAGATTATCCATTGCCATCTGTCTTTATTTTGCAAAGCCACTCAAGTAGAGACCATATTTGAGGGGAGAAAAGAAAATCCAGAGCTAGAAGAATACCGCAAATGAGTATTCGACAACATTTGTTCCAGTTCTGAACAGCTGTTCAGTGTGATCGAGTTCGTACCTCCTTTTACTCCCTATTCATGCTCATTCTCACAAACGAGGTTATTCTTCATACAAATACCTAATTGCGAAGGAGCACATTCTCATTCTTCTATTCACAGCGTTTTTGCCTCCCAGCCAGGGACCAAGATCGGACCTTCTGATTCCAGCGGTGGACAGCCTGCTGCTAACAGCGACCTGGGAGCGGCTCCGAGGTGGGACTGGCACAAAAGCCTTTGGTGCACAAGTCCCTGGGACTCCCCGTGTCTGAGCCTCGAGTCAAAGAGAGAACACATGCAGGGATGACTGAGACCGGCGGGCACAGGGCTCACTAAACCTTTTGGCCAGCTGTATACTCCCCTAAGCTCTAAGCCGGGTTGCAGCCCGGTGGCTCATAAAGGCTGGCCTGAAGGTGGGAAGCTCTTTCTTTTGTCTTCTTTTTACCAGTGAAATGCAAGGAGGGCAATGCTCTTTTCCAAGGGCTGTACGCATACATATATATTTATATATACATATGTGGTGGCAGCGCTGCGTGGGGGTACGGATGGATTTCCCCTCTACCTGCACATCTCATGACTCTTAAATTACTTCTTTTTTTCTGATTCTCTCTCTCCCTCATAGATGGTAATCACCTCTCTGCTCTACTTACCCACCTTGTGCTCGACAAATACGGGTACAATTCAGTCACTAGTATACTTGCACCACTCTAAAGTGACTAAAAGTCTTTTTTTAAAAAAGATTCCTTGTTGGTTTTTTTTTTTTTTTTTTTGTCTGGGACACTGACCTGTTGGTCAGTCCTATTAATCCAAACAGAAAATCCAATCCAATATTTATAAGTCTGCAGCTCTCTCAAGAGAATGATTTTTATGACAATGAAACTGAGAACTGTGGTAAAAAGAGAAAATGGTCAGTGAGCATCTAAAAAACAGTGTGAAAAACACTGACCTTTACGGTATTTATTCCACTCAGTAAAATTGTCCAAATGTAACACTGACAGTTTTATTACCTAGTGGATTGTAATAAACCCAAATTCAATATTCTTGTTTCACTGCAACTATTATTTCGGAGCATCTTGAAAGATGATGTTCTTCATGTCCAGAAACATAAAATGCAGCCATTCAAGGTATACCATGCAGTTTGCCAAATAGATTTTGACAAAGGTGCTTCATCAATATTTCACTGAGAATGAGAAATGAACGTCTCCATTTTATTTATTCTCTCAGGAGCCTAGCAACCTCTCACTACGCTCCAAGGGAAAACTCAGTGCTTCTGAAATTATAAAGTCTTTCATGCAACCTTTTAAGGCGGCTTCAGTGCTGCAAGTCCATTATTTTTCAATTATTGTTTTAAGAGGAGCTTTTCCATGAGCTCACATCTGGCATATTTTTGAGTAGTAACCGTAGTAAAGTTGCACCTTGGCTGCTCAGGTATTTATTCCTGACGAGATCTGCATTTTGATTTCACCTGTATGCGTAATGAATTCTGACAGCTCAGCCTGTCAGTAAAAATGAAGGCTGCTTTTAAAGAATAGGTCTGCTTCTGTACTCCCTGACTAAACACGCTGCAAGAGCCTAATAAACAGCTTCATCAGGGAGAGGAAGCCTTTGAATCTCTTTGTCCCTATTTCTTAACTTCTCTTTATTATCACATTTTTGTGGGGTGAAGTGCTTCAAAGTGCTGAAGAAGCTGCAAGGAATGAAGTCCCCTCTTTAGCTGTTGGTAGCCAAATACTCCCACCTTTACCATTCATGAGCTTTTTCCCCATGGTTAATTCCTTCAGGGGAAATACGTGCATGCAGCAGAGGGACAGACATTGCCTATTACAGGCAATTTCAGAATTGTAACCTAAATGCTCTCAATGGCTCCCTGGAGGCTCCTGACTCTTTTCACTGACAAGCTGGGGGAAGAGGACACATCTCCATTTTTTTGGGGATTGCAGATTCCTAAAGGAGTCAGTGCAGAACCCATCCTCAGCACCATGAAATGAACCTTTGGTTGGAAACCTGGCAAATGTGCCTGCCTACAGAGGCAATGCCAGGGCAGTGAAGTCTTTCCTTCCTCATCTGCATGGATCTCTTGGAGAAGGTACCAACAGGGACACATGATCACAGGTTATGCTATTGGGGGATCTATGACAGCAGAAAGTAGTTGGACTGAAACCACCCCTTCTTTTCTGAAGACCAGAAAATCTCCTTTCACTGGCCTCAATCACATTCCCGCAAATGATGTGAATTATAATGATTCCTCAATTATTTTGTACAGAAAAAAGGTGCAATCCAGCATAAAACTCTGGAAAGAGTGAACAATCCATGGTTCAGTACTGGTCAAAAGCAGGCTTTGGTGCATCATTCTGGAGCAGAGCTCTGTCTGCATCCTCTTTTTCTGTCGTATTTCACGTTAAACATTCTCTTGGGCGTCAGTGTGTCGGTCCTTCTAGCACAGAAATGACTCCTCATTTGTAACGTAATTTAAAAGATGCAAGCACACATAAAATGTCTTAGATCATAGAGATTTTCTCAGAAGTGTCTGATAATCAGGGAGATGAACTGGAAGGGAGATCGTCGATGTGGAAGTAAGGCCATGGACATAAATCTTTCAGAGAAAAGGGGATAGCTGGTTACCCAAAATCAAAGTGAATGCCAGATATTCGGCAAGTTAGATAAAAATCTAGTATACAGTGCACTAGCACATCCAGAATATCTGCTCTTGGAGGACACTGCAAGTAAATCAGAGCGTCTGTTTTCCCAGCATTCATGTGTCAGTACTTGTTTTGGTGTATGTTGCTGGTTTGACGAGGTCAGCGGTTCATTGCATCTGAACATGTGTTTGTCTCCTTAAATGATCTTCTGGATCGTGTTTACCTGTTTACTTCAGTACTCAGATGTGGATGCATCTCTGTGTACCCAGTAAAAACTCTCTGCTGTGCATTTTGATATTACAAGATGCAGAGCACTGCACAACCCTGTATCCGAGGGCACAGTTAAGCCCTCAGAACAGCTGAATTGTGTCTTTGTGCAACAGGGGATTTGATAATTGGGCAGATGAAGCATGAAGGAATGAAGCTAGAGAGCTGGTGGCACAAATTCCAGTCTGAATCTAGCAAGTCACATCGTAAGATTGATTTTCTTAATTTTTTTTTTCTTTAAAACATCCTTACAGCAGGGCTGTAATGGAGATAAAGCAAATGTTATTCACTGCTATGGTGTCACTGAAGTGTCATTCTTTTAGCAGCAAGCTATATGTTCCTGAGCGGGCTCAGGGCAGCAGCCGAAGGAGTCTTTGTGCTGCCTGCATTTAGAATTGTTCCCGCTGAGCACAAACCTAAGGCCACGCAGTGCCTGCATGACATGTAGCAGGGATATGTCAAAAACACATCCTGTTATGTTTGGGGTACAGTAAGAGATAATAATTGGTTGGGTTATAGTTTTAATCAGCAATGATTAAATGTGTCTCTGCCAGATACATAGAGAAAACATCTGTAATATTCATGTCAGTGTTACATCCAGATTCCTTAGTCAGTCATACATGGGAAAAGACTGGGAAGTATTTTGAAATGGAGCCAGTCCACGGATATTAGGTTATTACTTTAATTGACTACATCAGCAAATGCACAGAAGTATCACTTACCAGACAAGTTTCTCTTGGTTAGTCTCTGATAGTGGATTTCAGTTCACATAAATGGAGTTTCTAGAGCTTCCTAGGGCAAGAAATATGAGGAACAGACATCCCATTTATCATCCTTAGGCCAGTGGGGACATTGAATATTTTAACTAAGTTTTGACAAATTGTGTGCAAGCCAGTGATCTAGGAATGAAGTTCTGGAAACCATTGGCGATACATTTGTAAAAACAAGTAGGAAATTTAATATGTTAGGAGCCAGATGGAAGGAGCACGCCAGAGTCATGCAGAGAGAAACTTGCACTAGAAATGGGGAATAAACTATAGTAACAATAATAGAAGAAATTCTGGCTGCACTGAAGGATGTTTTGCCATTGATTTCAGGGAGAATAGGATTTCATCCAGAGTATGTAGGAGTGAACAATATTTGTTAGAATTATATCTCTAACACAGTTACAGGGATAAAGTAAAGGGCAGATGCCCGAGAGTGAGCAGTAACAGGAATAACAGTAGTCGCCCTGAGCAATGAACATTATGTCTGTTTTTGTAAAGGCATCTTTATGCTCCGTAGTGCAATTTGTGAAAATACATTTTCACAAAGTGTTTTGCTTCTTCTTGTGTAAATTTGATGTTTCTGAGCTGGTTTATGTGAAAGAAAGGAAGAATCCAATACTTATCTAAGTATGTACTTGCTGTATGAGAAAAGATTTTGGCATTTGCTCTATGCATGAGTGTAGTGGCACTGAGTGCCAAGCCCTAGAAAAGTAGTAGTAGTTTTACGTCAGCACAAAAACTGACAGTTCTGCCTGTGTTGGAGCTAACTTTGTGCGGGATGATGATATACCACTGCCTCTGTAGAAGCAGAGCCACGCTGCCCCTTCTTCCCAGGCGTGTCAGTAGGTCCTGAGGACACACTTCTGTTGGCCAAATGTTCCCATGGCACCCTGCTAAAAAAAAAGCTGTTACTAGTTCCTGGCTTGAGATGCCAATCCAATACAAAATGCTTTTTCACAATACCTCTGTTTAAAAAGCTGTAGGAAGAATTCTCATTCCACTTGCTGTGCAGAGCTATTTTGCAGAAAGCAAATAGGTACAAGGAGAACTATGTGAACATAGAACGTGTTCTGCCAGTGGCAAAATTGACATTATGAACTTCACTGGCATACAAACCTAAGTTTGTTTTTAACAGTTTGGAAAGAACTAAGGGTACATTCTGCTCATTCCAGATGGACGTGGGTCCAGAGCTTCACAGAGGTGAAATTACAGTGGTTTTGTGATGCCAGTGCTTGAGGGATTGTTTTTGCCCAGGGTGAGGATGTTAACAGGATAATATCAGCTCCCGTGTAGACTCAGGACTTGAAAATCTCCAAGTGCATCATTAGAAATGGAGGAAATCTGGCACGTCCTGAGACGCTTTTTCCAAGTTTGCAAAGTTTTTAACTTTCCTGCTGTCATTTCCATCCTGGAAAATCAAAAGAGTGAGGGGCAAAACATGTCTTTTACTTGATATTATGGCATTTTCAATTCAGAAACTCAAGGACCATGGAAAAGAAGCATGCAATGAAAGAATTAATCTGACTCTGCCAGATCCTCAGCCACGATTCAGTGCAGCTGTGGCTTAGCAAGGGGAGAAGGGTCAGGAAGTCAGTGTATCACCCGTATCAGTCTGGCTGTTCAGAATATCAGTTCTGCTCATTGCTGTTGGACTATACACTGCAGAGAAGAGGAAAATCAACTTCCTCTCTGGAATGCACGAGAAGGAATAGCTTTGCTGGCCAGCCTCACATTTTTCAACCACAGTTCTGCTGATATCAGCAGTAGCCTGCTGAATCATCTTTCTCTTTTGCTGTTACTTTGGTCCTCTTAGAGGAAAAAACCTATACAGTAAACCAAGATGTAGTAAAATACAGCTGAACTTTAAAGGGACTACCATTTTTGCACCAGGGACTGAAGATGCACTAAAAGACACAGTAAAGTTGCACACTAATACAATGTTCATATTACAGGGAATGGTGCTGATTTTCACCATGGATTGGCAGAGGTATGGTCCTGTATGCTGGAGTGAGAATTATTCACACCGAAAATTCCAGAAAGAGTTGTGGGGGTTTTTTTGGTGGGATTTGGCTTCCAGGATTCCATTCACATTTTCAGGTGATATATGGCTCTACTGAAATTGGTAGCAGCATTACCACTGAGCGTAGTGGAGTCACGTGTTGAATCTGAATATGGACATGCCACACGTCAGTCTTTGGAGGATTCCTCTAAATGAAATGAACATAAACAGGATTGGATGCTCTCGAATGCAAGTTTAAATCATTTTGATACAAATATTCAAACTGAAGATAGAAACGGAAGCTCCAGAATAACACAAAAAGTGTACCAGACACACATACACACAAGTATTTCCAGCTTTCTGTTACAGTGCCAAAATAAGTATCCTCCTACTACAGTCCTCAGCAGTAGGAGATTATTAGGTGGGTTTTCCAGAGTTTTCAGTCTAATTGTCATCGCTTTTCTAATAGAATAATTCCATTGACTTCAAGACATACGGTCTTCCCTTATCCAAAGAGGAGATACCACAAGGCCTGAAAATTCCACGTAACTTAAACAGGCAAATTAATTTCCAGATACTTTTCTGCCTTCAATGAAAAGTTAGGGGTTCTTGTTTTTTTTTTTTAAACAAGTTATTTTAGGTAAAGCATCTGTATTTAGGATTTTGAGTACAATCATCTTCCCTCAGTCTTTAGTGATACTGATGGGGTGGCAAGGGAAGTTCTCATAATTAACTGTAGCCTAGTGTGGCTAGAAAGTACTTAGCCTAGTACTCCTGCCTCCATGGGACATCTATTTCTCCAAAAGCTGATTAAGAAAGATAAAGTTGGACCTCTGCTCTGAATCTGTCTCCCAAAAGTCCATCCTTCTCTGTTGATACCAAGGTGAATTCAAGTTATTTTTCAAGGGAAGATTAACAAATGGGTAAACAAATGGAGCAGCTGGTTAATGATCAACATGTTTTATGATGGTCAACTTCTGATGTGTAATAAGGTAGTGCACAAAGCTGTAGAACACCTTGGCCCAAGGAGCACATGGTTGAGAGGAGCAAGTCTGACTGGATGGTCCCAAGGCGAACCCATTCAACTTACTAAACCAGCAAACCCCTCTTCTGTTTTTACCCTTAGTTTTCTGCTGGTTTATTAAGTTGAATCAGCTGGCTGGGAGGCCAGAGCAAGGAGAGAATGGAGTGGAGGAGTCAAAAGAGAAGGAAGAGGTAGGAGGGCTGTTCCCTTCATCAATACCAGCTCAGCTAAGCTCAGCTAAACACTTTTTCACTTGATTCACATGAAATTGAGATAAATTTGAGAAAAACAGTTTGACACTCAAGACCTACTCATTCACCATGTTCATATGTCAGTGAAGAACATACATGCACAAAGTCCAATCATTTCATATGTATTTCAACACTAATATTTACCTGTCTGCATCTTGGTTTTAGTAGTGTTCTAGAAGAAACTGATTCTCAGTCTCTATCAGGTATGTAAATTTTCTGGGTGGGTACCCCATTCAGTGGGGTCCATTCAGCAGGAACTAGTTAATTTACTTGGGAGTTAATCCGGAAAACCTCTGTGGTAGCCTGAAACAAAGAAGGATTGATCAAAAAACAGACACAGCAGTCATTGATTTGGTGGTGTGGTCTGAATAAGAGACGAACAGTAATGGGTTATTTAAACAAGTCTTCTTTATTGTTTTTGTGCTAATATGATTCTATAACATTACAGAAGGAGATCATCAAAAGGTCCAGTAAAGTTCCCTGCCCTTTAGTGTAAAATTTCACCAGTTTCCTCCAGGCAAAAACAATCTGCTGACTAGTGAGATCTGCCCTGTGCTGCACAGGCTCTTTTACTGTGAATGAGATTGTGCTTCCTTCCACATTGAACAAAGGGAAGTGAAGGAAGAATTGCTTGCCGGATATATATATCTGTGTGTGTCCTTATATATAATGCTCTGCATACATGAACGTGCATATACTGGGGTATGTGTGTGACCATATCTATCTATCTATCTATCTATCTTTCTATCTATCTATCTATCTATCTATCTATCCACCATATATATATATATATATATATATGTACCCACTTATACATACATATATACATTAAAAGGCCTATAAATGTTAAACTAGACATACAAAAGTATGGCTTAGAGTTTACCAAAACTGTAAGGCAGTAAGTAAACTTCTGCATTTCTGCTACTGTAATGTCTCTTTAGGTCAACTGTGCTGGCAGTAGGAAAACAAGGCCTTGTCAGCCTATATCTGTAAAAAGTGAATACATTCTGCTCAGTATCATCTGCCCCATTACTGTGACTTAGGCATGTAGGATGTGTAATACCAGAATGTTTTATCAAGTCTGTCCTAGCTAAGGCAAGTAAAGACGTTCAATATTTGATATGTGGAGCTGTTGGAGGTAATGCACAGAAGACCAACAGAGAGAGAGCTAGAACACATGACCTATGAGCAAAGACCAAAAAACAATAAACTTGTTTATTCTAGAAAAGAAAGATTAAGGAGAAGACAAGATAATAGTCTTCAAGTAAAGATGAAAAGAGAAAAGGAATAAATTGTCTCTATAGCCATGGTGAATCAGATAAGAGGAAATAAAATACGATTGTATCAAGGAAGATTTAGGTCAGAGAGAGTAGATGCAATTGCCAGCACCGAGATCTTCAAGAATAAAGCAGTAGGCAAGCTATCAGCAGGGGCTTGGATTGTCCTGTCCAGACAAGAACACAGTTCAGGAGCCAACCTTTTCAGTGATGGTTGGAGACACTGAGGTTGGGTTTGTGTGCACATGCAATGGAGACAAATGCTCCTTTATTTCCCAAAACACAGGGAAATGTATTAAAACAAATGTTCTGGGTTAGGATTAAGCTTGTCAAATCCAGGAAACTGAGAGTTAAACTTCTCACTCTTTCCCACAACTCAAAGCTGTTGTGCTTGGTCCTTGATGCATAGCTTGAATTTTTGCATACTTTAGGTAATTTAGGGGATTTAGGAAGGCTTCTTATAAATATTACATAACAGTAACATTCTGTCGTATTAAGAATGAATACCAAGGACATTATCAGTGACAGGAGGTGAAGTTTGAATCATGGCAAAGGGTCATGTAGAAAATGATGTTCAAATGGATGCACAATCAGTTCAAGCATACTAAAACATGCTAATTTTTTATCTTCAACTCAGCCTGCTCTCTGCCGACCCGCATTTCCAAAAGACCAAACTATGTTGCAAAACCAGAAAACCAAGTACTGCAAAATACTTCTTGGGCCTTCTTGGATGTGTTAACTCAAATACTGCTGATGACTTCAGTGGATTTGAATCTTATGAATGCCTGATTGCAGTGCATGGTGATAATGTAACCAGCAATGTGATTTATGTTTGTACTTTTGGAACAGGGGGTGAACCATAGGGTAGAATACGCCTCTTTGAACATCCATGCCTTATTTTATCATAGCATTTTAGCCTTTCAACATCACCGTCTGTCATGTTTTGAACAACCTAGATAATGTAGAGTAGGGGAGGAGACAGAAATGACAGATCCCACCAACTGTTTTCTCTGAGCATGCCCACAGATTTCTCATGAGGTTGGGTTGCTATGACTGGAGCTTTCCAGTCAGATATTTTGCAGGAAAAAAAAAAAATTGGAAATAAAATCAAGCAAGCAAGAATGTGAACTTCTTAGATGGAAAGAGAACAAGGGGGAAAGCTAGTCTTCAAAAGCAAGACTGCTACCAGTTCACTGGTGGAAGTCAGTGAATATTAAATGTGCTCCCTACACATACAGCAGTATACATAGCTTGTGAGCTACAAAAATTGTGTGACCCATATCCTAGATGCTATGGGTATTAGCCACCTACAGGGGATGGTAACCATCCTCAGGGCAATGTGACAGGAGCTGAGGGTGACCCTGGTGTGCATAGTGCTCTCACTGACCTGCGTGTTGGTAACAGGATCCACCAAAAGCTCCTTACAAAATAAATGATAAACCATATCCAGGATCCATTCAAGGACACCAGTTGGGAGCACCAGGATAAGGGACCGAAGACAAGGCTACAGCACAGGCCCAAGGTCCATCCAGGAGACTGGACCAGAGGCAAGACCAAGCCTGAGCTGAAAAAGGGCTCCTGGGCCCATGGACAGAGGTGGGGATGTAGGTCTCCAGTGAGGACATTAAGACCTGTAGGTGGACGCAGAGTACTGGCAGACACATAAGTACCATTACAGACCTAGGCTATATGGTCATTGTATGGTACTGTGAAATGGTGAACAAAATTTGGAAAGTTTTATACCTTACTGTTCTGTGCAGCCAGGGGGATTTATAGCTCAGACTTGAGGAGACTTAACAAAATTAAGATTATCCTGTTGGGGATAATATGATTTCCAAGAGGGCTTTATTAGTTCTTTGATTACCTATCTTTTCAAAACACCTCTTTTTCTAAGGAGGGCTCTTTTAACAGTCGTATTAGGTGATGTCACTTATTAGATGCTCACCCTCCTTCTAGAAGTCAAATCTTGCCCAATTATCAAAACAGAGAGTCTGTATCATTAGAAGCCCGTTACTGTGCAATGCAAAAAGGGAGGGCATGGGGTGCTGAAAAGGTTAATATGTAAGTAAGAAGTAATCCTTGCTGCTTCAAACTGCGTGCCCCAATCCTGACCTGAGAGAATGTAAGGGAAAGGAAAATATCATTAGAAAACTACAGGTAATGAATTTTGAGTTGCAGCTGGACTGAACATACTCATACAGTGTTTTTTTTAGCACTTTCCATTTGTTTGAACCAAGCTGTCCTCCTGTGAATATTTTTGAACATCAAGCCAAAGCCAAGATTATGAATTGATATGCAGGATCCCTTAACCTGACAGAGCAAAATTAGGTTTGGATTGGCTACTTAACACTGTAGATCAAGCTAAACCCAAGCATTTCTTTGTTTCCTAATCACAGAAGTCAAAAGGTAGAAAATGCTCTTGCACAGAATGACAAGAGAAGGTTTTGCACCACCTAAGCTCTCTTCTCTGAAGTCTTATCTTTGTGTTTATGGTGCCAGCTGATGCTATGCAGACACCAGCCTTTACCCTTGCAAAATTCAGCTATCAGTGAAAGACACAGGAGAATTCAAGAACTGTCCTTCTGTGGTCACAAGCATCACAGAAGTTCCCCAAATGCTTGGTAAATGGGTAGAAAAGTAGTGAACTGTATTGTGAGAAAACAGAAAATGAACTAGGTTTGCGACAGATCCTATGCAATAAATATTTACCAATATGGTTCAAGCTGTGGATTTTTGACAGTAGCAAAGCACTGGCAGGGTGACTTAGATGACTACCGCAGCCAGTGCTGAGACTCCAGAATTCTGCTGAGGATGTCACTGGGGCTGTGGGTTCAGCAGCTGAACACTTTCAAGACCTTGTCTTTACAGACTTTTATAACACTGGCTGGTTTAAATAGACCATCTCATATAAGCTGTGGTTAACAGTAGATATATATATATATAATAAGATAGGAAACCTTATGTTGTCTGCATCTTATGGAAAAGGCTTAGCAGGGCTGTGGCTCCTGGCTCTGCAATCTCCTCTGGTCTCTGGTACTGTGGCAGAAACCATTTACTGCCACATTGCAGAGTCTGGTTGTGGTCATCACAGCCTTGAGGACCAAGGAAGAGACACGTGTAGGGGAGTTGTAGGGGAGCTAGAACCCTCAGAGATTCTATTCTCCTGGAATTTTCCAAAAAACCACATGGGAGTAGCATCTCACCCAGCCACTCTCCCTCCGGGTCCATGCTTTCCTCTACACTAGTCAGAAGCAGGAATGAAAGACTTTGCTTGTAGCACAGAAACAATATTACAGGAATAGCAAAGCCCCTTTTATTCACAAGGAAGATCTGTAGGGTTGAAGGTTTCTTTCCACGCCCAGGCTGGGATGTTGCATTTCTGCCATTCTCCACATGGACCCATATTTCTGTTTCAGCTAAAAGTGTCTGGTATATATTTCATTGGAATTGGGTATTAAATAAATCACAGGAAAAAACCTCTGATGAACAAGCATAAGCTGTCAGCAGCTATTTTCTCTGACAGTGAGATGCTACTATATGTCCCACACTTTCCTGTCCATAGTAGTCTGTGAATGTATAAGGAGAAGGCATTTGGAGTGGGTTCAGAAACATGCCTTACCACAAAAAAAGGTGCCCTTGAGATCACAGGGCTCTTGTTTGTTTACGCTGAAGGAGATGGAAACAACACTTCTATCTAAGGAGGCAAGAAATCTGTTTCACACCAATGGCAAAAGCTGTCACCTCCTTGAGTAGTTGAGAGCACCTAGAGATGTTGCAGGACAACAGCCTGTTCACACCTCTTGGGCTGGAGCTCCGTGTTGGTGGCAGAGTGCTCGCTGGAAAATTCAGCTGCTCCTACAGTCTGTTTTCTTGCTGTTTTTCCTCACTGCTTATTCCTCGACTTTTCTGCAGGCTCCGTGGGCATCAGAGCATGGTGCCCAACGTGCTGCCCAACGTGCTGCCCTGGTGCTCACCAACAGTGGGTGCAAACAGGGTGATATCCAGTGTCCCAGGCCATTCTCTGCTTTCTTCCCTAACCTCATGCTCAGCCTATCATTTGTGGCCAAGGGTGACAGTTCCGTATTATCCTTTTTTTTTCAATTTAAGGTTGCATTGGAGTTGAGGTCACCTTCTCCCCAGTCATTTCCTACTCCTGCCTTCCTGCAGTGGCTCTGATAACGGTACCTATTGCTATTCCTACCGTCAGATAACTTGGGGAAGGCTGTCAAGTCCTAAAAGTCCCGGGGCAAGCACGATTATTTTATAATAAGAGAGTGAGTGGTGCAACATGGGGAATAAAAATATTGACAGAGACTGAGGCTCGAGGCTTAAATTTGAAGCTCGCTTTGATGACCTGGAGCAAGTTTCTGACCTCATTTTTTCACCTTTTGTGATGAGACTGTAAACTTAATAGTCTCTTGCAGTGTATTTGCCCAGACAAACTCTACCAGTGGATCCTTTTTCCTCTTTGGAAAGATAGATCTAAGTATTATTGCAATGCAAAACCAAATAATTTTGTAAAGCCAGAAGAGACCACAGCATTCAACAGGTTTGGGATCTTGCCATACACAGTAATAAAGAAAACAATACATTTTTGAAGAAAGTGAAAAAGGTTAAGATTAATTGGCTCCTATTTGTACTTCTCCCTGTAAACTGTGTGACATGAGAGTCTTGTTCCTCATATATAGTGATAGAATACTTTAGGGAGTTTCAGCGCAAAGAACTGGTACCACACTTCAAACGTCGCCTCAGAATTTGACCCTGGGCAGCCATGAGTAGTTACAGCTGGAATATTTCACAGCACAGCTGTCACAAAGTTATTCCTTAACGTTTGAAAGTTGGATGAATAAAAACATTTGAAAATATTAATGTGCCTGCTTATTGTGGATCCCTCTCTCTTGTGGCTGAAGGCAAGATAAGAACAAACAAGAACACATGTTGATAAATCTCCTTCAAATTTAATTTTACCAATGTCCATTTAAAAGACTGGTCATTTCTATGAAGGTCCCAAATGAAACACGGGACAGACATTAAAGTGACTTCACCATTTTAGTAAAATTCCTTTTAAAATATCTATTTTTACCTTGTGTTAACTGCTGTTTTCACAGCCCTTTATAAGTCTTATGATACCTTGCTGACCTCTCCATCAATGGATAATTATAAGGCCATCAAGTTCTCGGTGGCAGTGACTGTCAGACGTCCTTTTAAACACATGGTTGCTGGGAAACAAGACCTCGCACTGCATTCCTTCCTTGAAATATTTGTCCTATTTTTTATATACTCCTGCCAGTAAGTATGTCAGCATTCAGCCAAGGTGCTGCAGGGCAAAATGCTAGCTGGAGCTTTTTTGATATCATGTGGTACTTCCCAAAAATGAAAAATAATCAGAACAACCAAAGAGCTCGCATGAATTGTGCTCTGAAGGGCTGCATTAACTTGACTTCCATTTTCCTACCAGATTTCCCTGTCTGAATTTGGTCTTCGAATGGAAATGTATGAAGACTTTTCACTCGTTGAGCATTTCTTACTCTTGAAGAGCCACTGAAATCTAAAGCACAACTGAGTATACAAGAATGCAGCCCATCATCTCTGAATGACCTTTTGGATCATAATAAAGGATTTTTAAAAGTTCCAGTTCCTTATGATGGTGACCAATGCATTTTGGGGAAAAAAAAAAAAAAATTTGTAGCCAAATGACAACCATGTGGAGTTTAGCAAGGGTTCTGCAAGGTCCTGTTTAAAGACTCTTGGGCATACTCCAAAAGCCTTTGAAACCCCTCACCCCCACCCCCAACCCAACAGCTTGCTGAAGTGCTTTTTCTGTGCATATCTTACAGTTTCTATTTGGCTGACTTTTAAGGAAACTTTGCTTCGCTTACTTAAAGAAAAAGAAGAACAACAAGCAAGCACAGAGAAAGCTGAAAAAGGCCAGAGAGTGAAAGGCACTTGGGGGCAGATTCTGAACTTGTTAAAATAGTAGAGAATTACCAAAAAAAATAAAGGCGTAGGGCTTTGTCATGAGATGCTGCACTTGCAAGAACTGAGTAGCTGACTATACATCTGCCTACCAGTAAAGAAAAGAGAGAAGGAAATGGAGTATCTGTTCCAGTAATTCCCCTGGGACTTTATCTTTTTCAAAGTTGTTTTCCCCTCAAGAATTGTTTTTCTTTATTTTTTTTTCTCTACTCCCTCCTCAGCTACTAAGTGAACTAGTGACAACAAAATAAACAGTGCATAAAGTCTGAATACTGTATCTGTAAAAGTATCCAGCAGATCAGCAGATCACTGGATGGGATAGGGTTCCTGCATCGACTGCTTCATCATGAAAAGCAAAAAGAAACAAATTAAAGCGACAGCATTTCTGGCATTTTCTGGTTTAGGGGATTCCAGCTTTGTATTTTTCATGTGAACAGTCTATTTGATTTAAATAATAATAATATGTAAATAAACGTCATATGAGAGGAAGCATGGGTAAGAGGGCAAATGCATTTACATACAAAGCGTATATGGTATACTCATCATCATTTAATATATACTATGAGCTAAATTCTCCTCTCAGATACAATGGTACAAATCCCATTCAATGTTATTGGCTTTGACAGAATTAATCTGGATCCACCATAACGAATGGGGGGAGGGTGAATTTTTCTATGAAGCAGCTTCTTGTGAAAATTGCTTCTAAGTTTGTGATATTTAATCAAGATCTTATGTAGATGTATAAATTCCAAGCCATTTCTACCAAAAGCCTTTAAAAGACATGTGGCTTATTTGCTTGTAATCCAATAATTCAGCAAGAAACCAGCAGACAATGAGAAAACCTACTGCAGGAGGAAAAAAAAACCCGACATTTCACAGTGCTAGTGAGTAGTTCTGGGCAATATATCTTACTGATGACTGTTTCCCTGCTCCTGCCCTAAAGAATACTTTCCGTAGTCCTCCGGGGCAGCTGCTCTAGGCCTCGGTATAATGCAGCACTTGGAAGAACACATTCTTCCTGCATATCTATGGTATTTTTGTGCTCTCCCTCCCCGCAGAACTGGTCTTAGATGCCATTCAAGAAGCTTCAAGTGCTGCAAGTACAGCTCACGCCTTTCTCTGGCCTTCCAGGGAGGGACCCTCCAGCATATGGCAATGATTTGAGCTCTCCAGATGTCAGCAGGTCCAGAGGTACCTGCAGGCAGCTCCCGCCTGGTACTGGCTGATACCTGTGGCTGGGGGAGCAGCTGCCTGCAGTAGAGATAGCAGATAACAGCCTCAGCAGCTGCTCTGCAGATCCAGGACAAGGAAAGTGAGGTACGAACAAAGCAGAGGAGATGAGGGGGGAGAGAGGGAGCTGAAGCCTCTCCGCTCTGATCTTGACGGTGATACATTGCAATCTGAATTCAAGCACTGACTATCTATTGTCATGCCTGCATTGCCTGGTCACTAGGGGAAAGCTTGCACGGTTTATGTCTGAAATTGCTAAATTTTACTAGAATTTATAAAGGATCCCTTGTAAAAAAAATCCCTTGTTAAGGACAAGGGATTGTTGAATGAACCCTAGATGTGCTTATTGCATTAATCTCATGAATGTGAACTAAAAGGTGATGTTTAGAAAACAGTGATTAGGAAGAGGTTGGTGGCTGTGTGGGTAAATGATGGAATTCATTCCAGATGAAGTTTTCCTGGTGAAAACTTCAGTATTTGTGAATTCACTCTGTTTCCCAATGTAGCTGTAGCTAGGAAAAGATTAGGTGAGGGAGAAACTAGCTTCACAGTAACTAAGGCTGTGCTGATACTACTGTCTGCTGACCCAGGGTGTGCAAGAACCAATTCAAACCCTGTCTCAGCTTTAATGGAAGTGAGCTCATATCTCTTATAAAGATGACCTAATCCCAGCATATTGATGTTTTACTGAGCAATTCCTTGGACTTGTAACCCTTTCTGTTACTGAGATGGCTCAAGAAAACTGAGAATGGTCTTACTGATGGAAACCTGCAAAAACAGAAGCAGGAGAGGTAAGGTTGCAGTGTAGAATGAGATGATGGCCTGTAACTGGAGCAGTGGACTTTTTGACAGGTCTCTTCCAAAAAGAAATTGCAGTCTTCAGTAAACCAGAGAATTTATTCAGATTTTAAAAAGACAGCCTTGAATTTTTTACTCTAAGCAACCAGGGTGGAGGTTATACCATTCCCTGTTTATATATTTAGGCTTTGGTAAGAGTTAAAGGCTGGTTGCTTTAACCTAAGGAAATATTGATTGTTTTGCAAGCTTTGGCTCCACAATTTTTTTTTTCAGTATGAAAAATGTCCCTTCTAAGAAAAAGAATTGCAATCCTTTTGTGCCTGGATTTACTTTGCCAACTAACTGAACAAAACATTCTAAAATCACCAGGACACATAGGCAAATTCTCCTCTCCAGTAACTCCTTGTTTCCCGTCTACTGGCAATGGAGAGCAACCTATTTTTCCTTTTTTTTCTTTCAATCTTGTCCTTACTTGCCCTTTTTTCCCTCTGACATTTAGTTCTGGTTCCTCATTTCAGCTCTGTTATTTGAGGGTTTTTCACCCCCTATTTTCCCTGCTCAGTAAGAGTCTTCACGCTTCTCGGGTTGCCAACAGCAAAGAGGTTGTAACAGCTCAGCAGAGCCTCAGGAGTGCAGAACAAAGACATTAAGACTGCAAGGATGCTGCATGTAGCAATCTTTGGCCAGCTTCACTGCATCCAGCATGGAAGCAGGAATGAAAAAACAGCCCAGGGACCACCCAGGGCTGAGCTTGCACCTGAGTAAGTATACAATTATTCTAATAATAAAACGTTTTGGATTTACACATTTTCCATCCTTTCGTTCTCCTTCTGGTGCAATTTCTTCCTAAGATCTAACCTGAGTCCACCCTCTGTGTTTTTAACAACTCCTTATTTG
Source organism: Nycticryphes semicollaris (assembly GCA_013400055.1). Classification (NCBI taxonomy): domain Eukaryota; kingdom Metazoa; phylum Chordata; class Aves; order Charadriiformes; family Rostratulidae; genus Nycticryphes; species Nycticryphes semicollaris. Next base: position 743,300 of record VXBJ01002330.1, read on the forward strand.
ACCATCTTCCTGCATGAGGCTTGGGTATAACCTGGGGTGGCTTATACCATGTGTGGAATAAACAGCACTGAAAATGATTGTTTCCTCAGGGAAAATGAGATCAAATAGTTCTTTTTTTTTTTTTTTTTAAATTAATATAAAAGAAAGCACTTTCAGAGATATAGTGAACTCTACAAAATTAAGGAGCCTTTATGCAATTACACTACTCCTTCAGCACACACTGCTATTTTGCATCTTCTGTGCTCCTATTTGACCCACAAAGCCTAAGAGATACATAATTCAGTGGGTGTTCCCTGTGGTGTTCTAGACGCAATCACAGCGAAGAACTGTGGCAATGAAAGAGATTGTAGGCTTTAACAGAAGTCAAGAGATTCATATAAGTTGACAGGGATACAAGTAACCCAGATTCCATCTGGCCTGCAATACAAATTCACCCTCTCCAAAGATAAGATATCTACATCTGTTCAGATAATGATTACTAAAAAATAACTGTTAATGGCGATATTTCTAATTCTTCCTTGAGAAAATGTCATGAAATGTGATAATAGATCAGTGAGTGTAAAACATGAAGTACGTACACAAATTGTGATGAAACAGCAAGGAAAATGTTTTCAGGTGTACAAACAGAAGTGTGTCCAGTTTCTGAGCACCTCAGTACAAGAGAGATACAGCCACAAGGGTGATGGTGAAGGGACTGGGGCATCTCTCCTGTGAGGAAAGACTGAGAGAGTCTGGGCTGTTCAGCCTGGAGAAGAGAAAGCTCAAGGGGGATCTCATCAATGTGCACAAATACCTGAAGGAGGGATGGAAAGAAGACACAGCCAGGCTCTTCTTCAGTGGTGCCCAGTGACAGCACCAGAGGCAATGAGCATAAACTGAAACTCAGGAATATAAGAAAATGCTTTTTCATTGTAAGGGTGCTGGAACTCTGGTGCAGGTTGCCAGAGAGGTTCTGGAGTCTCCATCTTTGGACATATTCAAAAGCTGTCTGGATATGGTCCTGGGCAACAGTCTCTAGGTGTCCTGCTTGATCAGGGGGTTTGGATCAGATGTCTTCTGGAGGTCCCATCCAACCTTAACCCTTCTGTGATTCAGTGAAGTGAATTATAGTCCAACAGCTCATTGGAGCTGGAGATGAAGTGGTGGTTCAGTGAATGTGTGGAATGCTATAAAAAATACAAGGCTCATTTTCAAGTGAAATCAACTACATCTTTTCCATCCTCTTTTTCAGTGGAACTAGGATTGTTTAGTAGAGAAGATTGGTCTGCAGAACACTTTTTTTTTTTTTTTCCCAAAGCTGGGAAGTAATGTAGCAGGTACAGATGACATTACTGGTAGTAGGAAGACAGTACTTCCTACAGATGACCAGTTTTCCACCCTGGAACATCAGATTTTATCTTGTTAGTAATTTCCAGTATTGATGCTTTCATAGTGAAATATTTGGAATGGAAATTCTGAAGCTGGACACCTAGCATTTTGCTCTGTATCCCAAAAATAGAGTCCCAGCTGTTAGGCAATGGTTCCCAGCTTTGGCCTTACAGACATCATGCCACACGCATGGCTCTTCCACCACTTTTCCTGCTCTCAAAGGTATCATTGGCCTAGGCATTGGTTACACTGCATTAACTTAGAATTACAATCTGCAGATGATAAAAGTCTGCAAGAGGGGGGTGGAAACCCGAGAGACAAGGGAAAATGATGGGATTTCCTTTACAAGCTTTGATTCCTCTACAAGAGGCAGGCTGTAACAGAGACAGGGGCCATACATACACCCTTTAAGCTGCCTGAGGGAAGTCATGGTCCAGTCTGTTCAGCACCTCCCCTGGGAAACCACCATCCAAACAACCCATAAACAGTCCTGAGTTTTCTTCCGCTTGGTTTTGGAGACTTGCTTTTATTGGGCAGAAAAGCACTTCAAAGGTTTCCTCAGTCTCCATGTGCTGTATTCCTGCAGCAGTAAGAAGATAATTATTCCAAACCCAGGATGGGGCAGAGGCCTGGATAAAGGTTGGAGATGCACTCTCTGCAGGAAAAGGAAGGATCCAAACTTCTGCTCACTCTGATCCTCTAACTCCTCTATGTGGGTGGCAGGATCACAGTGTATGCCAGTACCTGCATCATGGGTTTCACAAGGCAGGCAAGAGTATTCAGGAAAAATAGATTTGTTGAGCACCCTATAATCACAGCAAGAAGGAAGAGTGAGTTAAGATTTTAAACAGGAGATTTCCAAGTTCTTTAAAAGTCAGATTTTTCTTTTCATCCAGCTGTCTGCTGGATTTTGTCTTTATTTGAATTGGAAGCAGCAGAAGTGTGATTCCCTGCGCTGTGGGGCTGCAATTGCAGGATGCTGTGGAATGAAACCCTATGGCCAAGAACAGACTGTGCTGTGTGAAGGACTGAGGATGTTGGCGGTTCTCACAAATGAAAAAAGCTGTGATTGTGTTCCAGTCAGGTGGTGCATGGTTTAGGTAACATTTCTGAAGTATTCTTTGAACAGAAGCCTACAGGCTTTCAGCTGGAGTGAACTGAAGATTTATACAATAAAAACCAAAGCATTAGTCCTGTACCAAGATAAATGGCAAAAAGGAGCAATGTCAACCTCTTGACATTTTGGGCAATATTTTGCCCTTCAGGTACTGTCCAAGTATGTTCCTCCTGCATCTCCAAGAGCACCAGATGGCACATTAGAATGTGAATATTATGGATTTTTATTTCACATAAGCCTCTTTTCCACTTGATCACAAAGGGAGGTTTAAGAATTAAAATGCCACACAACAGAAAAGGGCATCCTGTGATCAGCACCTGGAAACTGAATGTAGGTGAGGAAGACCATGCACACAAAGAAATTGAGAGGGATATATAATACCTGGTGGTGTACAGCCTAAAGGTTCAGTTTAGCCCCCTATATTTTGAACAGAAGCTGCTTTGAATTACTTGAATTAAAACAACATAAATAATCCAAAACAGATGCTAAAAATCCTTAAAAAAGTCCTAATTTAATAATGGACAGGTAACAGATTGTATTGTCAATTTGATTAAATAAAATGTTGCTTGCTTGCATTTTCTCTGTCTGGTTTCCACCGAACTACCACCACATTTGTCAGAGAAGCACTGATAGCAGAAGTTGGTCTTGTTTGAGATATTGGCTTGGAACACGGGAGACTTTGAATCAGTTCCTGGCTCTGTCCTAAATTTCCATGATCAGTCCACGTTCTCCAAAGGACCCATAGAAGAGATAGTACCAACAGCACTGCCTTTGCCTGACCTGTCTTTTCAGCACAGCATTTGACACTGTGCAGTATCTTACACACTCCAGCCTTGCTAACAAAAATACCAGCCAATAATTTTATTGTGCCCCTAATGTTAATGAGGAACATTTCTAAGGTGCCATTGTAGCTGAAGATAAATTATGGTTATTTTAAAAAAGGGAGCACAATATTTCCCCCAAATTGTTTTGTTGATTCATTAAAGCTATCTTTCAGTGGATCACAATATAGGGTCCATTCAGTCTGGAATGAGAGTTTGCTGCAAATCCTCTAAACCCCCAGTGTGACATTTGCCCTGCAGGCAGAGGCTGTGGACATCAGAGACAGTGCAGGCCCTGTAATGGCATTCGTGAGAATAATAGGCTATCCATCAGGCAGTAATTTTCCTCACTCCAGGGTCCAGAACTGAGGAAAGGTTAGTCCTACAGGCCTAAGGGAAACTGCACAGCACAACAGAGTTCACGCCGCTGTGTGATTGTTATAATGCCTTGAGTTGATAATCACTGCTGTTGATAGTCATCTCGCTTTCTGAGGAAATATTATAGCGAGCTCAGGGCTTGGCACTGAAGAAGTTATTTATTTTTGGAGAGATAGCGTGTAGCTTTATCTGTTTTTCTCTTGCAAGTGGTAAATTAAACATGATAAAGGCAAAATCTTGAACCCTCAGGCATCTATGACAGAATGCAAATTTCCCACTGCTTAGCTACAGCACCACAAAAGTCTTCGTTGGGAGCTCTTCACTCTGTAGAGAATGAAGAATATTTGATCTTCTTTCCATTGATGTCAATAGGGCTTTAACTTCATAGACAGCAGAGGCAGACCCATAATAACCCTGTTTGATCAAGCTTTTTCTACCAAATTTTAGCATGGTGTCATGGGATTTCTCTGCCCCTGGAATACCCCTAGATGCTCAGGGATGTGATAAGGACCCCTCCCAGGAGCCCAAGACAGTTGTTATGGACAGAAATGTAAGGCTGGTCAATGAGATGTGCAGCAAATAACTTTAACTCCTGGAGCAGCACGCTCAAATGCTCTTACACCCCAAGTGCTCCTTGCCTCTTTGCTCCACCTAGCTGTTTTTAACCTGTCCTCAGAGGGTAACAGGAGTGAGCTTGGCAATGAAGTCACAACTATTATATACAGAACAATGAGAGCAATTTCCTTTTTTCCTATCAAATTTGGATGAACACGTTCAGGTCATCTCTTTCACTGTGGCCAAGCTGCACTACAGGATCTTGAGCCTGTGGGTTTTGTTTTTCCCAAAGACTATCCAAAATACACGTTGAAATAATGCATCTTGCTTATAGAGCTCTATGGATCCTGGGCATCGTTTTTGATTACTCATGTACTGAAATGTTTGGAATCGAAGCATTTTGTTTCACTTCAGGTTTAAAAGTTGTGTTTGGGCAATATTCCAAGCAAAACTATCAGAAATAAACCCATAATGTTTTGAGATTTAAAACAATTTAGCTATCACCATTTGCTAAGTTGACATCAACTGAGAAAAGTTTAACTCCAGTGAGAAATGTTCTTTCTTGTTTGGAATGATTGTGGTTTGTACATTAGTTCTGGGCACCTCTATTTCCTGAAGGTTTTCACCTGGTAGATTAAAATTAATCTATTTAGTAGAGCTGGTGAAATTAAAAATATGGATTTTTTTGTTTGAGAGTTTTTCTTTTTTGTGACAGTTTCTTGCTTGTTTTATAACACTCATTACATTATTTAAAAGCTCATCAGTATCATATGGCTATAACTGTCTCCAATAAATCCGTGTCTTGTGTGTTTCATGGTTGCTGAGCTGTGGTAGATGTTTATGCAAAGGAAATACTGAGAACATAAAGAAGACATACTACAAACAAGAAGTTCTTTGTGTTGCAGAATGTGTCATCACTCTAGCACACTAGAGGAGACACAGACACACAAAATGTGCTTGGTCAGCAAAGTTGATCAAAACTTCTGTTGTCCATTCTTGTTTAACTCCAGTGGTTTACACCGTGCTAAGTACATTAAAGAACATTTCCCTTTTCAGTGTACATTGGATGTTCAAGATCCTACAGGCTTTCCAATAGCAACACAAACTAAAGGGTCTTTTTATTTATTAATACCTTGAGGAAAACACATTTTGGATGAACATTTGAATGGATTAGTCTCGTCACAGAAAGCGACAAAGCATATATCTGCTTTTGGCTTCACTTTTGTAAATCCCGGCTTGAAAAATATCACAAATGTACTTGGCAAATATGCTTGGAAAGAGTTAAGAAGAATTCATTCTCCAAATTTAGCATTTACTTTCTAGGTGTGTGTATCCAGGATAAGCACTATTTCTACATCACAAGAAATAGCCCAAAATGCAACCACTGTGAAAAGCAAGAAACTTTACATAAACCTTACATGTGAACGTTTACCATAGATGCTGCTACAGCAGGGGCTGTGTCTTCAGAGTTGTCTGGGTGGGAGCAAGCACAGTGTAGGTTCAACTTGAGTGCCATCCTTGAGTACTGCTGCAACATTCCTACACAGTACTGAGGAAAGGAAAGGTGTTGCTTTCTTTAACTTCCGACAGCTCTGGCAGAGTGGATTTGAGTGACATGAATTTTGTCCTTCTCTTCCATAGGCTCTCCATAGTGAGTCCTGTGAATCAATTTCCAGCTTATTCAGTCATATATTCAAGAGGCCGTCAACTTTCTTCTAAAACCAAATTTTTCTAGTCTGCCGTTCTAAAGAAAAATTCAAAGCTCAACATTGCTTGAATTATTAAGTTTATAAAACTGGAAAGCAAGTGAAAAAGACAAGGAAAGCATTTGTCTCACAGTTATAGATGTTTGGAATTGGCAATATTTGCAGTTTTTTACTCCTCTTTTGAGAATAAGGTCTAAATAAATAACTGAACACCTGAAGATCTGAAACTAGAAAGATTTTCAAGACTGTGAGTGGTGGTTAGGTATCCCTGGATCCCTTAGGTTGTGTTGATTTCAATGGCTTCAGCTGCAATCGGTGCTTTGTCTACTTTTCCAATTGCTCCTGGGTTTCCTGTTATGGTTCCCCTCAGCCCCACCAGTCTTTAATGCAGTCACGAGGACTCACAAACACAGCACCAATCTCCCACTGCTATGGGTACTGGGAAGGGGGTATTGGAAGCATAGGAACTACTCCAGAAAATCGATATAGCTCTTCTGCTTTCCTGTGGGTATCTAAAACCTCTTGGTTTAGCACAGACTGAAGTGCTTTAGTGCTGTGGCTACTGGACCATAAAATCTGCTTTCTGGCCTATTCCTCCTATGTAATCTACCAACCCCAGTAGGTTTGACGGGATTCTTGCCTTTCTTCTTCGTGCTTTTGGTTTTTAAAGAGGCACCCAGTGGCATCTTTCCTAAATGGAGCCAGAAGGAATGAGGAGAGTGATGCAAGTGATGCCAGTACGGGAGCCAGCAATAATCAGGGGAAATGATCTTGTGAAGAGATTTTCTCCTGTCTGCTACCACTGGCTGTGAGGAAGAAAGCAGCACTAGCAGGAAACGACCTGCTAGATTGTTTCTGCTTCTAGATCAATAAATAAAGGCTCTGCAGTTTCCCTGGAAGGTATTCTGCTGTCATTGCAGGCTGACTCTAACACATTGAAGTCAAAGTGAGATTACTTTCTAACAGCAGCCACTTAATCATGAGCACCAACAACAGAGTCATCCTGGCTACTTTTGGATCAGATTTTTAAATCACAGAGCTGATAGAGCTGCTGAGCTTTTCACTCAGAATGCAAATGTGAGGTAATTTATTAACACAGAGTCAGAGCTAGAAAAACAAAGAGTTATCTGGTTTTTTTTTTTCTTTTTTCTTTGTAATGTAGATTTCTGCATTACAGCCAGTTGTCCATTGCCCAAGGTAGGGAAAGGCTGTTATACAATGCCCTAAACACAGAATTAAATGCTCTAAAACATACCACAAAACCCTGGCATCCTTAATTTAAGCCTAAAACTGCTCACACAGCTGGTGATTCCTATCAACATTGGTTGCTTACTGCCTTCAAGAACTTCCTGTGCTGCAAAACTCAGAGTTAAAAAAAAAAAAAA
>VXBJ01002330.1:750660-811376 GCA_013400055.1 Nycticryphes semicollaris
AAAAGAAAGAGAGGAAACAAGCATTTAGTCATCCGAATGTGCAGGCAGTCAGGATTTGCTGTGGCTGAGTATGTGGCAATAACAACAGTTTGGGAATCTCCTGGCTGTTGAATTTTGTTCCTTTGTTTACGGTTTGAATAAATACCACAGAGAAGGTGGGGTTTTTTTTGGTACCTCAACTCTCATTAATTCATAACTTCCAGGGGAGTTAATCTGACAGTTCTGTGAGATTATCTAAAAAAAGCTGAGACGTTGTCTTTTTAAGATTGTGAGGAGATTTGTATCTTTCACTGGTGAAGTTGCTCAATGCCAAATGAACACAGTTTAGGCTCCACAAGTACAATTTAAATCTCTCTGGGGAGTATAAATATTTGGCAGCTAATTTGGTCAAGATATCTATTTCTGGTTCCTCCTAAGGGGCATTTAGAGCTGCAAAGTTATGAGTCTACTCTGACTCACTCTATGACCCCTCTTTCTTTCCACTGCATTGGAAGGTCATCAATAGGGAATAGCCTCCTAGTTTTTTGTCTTCAAGTCATGTGCCCAACCTGATGACAGTCTGATGATGCCCTTCTTCTTCTCTTACTCTATCTCCATTATTATTTTTTTTTTAAACCTGTGTTATGGCTGGGTAATTTTATAGTCACTTTTTTTCAACCAGGTGATGGATGGTCTATTCAAACTACCTTTAGTTTCTGTGGAAAAATGACAATTTGCACATATTGGAGGATCTGGGCTATCACTGCATCAAGGAGAGACATCTATAGAAGGCTGTAGAACAATTAACCTATTAGGTTATTGCTGTTGATATTGTCTTTTTTCTAAGTAATGTAAAAGAACAAAAATGGATCCAGAAGCTTTTTAAAAAAATCCTCCCTTTGCTCTTAGGAAGTAGCTGTTTTGGTGTATTTACACTGCAATGATCTTTTTAGTGTATTATTTCACATCTTATTCTGGTTTTGCAGTTCTTTGGCGAGTGATTAAGCTGTTTTTTACATGGAAAGCAAACTTCAGTTGCCACCTACCACAGATAAGAGACTGGATTTATGGTAATGAAGGCTGGAGAGTCTGGTAGGACACTCCTAGGCTGTAAAAAGCATTACATCAACCTGGAAATTAAACTATGGAATGAGAGGTGCTTCCACAAACTGAAAAGAATTAAAACCCAAGAGAAAAAAGTAGTTAGGGACCAAATTGCAGTCAGAATGGTCTAAGACTAAAGTCAGCATTAAAATTCACTTAGGGGGTGGGCTCAAATTTAAAATTGATCCCAGGCAGGGTAAGATGCTTTGTAACTGCCTCGTAAGATGGAGTACTCTCTAAATTTGGATGGATTCCACACATTGTTGCAACCCCAGAAATCCGAGTAATAAAAGATGCACAGTGTTTAATTGCAGCTGGCAGTTAAACAAAACATTGCAAGGCTGTCATATTTAAATTGATGTCATTTTAAATGATTACATGGTGAAAGATTTCCTGCTGTTTATCTGCAGATATTCTGCAAAAATAAAGAAAAATAATGGCTCCCAAGACCATGGGGCTTAGATTGCTATTTTTTTTCCTTCTATTTACAGCACAGACCATAGGAGGGAAATTGTGCAAGGAAAGCAGCTCATCAGTTTTAGAGCCAGGGGTTTCAATCACAGATGCAGTGTGACAGCAGACATTTTCCTCTGTCAAAAAGTAACCAAGTAACTCAAAAGAAAGAAAATGGGGCCTGCAAACAAATTGGTGAGTCAGGAAAAACAGACAGAAGTAGGAGGCAGCCCTCAGCAAGCTTAAGACATTGCTGTATTCCAGGCAAGCATACTAAACAGGAGTACTTGGTCACTGCCACATTTTTGATTTTAATTTGTTGGAGACTACAACCACACTGGTCTCTAATGGTCTGCACCCATCCAGTTACTGTGTCTTTTAAAGGGGTAGGGAATAGATGCACCTATATAGTTGGCTGTCCTGGTTTGAGGTAAAAGAGAACCAATTTTCTGTTTGCAATTTTACTTTCTCAGCTGGGCCTCTTCTAACAAACTAAACTAGGAAATTAACAGCGTATTGTTCAAACTGTTCACTCTCAAGTGATAAGACCTGATTACACCAAGGAATGGTGCAGAGAGGCCCTTGCTTATACTTATTGCTAGAACAACCAAGGGCAGGGAATTCTGTTATTTGCCCCGTTGGAGGGTTGGAAGTGGAAAAGTGTCGAGGGGTCACACCTGTAGGGAGGAGCAGACAGGAGAGGTGACCCAAACCTGACCAACTGGGGTATTCCATCCCATCCACATCATGCTCAGTATAAAAGCTGAGGGATCAAAAGGTCAACTCTTCTTTCTTTGATGGCCGACATCTGAGGAGGACGCTGTCTGTTCTTCCGCTTTTGACCCCGATCTCTGTGTTCCTGACTCCAGATCTGGCGTCCAGCTCCTGTCCGTCACCAAGTCCAGTTTGGGACTTTTCCCTCTGCCTGCTGGTGATGTGATTGGTCATCCTGGAAGCTTGGTATGGTTTTCTATATACTGTATATTTTTTTACTTTTTTAATTTTCTTTTTATTGTTTATTATTTCATCATTTATTTATATTTTCATTAGTTTAGTTTTTTTCTAAACTCATAAATTTCTTTAATGTCTTCCTTTCCTCTCTTTGTCTCAGAGGGGGGAGGGAGGGGCCATCTGTCATTCTGATTGGCCAAAACCATGCCATTGGCACATCTCAGCTCTAATTGTTATTAAAGGTGATACAGGCTCTTAGAGACATAAGAGCTTTTAACTACCAGGGTGCCAGAAGGGAGGGCACCTTCTGATCTATACGGAGGTGCTGGGATTAAGCACCTGCCTGGAAATAGGACTGTCTGGGAATAATACTCTGGAATTCAGTCTTGGATCTCAAAGTACTACTCAAGGGCTTCTTCAAGCATTTGCATGAAGTTTTTGTATCTCCTCAGTAATGTTTGTGATCTTTTCAGTTACCATCCTACTTGTGAGTAATACATGTCTCACCATGGGTATAAGTAATTACCAGAGAGTCTGAAATATCTATTTCTATTCAGAAGACCTGCCAGTTTCACCGTTTCTTTTTGTTAGCATCCTATACATGTCTGAATTTGTTATACACAGTCAGAAAAACCTTACTTTTGAGCCAATTAGCTGTCATTGGGTCAAGCAAACTCGTGCTGCAGACAGCCATAGAAAAAAAAAAGGGAAATCTCTTCCCTTTAAGTTTGTTTTTACTAAGTGATGGCATTATAATACGTCTTCATGGAAGATAATTAATGTTCTAAGATCTCCTCCCACAATGTACAGCCAAAATGGCCCTACTGAAATGCAATTCTCATGAAGAAGATCAGAAAGGTTGGATGCATCACTGTCAGAGAGTAGTAACTAGATTTCTGTACAGGTAAACACTGATACTTCTACAATCTGATACCAACTACCTGACTGATTTGCACTTCAAAACATTTCCAAATGCAGTACCACACTGGCAAAGCCAAACATCTGTTCAGCTTCATGGTTTCTTTTAGTCACAGAAATAAAAAAGGCATATCAAAGAGCTGCTTCTCCTTGACAATGGAGAAAATATTCAATTACCAAATTCTTTAGAAATGTGGTTATTCTCAAAGATCTGAGGGTAAAGAAAGCACCTGCCACCTCCTCAACCCAATATTATGGCTGTTCATGCTCTAGTGCAGAGCACAAAGACTGTTCTTTGCTTTTCTCCATTCAGAGGGATAATGCAGCTTCCTCTCCATTCCTCCACCATTCTTTGCTCACGGGGATCAGCTGTGGGGCCTTACCAGTCAGCAGAAAATCCTATTGTATCATTCAAAAGGATGCTTGTTTTCCAAATGGGGAAATACAGGCTGTAACTGGGAATGTTTGACTCCGTTTCCCTCAGCAACAAGGAAAAAGACAGTTAATAAGGTTTTTAAATGTCTGGGTCTTAGTGAGCAGTCCATGGCTAGAGAAAAAGGTCATCAAGAAAGGGGTCACAGTTTTGTCCTTAGCTGTTGAGCCTGTGGTGTGTCTGGGCAGGTAAACACACTGCCTTGCTCTGCTGCCTTTCCTACCTGGTGCAGGACAACATTCAAAAGACTTATTTCGTAGTGTCATAGTCTAATATTCCAGCTGTTTTTTTAACGAGTTACAGGGGAAGAAAGTAAACATCAAGCCTTCCCCATGACTGTGACAAAATTAGAAGCTCTCTGTAATGGTTTACAAATACTCTGTGTTCACCTAGTTCTCACCATCCTCACTGTATGACTACATTGGCTTAGTTTACCTGGAAATGTGAAGAGAGTCAAAAAACAAGCAGAAAGGGAAGAATGGGATGAGATAAGCCACCTCTCTGCAAACACTTAACAGTTGTTAAAAGACAATGCCAGGACAGGAAAATGCCTGGGGATTCAAAGATTTAAAAAAAAAAAATAAAATCTGGCAGACTCCAAAAGGAAGACTTTCTCAAAATAGATATTCTTCGTTTTTCAGAAATCTTTTTAGTTGTTGAATACCCCTTGCCTCTGACTTCCAAAAGAACTGCCAGGACAAACATGGTCCATTGCGCTGTGTAAACACAACTGATAAACAGGACACTGAAGCAGAAGAATTAAAGGAACTGTGGAATTTTATTTTAACTTCAAATGTAAGCACCAGGGCAGAGACAGAATCTAGTAAGAAACCAGAGAAGGTACAACTGAACAAAAATGGCCTGTAAAAAAATTGGATTTGCTGGTAAACCAGTCTCTCACTGCTTTTCAAAGGAAAGCTCAGCCCCTTGCACTAGTTGGTAGTGTGAAATGGGATGATCTTTTACTTGAGAGCTTGAGAAACTGGTATATATATGTAGATAAAGTAATAAAAGCATTCTAGTGTCATGAAAAAGAAATCTTTTTTCCATTTATTCTCTTCATTCTCTTCACCCAAAAAATTTATTCACTTATTTTTGTTCTAGTACACTCTGATATATAAGAGTACATAGCTCTTGCAACAAATTCAAAGTACCCCCCAACTCAGACACAAATAATAGCAGTCCAATTGCCTTTCTTTCACAAGAGGAGCCATCCCCCAAAGAAAATTGTCATCACAACCTTTATCTCCCACTTGAGCAAACCCAAGGATGACTCAGTCCAGTTCAACCCTCTTCCTCCTCCCCATTATCTTCCCAAATAGATGAGATTTACAGTGGGCAACCATAAGACCCTGAACTAACTGGAGATCCCTCTTTTGCTGCCTGTCTTCTCCTTGTACTCAATCTTGAAATGAAGTCATAGTGCTACATTTGTGACATCCCATTCATTTCCATGGAAACAGATTGCCAGTTTACAGGCATGGACTTATGGTTGCACCGCTACATAAAGAGAAGAACTGATCTCTGGGGAGGAAACTTTCACTGGAAACAGCAGCAACACACATGGTTCCTGATAAAAATAGACATATTATCACATTTCTTACAGTATGAGAATTTCCCTGTAAAGTCCAATTGACATGCCTAAAATTAGATGCGTGGCTGCACTTACATCTTTGTAATTAGTGTTGCATTATTCATAGTGATCCATACCTGCTCTGAAAGACATTATTTCAAGGCTTCATTCTACTTCCTCTTACTTCTCCATTTTCGTTTTTCCCTTTTGGCTTTCACATGGGATTCAAGTCACAAAGCAAGCATCCTTCCTCACCTTCCATCTTGTCTCCCGTCATCCATTTTAGCTCTCAGTATCCTCTCCAGCATTATTCATCCCTCTTCTCTTTCAAGGACTCTTTACAGGTATCTCTTTTAATCCTGCATCGTATCTCTTTTATCCTATCTTACCAAAATGCACTAAAATATCCGGAATGAGGTAGAGGCCTGTCAGACCAACCAAAATGAACTAGATTCTGCACAGTTTGGCAGTTCGGAGTGTGACCTAAATCTTTCAGTCCCAGGGATTATCACTAGTATTTTCCTTAGACTTCTTTTTCCATCTTCCCATCACTTGGCTGGATTGCTGAAAATTAGGGCTGCCTTCAGGCTGTTCTGATTTACACTCGAGCTGCCGCTAACCCATGGAACTATTTGGAAATGCTGAAGCTGGCTGCAGCACAGTCTCATTCCAACTGTTCATCCACATCTTTTTATGTGGAAGCCACAGGACACTGAACGGGGTACAAACATGAGGGCATTTGTCCTCGTATTTGTTTACAAATGACCTATCACCTTGGTGGTCCTGTGCAAATGTCTCAAAAATATCCCCCTTTTCCAAGCGACTCTGGACCAAATGGCTTGGTGTGAGATACACCTACCCACTGCCTGTGTGCTCCTCAGCTATGAGAAGTTTTTCTTCTAATTTCCTTGCCTCAGCTATTCATGCTGCTGATGAGAACAGGGCAAGTTCAGCATGGCAGGACCTGCGGTTATCTAAAATGAGGCCCTAAGTGACCCACCTTCAACTGGTGGGCTGTAGACAGGCCCAACACTTTTTCTGAGATCCGACAGAATGTGTAGAAGCAAGAGATAAGAAAATATTGATTTAAAGAGGCTTTGATCCAAGGAAAGGTTCCCAGTGGGGAGACTGTGTGGGATGACAGAGAATCAACCAAATGTATGTGCTCCAATTGAAGGCAAGGGAAATGGGATATTTATAAACCTGGAGCAGCGCCATAGCACTCACTGTGTCTCAGAGCCCAACACACCTGCCCCTGAGTCATTCATTCACCAGGATGTAAAGCCAAGGTGATATTCTGTGATACTAAGTTCAAGGCAAGACTGAGGTCTGGCTGTTATTCTACCTGCCTTCCAGATGACAACCTGAAAATAGGTCATTGACTCAGTTACACCTTACTCAAGGCATAAAAGCAGAAAAGGTGGAAGACCAGAAAAACCCACAGGTTTTAAAGCATCCACATTTCTGCCTTTGTTTCTCCTGGGAATGCATATTTTAATGCACTCTGTACCAAAGAGATGAAGATCTCTGGAAGGCAGAACACATTAGTATATTACCACCCCTAATTTTTGGAAAACAACCTTAATCAAAAGATGAAGTGTATAACAAAAATAATCAATACATGGACAGAAAGTATGGTAGTCAAAATGGACAAAGGGACCATTCTAGTGGTACAGTGGTTTATCAGTACACTGTTGAGTTCACTTCTATATAAAAGAGTGGCCTCTGGTCATACAAATTAGTCCCAGGGAAGGTAGTAGGACTATTTGTCTGTGTAAGGATTGCAGGTTCGTGTTGTACTTCCATGACTTACTGGAAATCCTTGGGGGTTTTATCAACTCAGTAATTCATTGGCGTAACAGGAAAGGTTCATTTTCACTTTTACTGGATGTTGCGGAAGCTTCTTGTGACATCTTTTTAACTTATTTGCTTATCTTAGAAGTTTCCATCTGCTGGTTTCACAAATAGCTTAAATAGCATATCGAGCTTGGTTCATCACACAGACCTTGTGTGAGGCTGCATGTCCACACCTTCTCCAAAATAGCTGTGGTTTCCTAAATCCTGCTGTCCAAATGGTGATATGGTGGCATGCAAGCTGGCTCCTCCTGGCCCACAGACAACCATTTTCATGAAGAAGCTGTGAGCAACCAACTCTCCTTTACACAAGCTCAGGACCCAGCCATGGGGTACTTCAGTACACCACAAAATGGCCCTGTCCCAAAGGCTTCTCACACTTCAAGCGTGCTTGAAATTTTGCATTAAATGAACCCAGTGTTTCCCCATCACACTGCACTGTTCTGCGTGGACACACTGGCCTGGATGAGCTTTGTGTTGACTGTTGTTGAAACATTCTTGAGAACTTAATTGTACTGATTCTATGATTCTAAGTGGTTGGACTAGATGATCTGAAAGGTTCCTTCCAACCATAATGATTCTATAATTCTATGAACTTCTTGGTAGTCAAAACACCTTGGCTGTTCGTCATTAAGTACAGACGCTATCTGTTGTCACCCAAAGAACGCTGTAAAAATTCTTCTACAAGCAGTATGGTCTGATCTACTCTCTTGTCTGTATCACTGAGATGAGTGACCTTCCATAACACCCTTAACCCAGATTTTTTTTTGGTATCTTCAGTTAACTCCCTTGAATAAATTATCTATGTAAGTGACCTGGTTTAGACTGGTTTAGTGTTGAATGTCTGTGGTACTGTTTTCACCTCAGGACTGCCTGAACAATCCCCTTCCTGAACAATCCCCTTGTGCTTTTTGGTCATTGGTGTGTTCCTGTTGAGGAATTTCAGGAATAAAGAGACATGTGATAAAGGTGACTGAAACTACACAAAAGAGTAGGAGGGCTGTATGACCAGGCACAGCAGTGGATCCCTGGCAGATGGAAGCCCTGCTGAAACAGGGATCTCTAGATAAACAGCAAAGTCTACTTTCTGCAACCCACAGCAGATTTTATTTGGCTTTTTTTTGTTGTTGTTTTTTTTCTTCCTCCAAATCACATTGTCAATTCAAACTGTGGGAAATAAATGTAATTGGCAAAATTTGGGGCCATGACTTCTCCCTCTATGGGAAGCATTACATCTAATAGAGTATTTTTTCATCCACATAAACACCTAGTGTACCAATAACAAAGACCTTTATGTGGTAGGAATTAAGCAGCTCTAGCTGCAATCTCTGCCACTCTGTTGCTGTGGAGCTAATCCTAGCACGGGAGAAAAGATCCTGCCTTCTTGCTTTATCCCCTGGACAACCATGCTATATAAACAAACTGCTACCTCATTCCCATTGATGGAAAGCGGTCCTTACCACTGTTGCCAGAAGGGCTCAATTGAGCTTGTGCCAAAAGAACAAATGGTGTCAGCACATTTCTTGAGAATCCAGATGACAACATCACAACAACGCATTAGCCTTGATATGGAAACACAAAAAACTTCATTATAATTGTCTGACAGTAATGTGCAGAGAGGCGGATTTGGTTTCTGGGTCACGATGAGCACGATACAATATGTTCATAGCACAGACTGTGTTTTTCCCCTTCTTGTCTACTGTCAATGGCTTTCATTCCCTTTGACTAAGTCTTCCTCTCCTCCTTTTCTATTCTGGCCCCTCTGAGCTCTTCTCCTCCTGTGCAATTACTTTCAGCATCCCTAGTTCTTCAGTTCTTTCCATCCTCCCTTTTCTTCCATTTGGATAACAGATCAATGCGATCCTCCTGCTTCCTTTTACATTTAGAGTGACACTTGCCTTAGTCCTCTTCCTTTTTTGCCTTCTTTGATTTATTTCTCAAAACCATTTTTCTTCTTTTCATGAAGGATTTCAACACCTTCAAGAAAAGTAAAATACAATGTGTTCTTCCTCATCTTAATTCCATTCCCCCTCACAACTTTTTTTTCCCTCCTGTCTCACATTTCTCTCCCATGCTCTTTTCTCCCCATACCTGCACTGCTGTAGCAGCTTTGATCCATGCCATATCCCTAATTCCCTACTGTTTTACCCCCTTTTTTTTAAATCATGGCATTTTCATTCATTTTCCTACTGCTTTTCCTTCTCCTACTGCAGGGTTTATTGTCTTTCCTGTATTAAACCCATTCTTTCCCATGCTCCCCCAGCTACTGTTATATCTTCTTTCTTCCTTTCATCTTTAAATTCATTGAATAATCACAGTTCAAAATTTTCAGTGCCATCCTTGGCTCCCCAAGCTGGCTTCTTCCCCTTGCATTCATCTGCAGACACACTTAACAAGGTCTTTGATGATGTCTTTTAATCAAAATTTTAGAGAAAAGTACTCCATCATGGAATCATAGAATGGTTAGAGTTGTAAGGGACCTTACAGATCATGGAGCTCCAACCCGCCTGCTATAGGCAGGGACACCTCCCACTGGAGCAGGTTGCTCAAAGCCCCATCCAGCCTGGCCTTGAACACTTCCTGGGATGGGGTATCCACAACTTCCCCGGGCAACCTGTTCCAGTGCCTCACCACCCTCAGAGTAAATATCATTAGATATGCCAGACATTTTTGTCAGAGGCAACCCTAGTCTTTTTCTTGAAATTGCACTTCTCACCACCTATGACTCTGGTGTCCTGTGGTCCTCTTACTCTCTTCAGCATATCTATAAGAATCGTGTCCTTGTCTTCACTTAGCTCTCAGTAGGGATCCCAAATGTGTCTGTCCTTGCTTCCATTCTCACTCATCTCTATATCTTACCTCTGGTTAATCTCATCAACAGAGCACAAATTCAATTATCCTCTCAATACAGATGACCTACAAATCTCTTTCACTGCCCAAGACCTCTCCTTTAAAATCTTAGCTAAATATCATCATAGCATCAAGTTCTCATTAGCTGCAATTCTGTTAACCCTGTTTGTGAGTTCTGCTCTGCATCAAACATGAACTCTGTTCCCTGAAGGCTCATCATGGGGCATATCTTCCCCATTTTCCTCTCAGTCAGTGCAATGCCTGTTAGCTCCCAACTCCAGCTGGCTCCTGGTATCACTTTGCAGGATTCATTTATTATCGGTTACACATATTGCAATTTAATTTTGCTGGGAATTAAAAATCTAAGTAATTTTAGAACCAGATTTAAATTTGCACATACTTGTAAGTTTACTTCCCAGCTGAGTTGCAAGGTCCCTGGCATTTCAGAATAAATGTGATCTATTTATTATAAGATATATATTGAAAATGTACGTTCTTTATCAGTCGAGATATTGTCTCTTATCCAATACCAGTATTTATAGTCATATCTCAGTCAGTTCAACTACACTTTCTTAAGCAAAAGCTGCATCAAATGCTGCAACAAATGCTTGATGATGCTATCATCAACCATCTGGAGCAGATAACCATTTTCCTGGTGCTGAGCTCTTCCTCTGTCAACTCTTACCTTGCTGCCATCTCTGTCTCCATCTTTTTGCAGATGTCCTAAGCATTCTGTCAGCCCACTGTCATCCTACCTGTTTGGTTTTACTTCTCATCAGCCCTGAACACTGGGCATTTCACCATCTGCTTGTTTGATTTTGAAACAAACATTTCTATACTGTCTGCTGGGCAGCCTCTTATGCTCAACAGAGGCAATCTACAGGAAAGTGCAAAGGAAATTAATTTTCCTCTAAAAACCATCTTAGAAACACTCCTTTGACAGGTAGTCTAGGAAAAAAAAAACAACCCCATGCCAGTAAAACAGTGCTGCTGCTATGGTAGAGCTACTGGCGTGGACCAATATTGCTTCATTGTTTCGCAATTTGTTGATCATGACCTATACTTGACTGAAATTTGTTTTGGGTCAGGGATCATCTGTTCTGTCCTGGTACGGTGACTACGGGATGTTACAAACCAGCACAGGCAGCTACCGCTTATCATGTGTAGGAATGGTAATTATAGCATGTTTTCCTGAAATAAGCTGTCAGCTTCTGCTGATATTATTCTTCTTGCGTGGGGAAAGAGGAAAGCAGGTTTCATAGCAAGTTTATTTGCAGTCTTTGGTAAAGGGAAAAATGTCTAAGCGATTTTACTGTTGTTCTCAGCAGGTTCCCCAAGGCAGCAATCCTGGATGTGCAAACACTGATGATTAGAGGCTGGAGGTGCATTCTGGTGCTCTGCCTCATGACTCCCTCAGAAGAGGGAAGGCAGGTCCCTGCTTATTTACGGTGCAAGCAGAGGTGATAATTTAATCCCCAAATCCAG
The DNA here is from genome assembly GCA_013400055.1 of Nycticryphes semicollaris. Classification (NCBI taxonomy): domain Eukaryota; kingdom Metazoa; phylum Chordata; class Aves; order Charadriiformes; family Rostratulidae; genus Nycticryphes; species Nycticryphes semicollaris. The sequence goes on from VXBJ01002330.1 coordinate 762,261, forward strand.
TGACTTTAACTTGTAGAATAACAAATAGATATTTAGAGAGAGAGAAATGCTGTTTGTAGAAACGGAATAACTGGATATTAGCAGCAACGTGGGTGTTTTTCCACAAGGGCAGCCAAGTGTAACAGAGTCACCCAGAAATCTTTAGCCTCAGTGCTTTTCTTCACACTCAGTTGGTGGTCTCCTGACATTCATCTATGGGGCTCTGTTCCAATAACTGGGATGACAAATGGCAGTTTTTCAAGTGTGTGTACAGCTATGATCTGGCAGCGTGCACAGCAGATTCCACCAAGTATAAGTTGCAAAATAGGAAAGATGATGGAGCTGGATCTATATTATGTGATTAATTGAAAAGCATATGAAATAGCTTTCTTTGGTTTTTTTTCTTTTTTTTTTTTTTTTCTTTTTCATTTAAGCTCATTGAAAAGAAACTAGGTTCACTTGAGTTCCAAAAACTTTTTTTCCACAGGAAAAGTTTAGGGGTACACAATTCCTTTCTCTCCTGCATAAACACCCAAACTCGTACCAAAGAAGTACTAGTACTAAAGATATATTGTGCCAAGCAAACAGCCACAGCACATATTTCCCTGAACGGGTGATGACTCAGCACTGATCAAGAAGAGGGCAGAGCTGTCATGCCACCTCTGGCACACATTGTTGAGCATCTCTTCTACTGGTAAAAAGTGTTTATATTTAAAAAAAAAAAAAAAAAAGGAAAAAAAGAAAAGTGAGTGAGAGACTGGACATGTACCCCTATATGAGATTAGATCTATAGGGTGAGACTACTTCAGTAGTTCCACATTCAGGCCAAGTCTTTGTCAGCTCTAGGACAGTGGAGTTCCAGCTCAGTGCACACACACACACGCACTCAGACAATTGGTCTACAGAGAGAAGGACTACAATGATAATCTGATATTTCATCATAGTGGTTACTCAAATCAGACTTCTTGTTCCATCTTTTACCTTACCTTCCATCATAACATACTAATGAATAATCCTGGTTTGAAAAATACTTTTGATAGCAACTGGGATGCCTTTTTAATTGAGTTAAAAAATTAATGTTCATTTTGGTCTCTCTTTGTGACAATTTCAGCAGTAAATACTTTCAGCTTGGGATATAATTCATTGGAGTTCATGCTAAGAAAGACAATGAAGTTAAGTAGCAGCTGGTCATTAGAAGCTTATATATTTCATATGCAGTACACACGTGCCTCTTTTTGCTAAATAAATTATATTAATCGCAATTTAATTATGTGGCTGCCCTATTAAATTAGAATTAAAGGCTAGAGTAGACAAAGAAACTATTCTTAGTTTCACCATCTGCAGATCAGGCTTTGAATGTCCTACTGGGTATTTTTACAATATTTAAAATTTAAAAGTAATAATCACCTATGTATATTAGAACACCTCTGACAGCTGGCACTTATCCACTATTAATGACTAACCAGGCATCCCCTTCACTTAGGTGTGTAATTTAGTCATAATTTAGTGATTAGTTATGGAAAAAAAAATATTTTCTTGGTGGAGTAAAAATAAATGGAGTTAGTTTCTGACATGGAAAGGTGCCGAATGCTCACAACTTCCATTAGATTTGCAAACACGCAGCAGTTCACAGAGACAACGACCAAATGCTGAAGGTTGAAGTGGCAGAAGTGGGTGCATGTTCTCCATAGACTGAAGGTCTGACCCTGGCATCAAATAAATTTCCCATTCATTTAGCTGGAATTTTCCTCAAGTGAAATCTGAAGGCCTAGATCCTCCTTTCTTTTTTTTTGGAAAATATAGCTTTATATCCCTCTGGAGAGAGCCAGTTAAAGACATCCATATGGAGGTGGCAGATATCATTTAGGACCTGTAGGAGACATGTGTCTTTCTGGAGTGGCAACAAGAATTGAGACCACACACCCTGGACCATATCAGCTGGTAGTAAACACCACTTCAGACAACCAAATCCGATCCACTTTTTCCACCATGTAGTCAAACATGTGTTTTGAATATGTAAAAATACATAAAATAGCTAGACCTTAGCGATCCTCCTTGGAAACTGCAGCCTGAAAAATGAGAGAAATTGTTCTGCACATCCTCACCTGCTCAGCTGTCTGTTTTATGAAGTCTTGCACAACTTGGCTTAAAATTTATTCCAACTTCAGTCTGGAAATGGAGTTGAAACTCCGAGAAACTAAGCTATCTGTGAAATGTTCTGTGGAATTTTGGTAATTCCTGGTATGAAATAAACCTCACAGGTCAGGAAAAAGTAGTTCTCTTTCCCTTCACTCTACATCATTATTTCTATTACCACTCCCTGCTGAACTATATGTTTCCCTCTGAAGGGTTAATTGAACCTTGCACTGACTTTAAATCATCTCTATCTGTAATGAGGAGGTACTGTTGCACTTTGGTATGGAGGGGAATATTCTCATTTCTCACAGGCTGTAGTAATCATGAAGGGGGAAACCAAACATAAATAGGGAGGGAAATGGTACAGGTGTTATTACTCCATCTCTCTTTTTCCATGAATTGCCCTCAGGATATCCCTGAGGCCAAGCACAGCAACTTTAAGAGTGCCTGGTGATGGAACAGGGAGGGAGAATATTAGCCTAAAAGCAGCCAAAAACCTGGAAACAAGGTACTTGGGAGCATCTTAATATAAAATAAAGTGCGTGGGCACAAAGCATTAAATTGCATGGCTGGGGATCTATAAACCTGCAGCCTTAGGAGCACAAAGCAAATGGAGACTGTAAGCTACAGCGTCATTCAGCAAACGCTTGGCACCATTTCCATCAGAGAGCCAGGATGAGATATTCAGGGAGCGCTCCAGCTGCCGATGACTGCTTTTATTTGTATGGCTGTGGCTGTATAGTTTTAGCACTCTGCCTCCCTCCTTCCTCGCTTTGGTTGCTAGCGCTTTGGTGGGTTTGTTAAGGAATCTTGCTTACTGCTTCCAAGCGCTAGATGATCTGTCTTCAGTGAATGTCAAATCTCTCTCACTGTCTCTTCAGGTTTTGTCCCTCATTTATGTGACCATACAGTCGCGTGTGGCTGCTCACACTTATCCACTTATCCATGCTGTTATGTTTTCAACCAACCGAATACATCAGAGCACATCTGACTTGTGATGCTGTTTTAAGATGTTTACAGGGAATCGGTTTTAAATGGTCGCGTCATCCTGTAGCAAAAATTCCCTTGTGCTGGCTACATGGCAAACTTACTTGTTAGTTTGCATCAAGTCGGTGGGCAGAGCAAAGGGAAAAAATGCAACCACATAAATGTATAGACTGATGAGAGATTTAGAGTAAGAGTATACTGAGGAAACACGCAATTGAAAGGAAGAATACGACACTGCTACTCAGAAAGGACATGAACTGCAGAATACATTTTAAACCCTTGCATGACCATGAAACTAAGATATAAAGAAAATTGGTATCTGCTGTTTATGTGATACAGAGTACTCTCACGACTTTCATCTTTCACTCTGGTTTGATGGACAGTCTCAGGAGATACTTTTGGGAATATGGGAGAGGAGATGTGGTACATGTGGAAAAGGATCCTTCTGAGCTAAATGGCTATTACAGGGTTGCCCAGATTGAAGATCTCCATTCTTTGCAGTTTTGTGTTGTCAAGAGCTTTTGCCAAATTTGGTGGACATGAATTGGAAAAGGAGCAGCTTGCAATGGATGTGGAGAAAAAACTGTTTCACCGTGAGGACAAACTTGCATTGGAACAGGTTCCCAGCAAGGTTGTGCAATCCCCATCCTTGAAGATCCACCTGAACAAAGCCCTGAGAGACCTAACTTGCTCTTATAGCTGACCACGCAAGGAACAGGAGGGTGGATTAGAATTCCTCCCAACCTAAATTATCGTGTGATCCATTGAGTCTATAAATTGCTTCTTTGAGTTAACATTCTAGAAGTGAGTCTTTTAGAAGGTTTCACATAGGGCACCTGTAAGGACTTGGAGGAAATGTATGAACAAAAAGCAATTAGCTGCAACCATAGTGAGAGGTGGGAAAACTCTCTTGTGTGAGGCAGGTACCTCTTTTCCCCTTTCATGGTTACTCTTGCTTACCCTTCAAATTACAAAGGGTATTTCCCTGTGGACAAGGTAGAGAAGGCATTTTACACATTCTGCTCAAGGAAAAGGTACTTTCTCTTCATATAAATGTTCAGACACAACAAAAATATTTGAGCAAAGAATAAAACTGTGAAGAAAACATCTTTCTTTTTGTGGTATTTTAAAGAGTGTTGCATTAGTGATTTACAACAGCTATGGTCCATGTGAGGATGGTGAACACAATTGAAAGTGTGGTGCCAAATTTTATTCTTACATAAAAAAAGATATCTGTGACACTTAGCTCCAGCTCCTGCCATCTGACAGGGAAGAAATTCTTACTTGCCTTTTCAATCTCTTTGTCCAGGGCACAGATCTGTTCTGTAAGATGTCCAAAGGTAAAACCCATCTCCAGCCAGGACTCTGATTCAAGGAGCTGCCATTATTTTACCTGTTTTATAATATGCAGCCAGCAGGTTGAGGGAGGTGATTCTGCCCCTCTACTCTGCTCTTATGAGACCCAACCTGGAATACTCCCAACTCTGGGGTCCTCAGCATAAGAAAGACACGGAGCTGCTTGATTGGATCCAGAGGAGAGCTACAAAGATGATCAGAGGGCTGGACCATCTCGCCTATGAAGTCAGGCTGGGAGAGTTGGGGTTGTTCAGCCTGGAGAAGAGAAGGCTCCAGGGAAACCTTATTAACAGCCTTTCAGTACCTAAAGGAGGCTACTGAAAAAATGGGGAGGGACCCTCTAGCAGGCAGTGTATAGTGCAGTGTATATTTTAAACTGAAAGAGGATAGATGTAGGTTTGGTACTAGGAAGAAATTCTTTCCTGTGAGGGTGGTGAGGCACTGGAACAGGTTACCCAGAGAAGTTGTGGATGCCCCATTCCTGGAGTTGTTCAAGGCCAGGCTGGATGGGACTTTGAGCAACCTGGTCTAGCAGGAGGTGTCCCTGCCCATGGCAGGGGAGTTGGAACCCCATGATCATGTTCCATCCAACCCAAAACACTCCATGATTCTATGAACGTGTGTCTGCCATGAAGAATCCTTTATGAAAATGTTGAGATGTGTGATAGAGCCTGGTTTAGAAAGCTTCTATAAAACACCCGTAAGCACAGTTTGAATATTCAGTAACACAAATGGTTAAGAGTTGGCTTCCTCAGTGTGGGAACCCTACAGGCTAAACAACTTTGGGCTGCAGTGGGTACTACCTGTTGGGCAATCTGATCATCATCTGTCCCTCTGATCCTGTGGATTGCAAATGTGTTTTACATGAGTGCTTTAGATTACTTCCTCTTATAGAGGATTTTTCACATGTCTCAATGCTGAGGATTATTCCTTTCCTGCTCCTCTCACGTAAATCCATCATCATCTGAAGTGTAAGCTATATGTGCTGTGTTCTGTAGTCACAGAAAAAAGAGAAATTTAATTTCCCTAGACCAGTTTCTTTAGACAGTCTCTTAGGGATGTTGCTGCTGAGCGCTGCCAAATGTGTTCTGTGTCCAATACTTAAAGTGGAGATTTCCAGTCCATAGGCTGCGAGCACAGAGAGACTGACAGTAGGAAAAAGGAAGGCTTTCTCAGTGTTCCTCCTGGTTTTAAACTACCTACCTCCCAGTTCTGCAAACAAATAAACGTGGGAATTGCAGACAGCAGGACTTCTTACAGATCTAGAGTTCAATGTCTGACATGTATTGGAAAGAATGGGCACATATCAAGAAATTAGTATCTACAGAAAGAAACCTGTGTATGCACAAATCGTTTGAAGCCTCCGAACATAGAGGTGCAGTGCACTTCCCCCTGCTAATTGAAAGAGACACCTGGAAAGTGCTAGCTGTTAGAATCAAATCCTGAGAATCCAGTAATTCCTTACTGCAAAACAGTTTTCCTACTTTAAGCTTAGCCATCACTGACAAAGAATCATTGTTCTACTTCCAGAAGTGTATTGGTGATCAGCTCATTAGAGAAGCTGGTTATGCAGAAGACGCGCTTCCCTGAGACTGCAGCCCAGTAACTGTACAAAATGTAGCTGAGGAAGCTGCCATATGGGGAGAAATCATCAGAAACCTGGCACTGGGTGTGAAGTTCTGGTGTGATATGATAACTGAGGCAAATTACTACAGGGAGAGAGAGTCTTGTAAATAAAAGGTCAGAATTGATGATGCGAATAGCTAAACTCCTGGCAGTTGCTTAGTTCTTGTTTAGAGACTCTGTTTTACTAAACCAGGGTTAAGTTAGTGCAAAATCTTTACATAGCAGTTGACTTTTAATTAATTAAGGCATAAATTTATGTGGTTATAAATAAAGCCATGAATATATATGCACCATCTGTACTTAATACTAACATTGCTTTAAAGTGATAGGGTTGTGACTATATAGTAACCTTGGTGTTAAAATTATTAGTTTAAAATTCAAGCTGAAATCAAATACTTTATCTCTAGTATTTGTAGTACTTAGGTGACAATAAATAGCAAGAAAAATATAATGCTAGACAGTGCTGTTGAATTTAAGCTTGGTGTTGCTCTTAACCCTTGTATCATTTTCATAGCTTCTTATAACACAGAATCCATTAGAATTGGGAAAGTGTTGGGGTTTTGGTTGTTGTTTGTTTTTTTTCCAAAACAGATTTTTCTGGAAATAAAGAGTTTAATTACTTGAAATTACTATCTAGTTTTAGCTCTGGTCTATACGTATATTAAGCTACACATTCATATGTGGGATTTTAGGATGTGATAACATGTTCCACTTTTCAAGTCATCTTCTTCAGTGCTGAGGATTTAACAGCATGGGGCTTCCCAACAGAATCCAGGAATGGTAACTACATCAAAATCTGCTATAGAAAGCAAAAATAGTCTGACAATAAACATCCCTTGCATTGAGATCCATGATGAAAACCTGCTTCCAATGGAGTTTATGTTTAGTATAGATAAACTAAACTTCCAGAGATCCCAGTGAAGACAGGATTTCACTCTAGAATGATCCTTCATCAAAGCAACTCATTTTCCCATCACATTTTCAGCCACAGAAATTTATTAATGATTTTCAAACAAAAAGCCCTCCTGAGGCCTAAAAGAGTCTTTTTTTCCCCCCTCTCTCTGTCACTCCCTCTTTATGTCTTTCTGCCTCATTGTCTCCCTGTCTCTCCATTTCCCTTTTCAATGGCTCCAAATATACACGAGTGAACATTTCCTCCTAACACCCTGGAAGAACATTTTGGGTAGCAAATCAGAGAACAGAAATAACTGTATCTACTTGAAACTACTTAAGAACATGCTTTGCTTGCAATACCACCCCCACCCCACCCCTCAAAAACCCAACATCCTACCACAACTGTCAAACTTTTGATTTTCTAGTCTGGGAAGTCAGAAAATTGAGTAAAAAGAGTATTTTGTACACAGAAAATCTTTAGAGAGAGGGTATTTTAGTATATGTGTTGTAAATCTGGAGTCCTGGATAACACTGAACCCTTAAAGGATTTCTATAGTTCAGAAGTTAAATTCGTCTCTATTACCATCTACCCTCTGGGATAAAGTGGTCAGATTGCAGCTACAGTCATTTGAATCTTTTTCAACAAAACCTAGAATCAGACCAAACTCAAATATCGGCTCATGTTTTCATACTTACCCAATACTTCAGTCAGGTTCCCCACAGTTTACAGAGTTTTTAGTTAACTTGGACAAAGTTTTGAGCAAACCTGGGGTTAATTATGACTTCATGTAGAAACCATGGTAAACACTGTGGTTTTGTAGGATTTTGATTCAAAACTAGGCAAGACTTGTGGGTTTTGGCTGAGCATCACTGAGTTGCATTTGTGTATTAACCCCAAACTGAAAACAAAAACTGCCTCCAGTAATATTTTTTTAAAAAATAGGGCATTGAAACCCCACAAAACTGAGTTTAATACAGTTATATTTGCAGCTTGGCAGGTTGTCTTAGGACTTTCTGCAAACACCTGGTGACAACCCTTCATGACAACATGAACGGCTGCTATATTACAGGCTTTTTTTTTGTGTGTGNAGATCTCATAATTCGCAGAGAAGTTCTTAATATCTTGTTTCACCACAAATGTCTCTGGAAGAATTTGCTTCAGTAAAGCTCCCAGCTGGATCTGTAATCAAATCCATCTTTTAGAAACAGACTGACAAACTAACAAATAGCAAGTGTTGGTGTCAGTGAGATTGGTGACAGCAAAAGGAATTATCATGTGCAAATGGAAAGCCGAGACATTACTCGTGTACAGCAATTGTCTAAGGGAATTTAGAAATAGAGTGGTCACAGAGAAACCATCTCTCAAGCATAGATTCAACTAGAAAAAAATCCCATTTGGGATAAACGCCTGAGTTACATAAAGTATCTATATCTATTTAGTACCTCAAGGCTTATTTGGTAGGCATTCTCATTCCTATGGAAGGCTCTGTCATGCTTGTCTTGCTTAAGAACTTTCATAATGTTAGAATTTATTGAAATTTTACTTAGTGGTTCCATATCTACAGTAGCAGCATCTGCTTAAAATGCTGATTTTTTTTAATGCAATGTTATTGCTCTTATATTCTCACATTGTTCTTGCATAATGTTAAGAACCTTTGTTTTGCTCTTCACTTTTCATAAATTTAAAAAGCACCAATAAAGTTTTCTAGCAGCAAAGCATAGCTGGCAAACCCTAACTTTTGGACTGTGGCTATGGCTTCCTAGCACATCCTCACTCAAGACAGCTATGAGGCATCTTGCTATGTTTAAATGACTCAATATAATACAAGACTAGATCCCAAAATACTTGCACTTACATTAGTGTGGTGCTCTGGTAGGGTTATCACACCCTGGATTTTCTACAAAAATTATTCTTCAGGGGAACCCCATGCTCCCAGTCCGTCCTTGGATCAACTGGGTATCCCTTTACATTGCACTGCAATCTCTTTCCAGCAGGGTTACAAATGGTAATTAACTCTTGTCATAACTCATTTCGCCTCATTGACATTACTGTAACTAAGTATACTCTAAATTTTGTACCGGAGTGAAACCTGTTGATTTGATCAGTATTTTTATCAATTTAAAAAGTGCATTTGTCAATGTCGGCTTTGGCTAGTGCAAAAATGAACTGCTTAGGGACTAATGATTGTAGGAATATGATAGGTATCCATACCAGTTTGACAGAAGTCATTAGTGGATGGCTTTTATCTCTGCTGTGGTGAATTATCTTGAATTAGAAAAATAAATGTGTAATGTTGACAAAATGTAAGCTAAAGTACCAAAAGAAGGAGATGCATTTAAAAAGGTTTCCAAGGATGTTTATTCCAGGAAGTGCTGGCATAATCTTACGCTATTTGATCTATCTGCAAAGCCCTGTTCTGTTCCACTTACAACCTCATACACAATCAGGCATTGCCACGCAACATCAGTGTGTTAGAAATGTGCTTCTGGCTGCCTGGATTAGGACCAGATCCCATTTCTCCTCCTTGACACTCACATATTTGAACACTGACTGGCATCAGTAGTTTGGCTGTGGTTGCATATTGCTGGGTGGGTGTTTATGAAAAGTGGCCAAGAAGAAGAGAAGATAAACAAAGGGGCAAGAAAATAGACAAACTGGAAAAAACATTAGCAAAGACATTGTATCCAACTGAATAAGAGGCAAAGGGTGTAGATACATGCCTGGAAGAGCACTGCAAGGCTCTGTGTCTTTAGGAGAGGCCAAATAATTTATTTGTAAAAGGATGTGTAAAATGTAAGGAACTGGAATCATGAGTTGATTTTTTTCCCATTGCAAAGCATACTAGCGTGTTATTTGCCAACTCTGTTATTTGTACTGGATCTTAACCTTGTCACTTTCCCTATGTGTCACAGCTTTGATGAGGAGCTTTGTAAATAACAAATAAAAAAAAAATAAATACAGGAATGAAAATGTAGCTCCTTTTGGACCCTCTAAAAATAGAGGCTAAGAAACAGGCTTGCCTGAATTTGAAAATATATTGTAAGCCTACCTAATAACATTTATGAGACAAAAAAGATGGGTTGGATTCAGGATGGTGGTCTACTCTCAAGGAGCATTTTTCTTGAGAGAAACAAAAATCAGAGGAATATTGACCACCCACAACTCTGATGGCAGAGACTGCACTCTCCTCCTCTTAAACCAGGAGGAGGGGAGGCAAAAGGACAAAAGATGAGGACATTGTTGCTTTGCTCTAATTAAGTCACAGAGGTAGGTGGACAACTCACTTGCGCACCTCCAGCCTTCAACCTCAGCTTTGTGTTGACTGCAGTTTTCACGAGCAATCAGTGTTCTTCAATTTTCAAGTCTTTGACTCAGTACAGCTTAGCAGTTTAAAATCATATGAAATGCCTACAGAGTCAGCCCAGACTTGGCTGTAGCTATTCTGTCCCAGCCACCATGGAAAGGAAATTCATGGAGGCCACCAAGCCTGGATGCTTTCTATGGCTTGTTCCCCTGGTACTCACCCAGCACCCATGGTCATGGCAGTAGAGATATTAGAAGATGCACCCTTTTCAAGCCACTCACTATTAGTTTGTTGTTACCCTGTCCCTTGTTGAACTTGCTGAAGATTGTGTCTCTGTCTCATACTCTCACTGGAACAAGAAAATTAGGTTTATTTTCAGAGTGGCATGCCTCTATTCTGAGAAAAACAAACACAAAACACAGCTAAAAACTGTCAAGCAGGCATCCAAAAATGAAGGGTCCTGAATTGTTTCTAGTCACTTAACAGAGAAAGAGAGAGAGAGTGAACTATGCGTTGGAAATAAAGGGTCCCAAAGCTGGGGTCAGTCCTTTTTAATGCATTTGTGTACTGCTCAGCATAACACTCAGACCCACAAACCTGTCTTTTCTCTCTCCAATATAAACACCAAGCCAGTTTTCTGGGCATATATCTTAAGCTTGTCAAATAAATTCTCCTAAGGACTAGAGGACCAACAAAAAAACTCTTGCTTTTCCATCTGGTTTTCCTTCCTTGTGCCTTTAACCATACATACAGCAGTAATGTATCATTCGTATTTGTACATTAATCCAAAAGGTACAATAAAATGTAGAAATTCACTATGTGCCCTGCTCCCTTTCAGGGCAGAATAAACAGGTGAAACACANGCCAAGAAGAAGAGAAGATAAACAAAGGGGCAAGAAAATAGACAAACTGGAAAAAACATTAGCAAAGACATTGTATCCAACTGAATAAGAGGCAAAGGGTGTAGATACATGCCTGGAAGAGCACTGCAAGGCTCTGTGTCTTTAGGAGAGGCCAAATAATTTATTTGTAAAAGGATGTGTAAAATGTAAGGAACTGGAATCATGAGTTGATTTTTTTCCCATTGCAAAGCATACTAGCGTGTTATTTGCCAACTCTGTTATTTGTACTGGATCTTAACCTTGTCACTTTCCCTATGTGTCACAGCTTTGATGAGGAGCTTTGTAAATAACAAATAAAAAAAAAATAAATACAGGAATGAAAATGTAGCTCCTTTTGGACCCTCTAAAAATAGAGGCTAAGAAACAGGCTTGCCTGAATTTGAAAATATATTGTAAGCCTACCTAATAACATTTATGAGACAAAAAAGATGGGTTGGATTCAGGATGGTGGTCTACTCTCAAGGAGCATTTTTCTTGAGAGAAACAAAAATCAGAGGAATATTGACCACCCACAACTCTGATGGCAGAGACTGCACTCTCCTCCTCTTAAACCAGGAGGAGGGGAGGCAAAAGGACAAAAGATGAGGACATTGTTGCTTTGCTCTAATTAAGTCACAGAGGTAGGTGGACAACTCACTTGCGCACCTCCAGCCTTCAACCTCAGCTTTGTGTTGACTGCAGTTTTCACGAGCAATCAGTGTTCTTCAGTTTTCAAGTCTTTGACTCAGTACAGCTTAGCAGTTTAAAATCATATGAAATGCCTACAGAGTCAGCCCAGACTTGGCTGTAGCTATTCTGTCCCAGCCACCATGGAAAGGAAATTCATGGAGGCCACCAAGCCTGGATGCTTTCTATGGCTTGTTCCCCTGGTACTCACCCAGCACCCATGGTCATGGCAGTAGAGATATTAGAAGATGCACCCTTTTCAAGCCACTCACTATTAGTTTGTTGTTACCCTGTCCCTTGTTGAACTTGCTGAAGATTGTGTCTCTGTCTCATACTCTCACTGGAACAAGAAAATTAGGTTTATTTTCAGAGTGGCATGCCTCTATTCTGAGAAAAACAAACACAAAACACAGCTAAAAACTGTCAAGCAGGCATCCAAAAATGAAGGGTCCTGAATTGTTTCTAGTCACTTAACAGAGAAAGAGAGAGAGAGTGAACTATGCGTTGGAAATAAAGGGTCCCAAAGCTGGGGTCAGTCCTTTTTAATGCATTTGTGTACTGCTCAGCATAACACTCAGACCCACAAACCTGTCTTTTCTCTCTCCAATATAAACACCAAGCCAGTTTTCTGGGCATATATCTTAAGCTTGTCAAATAAATTCTCCTAAGGACTAGAGGACCAACAAAAAAACTCTTGCTTTTCCATCTGGTTTTCCTTCCTTGTGCCTTTAACCATACATACAGCAGTAATGTATCATTCGTATTTGTACATTAATCCAAAAGGTACAATAAAATGTAGAAATTCACTATGTGCCCTGCTCCCTTTCAGGGCAGAATAAACAGGTGAAACACAATGCAGCAATTCTCAAAGCTTTGTCCTCTAAGCCCCCTTCTTTCTGGAGACTTTGCTCTACCTGAGTACTTGTACAAATACATATATACCCCACGTCCTGCTCTGCTCTAGACTTTGACTGCCACTGTCTCCAGCACCCTTACAGAAACCCTCCAGCAAAGACAACTTTGAGTCCATCCAGCCTAGGTCTGCCAATTCCTACATCCCAGCTCAGCCTCTTGCTGGCTGCAACACCAGCCCTGAACTTCCTCTGCAGCTACCATGAGCCTTACTCAAAATATTCAAGGGAAAAGCTTTTTTGTTTTTCACTCCACCTCAGCTTGAAAGTTGAAAATCCTTAAACAGAAATACTTAAAAATCTGCCAAGATTAGATTTAAATGTAAAGAAGGCAGGAATCACTCTGTGCTTAAGGCATGAATGGCAGGATATAAACAAACAGGTTTGGTGAGAGATTTTTCATATGTTCTATTATGACCAATTTATGTTTAGATACATGAATGAGGTGTCTTATTTTATCATAATAGTAACCTTCATTAAATACAATGATCCTCAAAAGCTTGCAGAAGGCATGAGGATGATCAGCACTCTGTAGCTGAGAATCTCCTGCCATGATGGCTTGTGCCCTTCACAGCTGACAAAGCAGGTGTCAAGAAGGATTGGCATAAGCTCTAAGATGTTTCATGCCCAGCAGAAAGAGACCAGCATGAGTCAAAACCTGGGGAAAAGGAGAATGAGGGGAGACCTGAAAGGAGGTTGTAGAGAGGCAGGGGTCAGTCTCTTCTGCCAAGTAACAAGTGATAGGACAAAAGGAAATGGCCTCAAGTTGCATCAGGGGAAATTTAGATTGGATATTAGGAAAAATTTCTTTATTGAAAAGATTAACAAGCATTGGAACAGGCTGTCCAGGGAAGTGATTAAGTCCCCACCCCTGGAGTTATTTAAAAGATGTGTAGGTGTAGTGGTTAGCGACAAGGTTTAGTGCTGGACTTGGCAGCACTAGGTTAAAGTTTGGATTTCATGATCTTAAAGGTCTTTTCTAACCTAAACAATTCCATGGTTCTATGAAGTCTGTGAGCTGTTTCAGACAGGCTACAACATCGGGTGTGGTACTCATCCATTCCTTAAAATGACCATGCTTTTGGAAGTAATTTCCCTCATGCCAGCACTACTAGGACAAGACAAAAGTCTGCCAGAGTTGGCCGAAGGGGCTCAACAGCAGCTGATTATGAGAGAAAGGGGGAGAAAAAAGAAGCAGCATAAACTGTAACAATCCCAGGATCTTCTCATCTCCGCTTGTGTGCTCCACTTTGGAAACATCCAGGCTGAAGAACGCACCTGAATCTCAGTCTGCAAATAGCCATTATGTATGCAAGGATAAGAGTGAACAAAAGTTGTTTTTCTGTGGGTTTATCAAACATCATTAATGCCTTTTCATGAAGGAGTTTTCCTCAGACCCAGCCAGAAGAAGTTCATCGTAGCACTTTTAATTTTCTCCTGAAGATTTGAGTTTTAGCTGCTGTTGCAACACTGTTGGCAGAGTTTGGGCCATTTGGCTTTCTGTAACAAATCTGATATCCTTTTGGGGGGAATTTTCCACATATAAAAATGGTTTTTATGGGTGAGACCAAACCAGTTACACAGGGAGCTGTGTGAGTGCAAAGAGCTCATGTAGCGCTAAATGCCCAGAAAACTCCTTCAACACTTGGTGACCTATAGCTCAGACACTTCTGGAGATGGGGTTCTCTGTATTTAATAATACTCAGAGGACTTTTCTTCCATGAATTTGCCTAAACCCTTTTTGAACTCATGCAAACTTTTAGAGTTCACATTGGTTTAAGGAATTTCATAGTTTAACTGCTCATTGCATGAAAATTATTTGTCTTGACTGGTTTGAGCTAGAGTAAAAAGAAACACACTCAGTCCTGTGTAAATGAGTGCAAATGGAAGCCTTTAGCACTGCATTCACTCACTTGTTTTTGTGCTTGTCTAGGAAAATCAGCTTTCAGGATCAAATTTTGATGGAATAGGCGTATTAAATTGTAGTCCCTACAAGCAGATGCCTTGTACCCAGCCCCTTAAAGGGGCCAGGCTGGGTAGGGCTTTGAGCAACCTGCTCTAGTGGGAGGTGTCCCTGCTCATGGCAGGGGGGTTGGAACTCCATGATCTTTAAGGTCCCTTCCAACCCAAACCATTCTATGATTCTGTGTTTCTATGATATTTAGTTTTTAATAGCAAAATATTATTATTTTAAGAGTAATAATTTGAAACACAGCATTGAAAATACACCCAAGGACAGCAACGAAAAACTAGATTTTCTTGTGCTTTGCATATTATTGAAATAGTTTGACAAGTTTAATAGCAGTTCACCTCACTTCCCTCTCTTTTTCTTTTTTTCCTTGCTTGACTGAACTCAAATATGAACCACACTGAAAATAGCAACCAACAGAACAGTCAAATAAGAGCCATGATAATTTCTGTTCAAAACCTTCTTTTTCAGTTTCCCACCATCTAAACAGCATAAGGAACACCTGAGAGATCCTCTGATCTTTATATGAAAAAAGTTGCAGATAGATTATAGAGAACAGAGAAAGGGGCCAAGTGAAAAGCTGTGCCTCTGCCATTCATCACAAGCACATGTGTTCCAGGTGGCTTTAATATATGGTTATGCATGCATCTAGAGAAATAATCTTGCCTCATAAACCCCCTAACTGAAAAACTGCCTAAGATATACAATAATTTGATACTGGTATATGCATTTTTTACTGTCCAGAACTCATTGTAAATCATCTCGCAGTGTGCACTGAGAAATGAATGGTGTTCAAGGTGAGAACTCGGAGACATTAATTTGATACTGTATCTAAAATATTGCACCCTCGTCACCATTAAGCGATCTATAAAGGATTGAATAGTTCAGCCAAATAACCTTGGTTAACTATCACAAATGATCGTTCATTCTCTCATCTTAGAGCAGAAGAATAAAGCTGAGTATCTTGCTAAAGGTCTTCAAGTTGCAGGCCCTGTGCAGACCCTGTGCAAAAGGCCATTCAGCGAAACACAGCAAACACCTAAACTTATGAATAAGTGGCAAGGTCATTCATATCAAGGACTTTTTTTGCTCAAAACTGAAAGACAGTGGGAAGAGATAGCCATCAGCTCCTCATGCAACACAAAAGGTAGCTTACAGTCTGTTAGTTCATCACCAACCATGAAAACTACCAGCTTGGCTGGATGTGTGCTCCCAAGGGGACAGGGCATAGTGCTGCTGACTGTATCCATTTTGGTTCCTTCCCTCACTCACATTCTCCCCAGTTAGCAAATGAAATAGATGCTCTATCCCCAGGCTGGCATTCCCAAAATATAGGAGGCTTTGGGGTAGGGGAACACCCTCCACTCCCTTCATTTCCATGGGAAGGAGTAAAAACTGCATATGCATTGGTAAATTGAGCCAAAATGGCATCTTGGTGTGCATTGAGAGTTTAAAAAAACAAAGTAGAAGGCAAGGATTAAATGGGTAAAAATTTGAGGGGAGGGAGTGAGGGGGGAAAGAAGAAAGAAAAAGAATGCTGCCAAACAGATAATGAGTGGATGCTGGCAAACAGATAATGAGTGACACAAGCAATGACAGGAGGGAGGGAGGAAGCAGGGAAAGAGGAAGGAAGGAAGGAAAGAATATTTTGTTCTCCTGTTAGAAAAAATCCAAACAAATGTGGAAAAATAAACACCAGATTGACACTGTGCTGGTGCTGCATGAGGACAGGAGGGGTAAGGAGCTGCTAACAACCAAGGCCATTCTTGTATAGCCAGCACTGTACAATCATACTACCTTGTGAAGAATTTAATTTTTTTTATCTCAGAAGGAAAAGGAAACAAACCTCTGGGACATAACTGTTTTGGTTTTTTTTTTTTATACTTGTGAATGTTGAGGTGAAGAGAGTATTAGAAGAATGGAAACATCTCCGAGACTTGGATCAGGATCTGTAGGAATAGGAAAAAAAATGTTTAAAAGGACTTTTACAATTGAATCACATGGTAGATTGAGCAGAAACAGTTAAAGCAAGCGAAAGGACAGGATGATAAAAATGCTGTAGTTCAAGAGGAGGCAGTGAAACTAATAGCAAGTTTTTGGCAAATGTTTTTGATATTCAATAAGGACAAAGATAGTGGTGCTAGAGGACAAAAAGCTCATGTTGCTGTGAGTTCCAGCAAATAACTACTGGACTTTGAGCCCAGCTCACTGTGGCAAATAGTGATCAAGAATATGTTAAAGACCTTATACAGAATATAAATTATTAGTAAACAATATTTGACATGGTCCCAAGGAAGAGCATCCATTTCAGAAAAATATGACCTGCTGCCTTAACAAGAAATGCCTAACCATCACCTAAACAGACAATGTGACATATAGATCAAGTTCAAGCCAACACACAAAAGAATTAACTCTCTTTCTTGGAGGCAGATGCTGAATTGAGGCTGGAAGGGACTTCTGATGATCATCTCACCCCTCATCAGAGCAGGACCAACTTTGAAGATGGAAAAAGCTCCCTAGGGTTGTGTCCAGTCAAGTTTTGATTATTGCCATGGACAGAGATCTCATAGCCTCTAAGTACACCTACTCCGGTGTTTGACCTCCTTCTTTCTGGACGCCAGTAATCAGGAGAAAAGGCAATTCACTGAGGCTGGTTTCAAAGCCATTTGACTGTAAAGAAATTGAGTAGAAATTAGGTCTGAAGGATATCAGCAGAAGGGTTTCCTGATACAAATGCATCATCTTTTATTATCTACCAGTTTCCTGCCATTTCATAGGAGACATTTGCAATCTTTTAGAAATTATTTAGGCTATGGATTAAATGGGTGTCTTTCTTTGGATCTTACTGAAATAACTTACTTACCCATGCTGCATTTATCTCTTCGTCTTCTTATCCTCCCAGTAAAAAAAAAAAGGTATCCCCACACAAAGTGAGATATTTCCTCACTGTTTCCCAGCACTGGCACACCTGGAAAATGGATTGCCACACAAGCAAAAATCCTAATGAAAAGACAGGGCCAGATTCATAACAGATTTCATGGGAAGCAGAACTATGTGAAAGTACTTCCTTGGCTCCATTTTACAATTGACATAAAGTTGTCCATTTTGGCATAACTGAACTCATGAGAAAGCCAGGCCATGCATGGGAAAGAACATTTCATGGTAATAAAAAAAAGACCTCCCTAGTCAGAAAGCAATTTTGGACTTGGGACTGGTTGATTCAAAACTGCAAACCTGAGCAAATGTGGTGGAATACAGTTTTGATTTGTATAAAGGGAAAGTAGAAAGCAAACAGGAAAACCCACTCTGTCCTAAATTGATAATTTGCGTGAGTTAGGATGATAGTAGCTGTGTACCCGACATGCCTCCATCATGCTCGATCCACAGAGGGAGCAAATGTGTTCCATCCCTGGCTGAAGCTGGCAACAGCTGCCCAAACTGCCAGCCCCACTGCTGTGTAGTTCCTCCCCTGGGGACTCACAAAAAAAACAGCAAAAAAGTGAAAATAGCACGCACTAGACTGCTTTGTGAAGAAGACACGGCTTACGGGACAGGGTGCAGGATTAAAAACCAAGGGACTCGGCTTTTACTGCATGTCAAGTCTACAACTGATCCTGCTACGGATGGCAAAAAATTTGCAATTCTCTTTCCTTCCCCCTTCCTTGGTACCACACAGATCCTTTGTTTGTCTAGTGTTAAGCAAAACAAGAACACCCAGGTCATATAAAGCACTCAGTCCTTATTGTAAGAGGAATGATAATATCCTGGGTATAAAATCTGCCAAATGAACAAAGGACAAAGCAGATACTTTTGTTTCAGTGAAAAATACTAATTATTCTTGTGTTTCTCAATGACACTTTTCTCTCTTCTCCCTCTTTTTCCTTTTTTTTTTTTAAAAAAAAAAGTGAACTGCCATTGTAGTGGCTATTGCTTTGTCAATAATGTCTGGTTCTGCCTGATAGCATCGAGCTACATAAAACAATGTAGTATTGTCTGCAGTCCCTGCTATTATAGTAAGTTAACAGTTACTGTAAACAAAAGGGCTCTTAGTAAAGAAGATGAACCAGAGATATATTTTGAATTAAGCACAAGGCAAACACTTAACATACGAGAATAAATCTTGTCCAGCTGGCAAACATTGCAGGAATAGTTCATTCTTTCAATAAGATTGCATTGGGTTTGCGCTGCCAATAGTATACACAGAGTCATTGTTCCAGCCTCAGCAAGAGAGTTATTTATACACTTTGAATGAGTGCTGCTGCTTTCTCTAGAGCTGCACTTAAACTTCGCAAAAATCATCCATCAAAAGTCATACCGAAAATACGAGGTTTCATCCTAATGCTTGAGACTCCCTTGCTCTGGTGGGGGGCACTAAAGTTTATTGTTAATAGATCTTCAGGACAGAAGGGGAATATCAGGTCACACAGTCAGATCTCTTGTATACCATAGGCCGTAAAATTTCTTCCAGCTACTTCTGTATGGAGCCCAATGGCTGACATTTGGCTAAAGTGTGTGCCTGGAACGTTTACAGTCTCGAATCTACCACTTTTCTCTGTAGCTGGTTCCAGCAGAAATCAACCTCACTATTAAACATTTGTGTTGCACTTCTATTTGATTTTCCTTGGCTTTGATTTCCATGCTTAGGTTCCTATTGTGCTTTTCTCTGATCCCTTAAAAAGCCTTTTAATAACTGTTATTTCTTTACCATCCAAGAACCCTGAACCATCTGAATACCGTGTGTTTTTGGTTCATTGGTAGTTCTGAATAAAGGCAGGAGGGGGAAAGAAGTTTTGTCTGGAATCCAACTAAATTGTATTTGCATTGTTTTTTACAAAAAAAAAAAAAGAAAAAATAAAATATGTTTCATCTGTAATAGGAACATTATTTTATTTTGATGTTCAGTTTTGTTGTTTTATTTGGAAACAACTTTCAGCAACTTTCAGTTTTTGCAAAATGTGTGCATCCCAAAAAAATCTTCCCCAAAACCAAGAAGGAAGTTCAGTGAAATTCATGTTACTTTTTTGCATTATCCAGTCTACATATTTTCACTAGAAAGGTTCCAGGTTAAATAAATTTACCATAATCAGCACTTATATATGGTGAGCACTTCAGTTTTTACTATTATGGTAACTTTCCCAAAGTGTATCTGCTATAAACTCTCTTAAAAGAATACATTTGATGTGAAATGTGACATGATCATTACTAAGAGGAACATTCATGGTCCTTCCTGTTGCACCAGAACTAGGCATCTTTTCAGTGGATTAGGAAGGGTTTCATAGAAACATAGAATCATACAATGGTTAGAGTTGGAAAGGACCTTAAAAATCATCAAGTTCCAACCCCCCTGCCATGGGCAGGGACACCTCCCACTAGAGCAGGTTGCTCAAAGCCCCATCCAGCCTGGATTGAGACACTTCCAGGGATGGAGCATCCACAACTTCCCTGGGCAACCTGTTCCAGTGCCTCACCACCCTCACAGGAAAGAATTTCTTTCTAGAATCTAATCTAAATCTCCCCTCTTCTAATTCAAAGCCCTAACAAGGGCTGTTACCCCTTGTCCTGTCACTACACTTCCTGACAAAGAGTCCCTCTCTAGCTCTCCTGCAGGCTCCCTTCAGTTATCCTGTATTTCTTTAATAAGGATTTTTTAAAAGTGAGCTAATGTCTTCAGTCCAAAAATTTTGACTGTGCAGTTTATTTTACAAGTGAAAAATACATGTGTATTTGAATGTGTAAGAGTGTCTGTCTTCTCTGTATATTCCTCCCACACTTTATAGTATCGATACAACAATATCCAGGAAGAAAAAAGGATAAAAGAAAAAATGGCTGTTATTTAACTCTAAAAAATAACTCTCTGTGATTTGTAGGCAAGAACACCATTAAGTAAATATTTATGTTCTAGATCTCAATTTCCCTCCGATGTGATGTTCATACATGTTGCACAAACTGCTATGAATGTTCATTTTAGGCTTCCCATTCTTGCTTTCAGTTAGGAGGATAAATCTAGCTTGTATCATGAGAATATTAAAGGACGAAAAAGCCACTAAAATTATATCAATGGCATCTATGTCATTTTAATACAAATACAAAGAGTAATTACTATCTGTTCTGCATCTTTATGCAAATTATGGTATTTTCAGCTCCACTGATCTGCTAGTACGCTTTGCTATTGGTGTTATATCCAACATTAGCATCCCTTTATTTATGAGGGTGATGGTGATATACACCTAGTGAAGTTTTTATTCTAGCCAGCATCAGCACATTGCAATCAATAAGATCTTATTCCTTCTGCGATCCAAATAATTTTACCACTGAACTTAACTGGCAATGAACAAAAGTAGCATGATCATTATTCAGTAGGGATCCTCATACACTCTACAAGTATTTGCATTAGGATCAGTGAAAAACTAGGAAAGCTGCCAACAGTTTTCTGGCTGGCAAGTATTTAGGGGCTTATGAAACTTCCCAGACTTCTCATTTTTCAATAAAGAAAGCAGTTTTGAAAAGTTTAAAGGAAGCTGAAGGTTTTATGGAGCTTTTTGATAACTTTCAGAGGGATTTCCTAGTGAGGAAAGAAAAGTTTCACAGATACTTTCCAGGTAACTTTCCTAGGCCAGGTGAAAACTTTCACTGCACCAACCTCAGCTTCTGACGTACAAGTGGCCAATTTCCCGTGTGGAACCCACCACAGACTTCCCTGCCCATCTTTCTCAGGGAAGACTGGCTTCCTCAGCTGATGGTGGCATAGACGTGGCTCTTCAGGGCATGCTCTAGTGGCCAAGATTATTGGTTTGTGGTGAGGTGTTGTGCGTGGGGTTGTGGGTGTGGGGTTTAGTTGGTGGGTGGCTTTTTTGGTTTTGTTTGTTTGGTTTTGTGTGGGTTTTTTTTTTTTGTTGTGTTTTTGGGTTTTTGGGGGTTTTTTTGTTTGTTTGTTTTTTTGTTTTTTTCATGTGGTTGGACTCGATGATCTCAAAGGTCCCTTCCAACCACTAAGATTCTCTGATTCTGTGATTCTGTGATTAAGCAAGCCTAATGTTTCACCAGATCTGAGAATACTTTCAATGGTGAAGAAAAAGCTTAATGACAATGCTACATTGCATTCCTTAATTATGGCCTTTTACATATCATCTGGTTTCTGTATGGAAACGAACTGCTGACCAGCAGAAAATACTGCAGCAAGAAGTGCAATAGGTATGTCTATGGAAACAAACAGAGGAATTGAAAAAGTAGGAAAAGGATTATTGCAAGCCTCTTGCTAATGCTGGGTGATCTATCTACACAGTTTATGAGCTTAATCTAATTAATAATACAAAAAGATACCAGTGAAACAGAATTCTCCAAACTCAAATGTACAGAAGTTTTAGAGTTGTTTAGTTGGTTACATGCAACATCAACTGTTCATTTTGTTCCACAAGATGAAACACCCAAATAACACTCTAACTTCTACCAGCCCTTGAATTATTAAATGTTTTTCTTATAGTCTCATGAACTGGATGCAGGAATCTCCAAACCTAGAAACTTCCCAGACCTCAGAAGCCAAGGAGAGCTTGAAAAGATAAATAGCAGAACAAGAAGATTTCAGCAACAGGATTGGAAATAAGACTACCCTCCCACCCCAAACAATTTTACCGAGGGAGCTGTAGTAGTTTGTTCAGCATTTCTGAGTTCTGGAGGGCGCCAAGATAATGCAGCAGTAGGAGATGCCTCTCTGTCTGTATTGGATTTGCATGGCAAGGTTTTGGTAGTGAGGGTGCTACAGTGTGGCTTCTCTGAGAAGCTGCTAGAAGGTTCCCCCATTTCCTATGGAGCCAATGCCAGCTGGCTCCAAGATGGACCCAGCACTGGCCAAGGCTGAGTCTGTCAGCAACGGTGGTAGTGCCTCTGCGACAACACAATTAAGAAGGGGGAAAAGTTGTTACACAAGAGGGAGGTCGTGGAATCCCCTTCTGTGGAGGTTTTTAAGAACCACCTGGATGCAGATCTCTTCCAGCTCTGAAATTCTGTGATTCCATGTCCGTGAAAAGCAACTTCAACCCCTGTGCAGCTGAGGAGCTGGGTGACAGAGCGGCTTTGGTGGGCATCTGGCAGGGTCAACCCACCACACTGTCATTGTATATCCATAAGGTAAGCAGCTGAGCAGGCGAGTTAATGTTTCTTCCATTTCTCACTTCGACTGAAACAGGCATTTGGCATGGCAAATCAAAAGTCCTATGGAAACAGAGCCACTACGAACAAATAGAGGAAATCCACACTCAGACTAGTTCTGTCAGTGCAAAGCTTTCAGGTTTTACATAAGATTTTATATTAAGTGTTTTCACCTTATAAATAGACAAGAAGAGACACAAGGGAGACGGGAGAACAGTTTAGTTATTACTAAATAGTTCCTCCTCTTTGTTTTCGTGATCTGCTCTCCCAGTATCAGGCTGTCACTATCACTCAAGCTTTGCTCTGCAGACAGATATGCTGTGCAGCACCGCAATGCTTCGAGGCTTTTGAATTAGTGCCTGAGTCAGGAGGTGACCCAAGAGCAAGTCGTTCAGCTGTAATCTCCCCTCCTTGCAAGGTACTAGTCCTTCTGGGCAAATTGCTTCCATCATCCAAAAGTAATTTCTCCAATTAAGAGTTAATTTCTCCCCCACTATACCTATTTTAAACATCATCCATTATGGCCTGCTAAGTATGATGGCAATATTAGCAAAATCGTTATCCACACAGCAGTGGAAGCAGAGTTATAGGGCATCACAAGGAAGTATCCAGTAACGTGTGTATGCTGTGCAACACTAATTCCAGGGGAATGGAGGCGACAATCCCTGGTGACTGGGAAAAAAGGAAATATTGCACTGATTTTTAAAAAGGAGAGAAAAAAGATCTTGGGACCTACCAAACTCTCAGCCTCACCTCCATGCCTGGAAAGATCCCGGAACAGTGTAGCGGTTTGGGCCAGACTGACCACTGAGATGAATGACAGATGCTCTCCCCCGCCCCCATCCTCCTAGAAGCTGTGTTAAGGCACATGGAGGACGGGGAATTGATTTGAGACAGCCACATTCACCAAGGGCAAGTCCTGCTTGACCAGCCTAGCAGCCTTCTATGATGGAGTGACTACATCAGTGGACAAGGGAAGAGCTACAGAGTTCTCTAAGGCCTTTGACACAGAGCCCCATGACATTCTTCTTTCTAAATTGGAGAGATAAGGATTTGATGGATGGACTGTTCTGTAGATGAGGGGTTGGTTGGATGGTTGCATCCAGAAGGTCAATGACTTGATGTCCAGATGGAGATCAGTGACAAGTGGTGTCCTTCTGGAGTCCGTACCAGGAGTAGTACTGCTCGATATCTTCATCAGTGACATAAACAGTGGGATCAAGTGTGCCCTCAGCAAGATTGCAGATGACACCGAGACGGGTGGTGTGGTTGACAGGCCTGAGGGATGGGATGCTATCCAGTGAGTCCTTGACAAGCTGGAGCAGTGGAACTGTGTGAAAATGAATTGAAAATTCATTGAAAAATTGAATTGAAAAGTTGAGTTGAAAATGAATTTCAACCATGCCAAGTGCAAGGTCCTGTCGCTAGGTCAGAGTAACCCCTGGTATCAATACAGGCTGGAGGATGAAGGGAATGAGGGTTGCCCTGTTGAGAAGGACTTAGGGGTACTGGTGGATGAAAATCTGGACATGAGCTAGCAATGTGCAATGTAGTTATAGGGCATGCAGTTAAAGGAAGAGGGTAGATTTAGACTAGCTATAAGGGAGACATTTTTTATGATGAGGGTGGTAAGGTACTGGAACACATTGCCCAGAAAGGTGGTAGATGCCCCATCCCTGGCAACATTCAAGGTCAGGTTGGATGGGGCTCTGAGCAACTTGATCTAGCTAAAGATGTTCCAGCTTATTGCAGGGGAGTTGGACTAGATGACTTCTAAAGATCTCTTCCAACCCAAACTATTCGATGATTCTGTGATATCTGTTAATTACCCCAGGAACAGGTCTCAAGTCTATGTACCTTTCAGATCTGATAAAATACAACTGATGGATTTTTTTCCCTTTGTTAACTGATAAGAAATTGTTTTACTGCAGATAAATACATCCAGTGAAACTATTTAGATAGCAACAATTGATAATTTACTGGAACAGATTCTTTGAAAAAGACAGAAAAAAATCAATAGGAATATCTCCAGTGTATTGACGAGAAGACGAGTATTCATATTACCAGAGACAAAAAGTAATTTAAGTAAAAGAATGAGAATTGAAATGGATTGGTATCATTAGTTAAGTTGGATAGAACAATGCAAGAAACAAAATGAGCTCTTTAAGAGGAGTAGCTTTGCCTGTTCTAGTTTTGAAGTAGAAAAAAGTTGGGAATTAAGTGAAAAAAAAAAAAAAATTAAATAAGCTTGTTTAAAAATGCACCAGGTTCCTGACACAGAGTCAGCAGGAGTGGCATGATGACACAGGGTGGTGGCCTTGGGGCATAAGTGTCTTATGCTGACTGCAACCAGCATCAGAGAGCTCCAAATACCCTGGGGCTGTCTGCTGTGAACTGTGTGGTAGCCACAACTTCATCCCCTGAGCAGACAATGGGCTGACAAGCCAGTGGATATGAAACTGGGAAGTGCAAACACCAGGTAGCCCGTCCTGAATTTGAGTGAGGTCCATGCTGCAGAAGTTGTGCTCCTGCTGTGAGAATCTTCACTTCCCCTGGTGAAGGAGTCCACAAGCCTCCATTACCAAAGAGAAAAACTCTGAAACCCCCTCTCCGGGGGTTTCCCTGTAGAAATACGACAACATAATAAACAGAGCTCTGATGAAATATGGTCCACATCTGTAGTCATTTTATAGCTGACCAAATGTGCAGCCTGGAGTTTGTATTTGCTAGAGCTAAGATAATAACAGGCCTGAGAATTCCCAGCGGTTGTTTGCTTTGATTTACAGAATGTTTGTTACACCACATTATAATCAAAAATTGGGTATATGCGCTGGTAAAAATCTCATGAGTTATAAAAACAAGTTTTCTGCCAATGTTGCTTTATATTAAAAAAAAAAAAAAGGAAAAAAATGAAAAGATTTTTTTAAAATGAGTTAGTGAGGGTTTTTTTTTGTCTGAAATACCCTATGGCCTGTGCTAGGACTAGTAAAGAAAAAACATTTTTTAGGTAATAAATACAGTATGCTTATCACCTTGTTATCTACGACTCAGATCACCAGACTCTACAAGTTTAGGAAAGTATTTTGTAGTGAGATTACTGTTTGTAAATCAACATGTTCCGGGTTTCCTACCAGAAACCCGTCACAAAAAGTCCCTGTTCTTGAAATGATATTTTGAGGACAACATCTCACATCTCCAGAGCTTGTACTACAGCAAATAGCTATGATGTGCTCACAGATGAATCATCTCATTTAAATGTGGCTACATACCACTAACCAGAAACAATACAGACATTTTTAATTTAACGGATATGATTGCAAGTGAGCTTGTGCACATTATCCTCCAGTGGTTAAATAATTTAATGCCCAATTAAAAAGCACTGGTGAGAGAAGCTTGCAGGTGATGGTAAGAAATGGCAGAGAATCAAATTAAAGATATCCGATAGTAAGCTGCAGAAAAAAAAAAAGAAGATAACACAACAGCATACTGAATATCTGAGGTGTTTATATGCAGGGATATGGGACACAAATAGGACAGTGTAAGTCAGTTAAACCTAAGTATTAACTGGCACCTGAAAATTGTCAGGACAACTGACAACAAGAGAGGCATCAGTTTCTTATTCAGAGTAGGCACAGGACATCTTAAACAATTTACCAAGGAAGTATATGCTGCTTCTGGAAGTTAGACGAGAGCAAGAAGTACACGTGTTGAAAGAAGTGAAGAGGAAAAGAAGAGAGTCTGTTCCATGGTGTAGGCTGATCAGAGAAGGCACGTAGGAACCTCTGGCAGCCACAACAGCTGGGAGAGGGCAGTGAGTGCTTCAGAACTGGGGAAAGGGAGATTCTGTTACCGAGCTAACCATCCGTCCGAAGAGTAGCACTGACCCAGGTGGCAATGCATTCATCCCTGTTTGTCTTAGGGTTTGGAAGTTGTTTGTCAGCAGTGCAGGCAAATTTTAAATTTGGTTCTGACTAGCAAAGAGGAGCTGGCTGGAAACCTGTTAGCAAAATGTAGGTAGGAGTGGCATCAACAGGAGTTAGTTGGGATGAAAAAGAAAGACAGGAAAGCAGCAGAATCAGGAGTTGAGTCCAACACAGTACCCACAGCACTTGAACTGCCCCTGGTTGGGCATTTTTGTTCTATGTGTCTAAAAGGAGCAAACCAAATAAATAATAAAATAAAACCAGCAAGGATAAACCACTACTAAATTCTGAGGATAATTCTACCCCTTGGAAAAAACAAAAAGCATCGTAAATGTCAAAAACAGGGGGGAAAGAAAGATATACAATAAAGGATGACTGTAAAGAAAATAACACTGAATACAAAAACTAAACCCAAACAAACAGAAAAGTTCAAGACTTTTTTACTTTTGTTTTGTTTTGTTTTGTTTTTTAATAAGCAATCAACTAGAAGCAACAAGGCCATAAGAAAGGGTTTGGGAACTGCAGCAAGTACAAAAGGAAGACAGAGAAAGGCCTCAAAGAAAATCTGTTACTTAACAAAAAAGGACAGAAGTCAGGTGATGCAGTGAAAGCTGGAGTGCCTGCTTTCTTTCAGGCTGCAGAAAGGAGATTAGTTTTCTCCAGACACTGAAACAAAGTAAATAGGGAAATGGGACAACACAGACCAGAGCAGGGTAAAGAGTAAATTAAAGAATATTTAGACCGTACAGATGTATTGGAGACAGCAGTGCCTGACAAAATCCATGCCAGGGTACTTAAGGAACGAAGCAGCTGGCAATGATCAGAGATCTCACACAGACACAGACAGCGGGGGAGGTTTTGGAATATGTAATCTTCAAAAAAAGGAGAAAAAGACAAGGGGAAGTACAGGCTGGTCACCCTAGTTTTGATACGCAAGAGAAACAGTACTGGAAAACAATGGATTTATAGACACCTATAATGTAGTAAGGCCCAAACCTCTAAACCTCAAGATGAATTTACCAACAACCCACTTCAAACTGAAGGGCACCTCATGCTGAGAGCTGGGGGGGTGGGGGTGGGAGGGGTGTCTTCATTGCTAACAGCTGCTTTCCACTTTTTTTTAAAGAACTTGCTGCTCCAGCAGAGGATGGGCGTCTGAGCTTCCTGAGCAAAAGCAAGCTCAGGATGCGAATTCAGCTCATTCTTGATGAATTCAGGGAGGGGTGGTCACAAATCTTTCAGATGAAATTGGGTGAAGATAGATGCAAAGTGCTATGCTTCTTGAGGAGAAATCAAATGCACAAATATGAAATGGGGAATAATGGGCTGAGAAAAACCTAGTAGAAACAAAATAAATTAAATATATCTGTAGGTACTACGGGACCTCAGACCACATCCCAGAATGCAGAGGAATTCCTACTGACTCAAGATCTTGCTAACACCTTGCTGACATTTTAATTTTCTAGCGTATATGTAAGAAGGAGGATGGAAGTGAGGGCCAAGACGGTAGTACTGTGAAGAAATAGAAGTCTCCATGCCACACTAACATGGAGAAACGGTGCAGAGCTTTGTTGAAGAGGTGTCTCAAGGGTCTCTCAGCACACTTCAGCTGGTCTAGCAGCTTCTTCAGCCATTATTCAATCAACTTAGTAAGTGCAGGTACTCTCTTCCATGACAAATCAAGAAGATGAATTTAAGCCATTGCACTGGAATTTTCTTGATTGGAAACTTTTCGGAAATGATAAAGAGCCTAAACCTCTGGGTTCAGCTAATAAGAAGGTTAGATCCTGCAGCGTAGGTACTGTCTCACAGCCTGGAGTGATGCTACTGAATCTATATAGGCAGACTTGATGTACAATAAGATGTCTGAACAGAACATGCTGGAAAGGTGCTATGTTAGTACCAAGACTGAGGTTTACCTTAGGATGAAGAGCTCAGTTGCCTAACAGAGTACACATTCCCCGAGATTCAGTATAAGGGCATGTGTAGGAAACAAAAACCAAAAAAACCTTAGTATGGGAGGACTAACACCATTGCCTGGTGTTCGTGACTGCATCTTCTGATCAGCCTACACAGTGCAACCAAGCCTTTTCTTTCCCTCTTTATCTCATTCAACAAATGACAGCAGTGATTTGTCATGACTATGGTCTGCTCTCTGCCTTGGAAATCTGAGAGAATCTGTCAGGTCCTCTGCAGGTTTTGGGATCCACCACTTAGGAAGGACATAAAAAAATCAGAGGATAAAAAGGAGATGAACAAGAATGAAAACAAGATCCTAAGGATTAAATTTTGAGGAAAAGGGAGCATAGGATAGAGGTGTTTGGGAAAGCAGTCACACCATTATCCTTCAACAAAGTGCATTAAAAAAACCAGTGGAGATCAATTATATCCCCTGGAGGTAGGAGATAAAGGAAAGGACCTAATTTTGCAGCAAAGGTGATATTAGAGTAAGGTCAGCAAAGCAGTAGAACAGCCTCTCACAACAGCTACCTGAAAAGCAGATGATGCAGGGGTCCTTGCCTTTGTTAATAAGTTTCCTTCTCCCATCCTTACAAGACCTTCCTGTGGCTCAGGCCAACACCAACACATGATGGTGAATGAAGGGCTCCAAACATTTGTCTGTCTTTTCAGCCCATGTTTTGGTCAGGTTAGGGTGCAGAGTGGGAAGAAGAGGGCTGCATCACAATTGCATCCCTGGGCTTTTGGATCAACTGAGGAGGAGGGGGAAGAAGACAGTGCAGTTTGGTGGCAAGGCATTCATCGGTGATGGAGATTTCTTGTTTGCCTCTTTCTCAGGCCGTCGCAGAATCTCCATCTTTTCGTCTTTACCTCTCACACCATATTTTTCCTAATTTACATTTCTACTTCTGTTACCCTTTTCCTCTCTGTCTCTGTTTCCCATTCTCTTTTCTCTCTTCCCTCACCACTTTTCCCCATTTTTGCCTTCCCCGACAGAGACTCCACAGTGCCAATTCTTATTTTGATTGTCTAGTGGTGGTGGGTTTTCTCTCCTGTGGCTCTGTTCTATAGCTGAGCTCTGCGTACATTTTTCCCACAGAACCCTCCTGCCAAAAAAAGCCATGGACTTCTCTGAACTGTTCAGCACTAGGAAAGACCACACTAAGTCAGGGAGAAGCATGATATGGAAAGGGAGAAACAGGGGAAAGTGTTCCTTAACATGGAACATGCCTTATTCAAGCAGGAAACTTGGCAGATTTGACCAAAAAAAAGCAGGATCAAACTGCTCAACATCTGCTCAAAATTACCTAAGGGCCAGCAATCGAGAGGTGCTAACATCAAGCACACACCCTTTATTGCTTTTCAGCAAGAAACCAGCCCAAAGTCTCTGAAGGGCAGCCTTGATGCCATGTCTTCCCACAAAGGCAAGCAACAAGTCACTAATTGGACCACCTGCCTGGAGGTCTGATGAATGCATTGATGTGACTATTTTGGGAGCTTCAGACTGAAGAAGGAATTTAAAGAAAGAAAAAAATCACTTGAAGAGTGGTGTGGCAGCTACCGGGTCTCAGGAAAAAAGGAAAATGAGGAATAGGTACCATTAACAATGAAAGAACTCAGATATGCTATTACAGAGCAGTTCAAATGGTCAGATAAAAAGGCTGATTATGTGGTCTCTTAAAATGAGCCACCATGTAGTTTTGATCATTACCAACCATTTTCTGTCACAGCGGATAATTTCTACTTCTGAGACATGACTAGAATACTTTGTGACAAACATTTCTGCAGTCCAGGCTTCAATTTCAAGCTTAAAGAGCTCTGTTTTCAGAAATAGCATGTCATTTCACAAAGTGCTTGGACACAAGCGAGTCAGCTGATTAGATGGCTACAGTGTGAAACTGCTGCCTGCAAACTAACTTGAATACTTTATATAGACAGGTAGGGAAAAACTCACAAGGAACTGCATGCCATTTTCCTGCAGGATGGCTGTCCTGCACAAGATGACAAGGCAAGCTGCAGTTCTTTCCCACTTGCAGAAGTGATGAACCAAGGGACAGGGAGATAATAGTTTCATCATTATGCCTTAAAATGCATGGCCTGAGGTGATCTCTCCATGATGACCTGACCACGAGCCATTTCTTTGTTCTCCCCCATCTACAGTTGCATAAAACAAGTATCAGAAAACTGAAGCAAGCCATCACCATTAAGAAAATCCCTTAGACAGAGGATTAAATGAATGTTTACTGGAAAGACTGCAGGCTTTTGACATTAACATCAATATTTCTACTGGAGGAAAGAAAAAAAATGGGCAAGGAAAAAGTAATCCCTCTGCTGAGCACATCTTGAGCTCAGTGCCTGTGGAGAGAGGAGCAACAGCTCCTCTTAAGAGCAGTCTCTTAGTCTATCTTCCATAAATGTGTTGGGCAACTTGAATCAATAGGGTCTTTTGGAACACCTGAGGGTTGCCTAACCCCTTTTATATTGTAGACTCATTTATAGAGCACCTGGTTCGGTTTATTTATGCTGAGTGTGCCATATCTGCCCTTAGAACTAACAAATAATGAAGAGAGAACCATTTTAAGGATAGGTATTTTTTGTTGTTTGATTGTGTTAGGTTTTCAATTATACAGTGGCCCTTGAGAGCTCTTGTGCTCCCTGAGTGGTAAGATTTAAGTCCCTGTGGTCCCAAATGGACTGTGCTGTAGCATGCATTCTGTTTGTGGGGCAGAGCAGTTTTATCAGGAGTAGGAGACGCAGCAGAATTACAGGAGTCTGTAGGGCTATCAATAGGAAGTGATGACTCACCCAGCTAGTGCGTTCAAAGTGGCAATATCCCAATATCCCAGTGAAAGCATGTTTTGAGGCTGATAAGTGACCCGGTTGCCAGGAATAGGTGAAAGAATCTCAGCTGCGAGGAGAAAAAATAAGTCTTTACACATGGCATCCAGTACTCCTGATACCTGCAGAAAAACCTTGTTTGTGTTGTGAATTTGACCATTAAATTGTGTAGAGCTTTGGAAGCATTATTGAAGTGATTTTTGAACTGAGATGTCATCCTCACAAAACAAGTTCGTGTCAGTCTTCACAGAGCTCACTGACAATTGTCTGATCATATAAACATAGGCTGATACAAGACCTGGGACATATTCAGAGAGCGTTGTGATAAAAGAACAACCTGACTCAAATGAATGGTGGATAATACTTAGAACAATAGGTGAAAGGTGCTCGTGGAAGTTAAAAGAGAGTGTTCTCCGTACTCAGAATGAATCCTAAAGAGAAATGACACAATTTGGTCTGGTGTAAGCCAATCTATTCTGCCATTCAAAAGCTTTGGAGGCTATTTATATGGAGCTCCAGAGACACCGTTTGATAAGCTTAACAATCCATATGGCGCCCTGCCAAATCTGCGTGAGGCAGCGGAAATTCAAGTTGCTCTCAGCTTTCTAGAGAATAGATTGGATGTTAAGTAGAGCAAAGCAAAGTAAGTTTTTGCTATATGTCTAGACTTGGATGGTAAATGACTTTTTTGAAGGTGCATTGATTAGAAAAATGACTGCTTGCCCTTGAGTCCCTGCCAGCCTCAGACTGACTCTATATCATTGATGAATACTGATGCCAGAGAAATGAATAAACTTCAACAAAAACATTAAGTCTACACTGTCACTGAGAACTTTTTGAAAGGAAGAAGACCATGTGGATAATCTACTTATCTAAAGCAAAGGCAAGAAATAAAACTGCAGTTGACGCTATCTTGACATGTAATAAATCGCTCAGTGGGCTTTAGAGGTGATGCTTTCTGATTTTCAGCGTATCTCTGTTTACAAGCTGATGTTGATTTCTAAAAGAGTATGGATTCTGATTAAAGATTCTTGGGATTTTGTGCTGTTTACTAGGGTTTTGTCCTCTAAAGTTCCTTAATGTGTGCTCCATGTGTTTCAGGATGTGTACTCCACCTAAGAAAACCTTCTCCTAATCAGCACTCACTTTTCTTCATTAAAGAGCCACTCTTTTCCTTCGATGAATCACACAGGGAGTTTAACACTCTCTGTGAGAACTTCAGAACTTTCCAAACTTGGCTGATATTGGACGAAGGGTTCAAATGCCACCTGGAAGTGTCCCTCGAAGAGTGAGCACATAGACATAGACCAGGAGCAAGTACATTTGTCTGTGTAAGAAGCCAGCAATGAAGGGTCTCCTTGCAAAGACGGATTGGCCCCTGGCCTTTGCTGAAACTGCTCCTCAGCCTCTGGCTTTCTCCCAGCAGCAAATGGTGAAACAGCAAAATGATTCAAGAGAACTCCAATTCCTGAATGGCAAAAGTCAAGAGGGATATATGTACAGGCTTTATGCTAGGTACGAATAAAGGCTGCAGAATTTTCTTTGCACTACAGCTTTTACCAGATTGCTTGTAATCCATTATGAAAAGGTCAGTAAAAAGCTGAAACGCTCATGCCAGACTCACAACTCAGATCTGCCTCCTTGGCCTCTTCATGAAGGACAATAAACCAATAAGAACTGAGGTAGTGGAAATCCAGGGAAATGGCAAATATATTTATTTAAGAAAGATGATCAGAGAGTGCAAGCAAGATAAAACCAGTGCACCAAATAGAGATGAAGCAAATACTAGGTCCCAGCTCCTACTGAAGCCACGCAAAGGGCAGGCTGGAATTGTCAGAGAGATTCTTGTCCCTCTTCTCCTGATTGTCTCCAGTTACATGTTCCTACCACCAGTCCTCTGCCAGTGCCGAGTAAGATATGAATGAATCATGGAACTAGTCCAATCAGAAACTCATCACTTTCTCTTATTTTTAGCCTAGTTTTCAGGCAGATCAGTTTACTGGATCAGTTCACTGACCATCAGAATGCATAGTAGATGTGGCAAACAAGATAAATTGGGAATGCGTGGCCAAGGTTAGATGAGACAGACTCCACTTCAGTTGACTTAGGGCCATCATAAAACCACAACCTAAGCTGTAAATACTTGAACGGTTAGAAGATATTTCTTTCAGAAAGCAACCATGCAGGACAATGCAATGCAGGTAGTGAAACATATGGACATCTGGGTCCCAAATAATATTTCTGTAAACTGGACAGATAAAACATGTAAGCTCAAGAAATTCTCTTTTACACTGACATAAAAATGTTAAAGCATCAGGAAGTACTAACAACAAAGTCACTTAAATAATTAGCAGCTGACTTCTGTCCTATTAAGGAAAAAATACAGAATAGACTTTATTCCCATACCTCGACATAACTGGTCTAGTTTCTCAACCCAATAGAGAAAGAAAATAGCTTCCTAAAACTAACTTCCTGGGAGGTCAGTAGCAGGTTTTGTCTGCAGATTTAGGAAAACACTGCTTCCTGGGGATTACAGCTAGTGGGACAGCAAATGTGATCTGAAACTCTACAGGTGTTTCTGTGGAAATGGCTACATATATATGAGTATGAATAGGGTGAAATTGAGCATTTCTCTTCAGGTTTTCTAAAGAAAACTTTAGAGCAAAGAAAAAAAAGATGTAAGTCAGTAAGTCGCCCAAGCGATGGGCCATCTCCTGAATAGGTGGGAAAAAGCTGCAGATGATGATGAAGGATTATACAGCAGAGAAGCACTGTTGGCTTGTTGATTGTTTTTTTTTTTTAACTTTCTTTTAAAATAACCCAATACGTGCACATCCTTGACAAATTATATCGCTGTTAACAGCAGCATGAAATTCTGAAAGTAGGAAACAACAGATACTTGTGGTGGTGCCTTTCTGCAGCTTTTTTTTTCAGTAGCTAAACTAATGGGTCAGTTTCCCAGCCTATGATGCAACTACCTTCTTCTTTGACAACCAAGTTCACTTCCTTGACAAGGCAGTTTCAGCCAACTTGTTATTTCTGAAGAGTGGATTTTTTGATCTTCAGGTAGGGTCAAATTTGACCAAAATGCTAGATTAAAAAAAAAAAGAAGGGGGGGGCCCTGAGCAAAACATTCCACATTGCCACTGTTCTCACTCACCCAAAGATGCTCTGCACTGTAATATCTGTGTGGTACATTGGCCCTTACTAGGAATATTAAGCAGAAAATCAAATAAGGAAACAATCTGAAAGAGTGAAAAGATCAAAAAGAAGAGCGTGCTACATACCGTTCACCATAGTAGTCTCTATGTAACGGAACTCATAATTAAGGGTATTTATTCTAAGAGACTTAGCTGAGACATTAATCACTGATATCATGAAGTTTTAACCAGTCAGCTGATATTAGTGTCTGTGAGAGATGCTATGCCTAGTGTGCCCATGTACCATCAAAAAGGATATTACCTCTACATTTAATGAGATGGAAAAACTAATGGAAACTCATCGGGAATGTGTACCCACATGTGAGATAATTACTGAAAAAAATGGAGCTGTTTGAAGACAATTCCCTGAAAGAATGACTGAAGGACTGAATGGAATAACCAACAGGAAAAGTTTTGAGGGTTAAAAAGCTTAGCAAAGAGACGATGAAAGGCTGTGATTAGTCACACTTGCTATGCATACATGGGACAGAGACTTTCCAGTAAAGGGTAAGAAAAAAACAGAGAGAAAAACAGAAAAAGAGAGAAAAACAGAAAAAGAGAGAAAACATGATTTTTTTTTTTTTTTTTTAAAAATGTGGGATTAGTATTAACTAGTGGGCAAGCCACTAAGAGTTAGGACAAACCTGGTTTTCTTAGATAGACATGACAAAGGTATCTTTCTGCCCAAACATTTGGGCCTAGATTCAATGACTAAACTAGACACTATGAAAATGTGGTCCGTTTTAAGCATATAGTTTCAGAAGAGAGAAATTGTGCCCTACCAATGCCTGTTTCTCTACATCAGCTATCAAAGCGTGTCCAAACAATCACCTATAACTAATGGCTATAACACTAGATATCATTCTGTACTTATGTTTCACTTTAGAAAAAAGATACTAGAAAATAAAGCCATATTTGTAAATTCTGGCCTTACTTCCTGTGGACACTAAGAACTTACAAGAATTGCCCTAAAGGGTAGTAGTAGCAATTTCATATCAGCAATTAATTTCCCGCATATGTGTTTCCTC
Organism: Nycticryphes semicollaris; assembly: GCA_013400055.1. Lineage (NCBI taxonomy): Eukaryota > Metazoa > Chordata > Aves > Charadriiformes > Rostratulidae > Nycticryphes > Nycticryphes semicollaris. The sequence goes on from VXBJ01002330.1 coordinate 798,085, forward strand.
TCTACATAGAAGCAATTATCAAACTAGACTGAAGAATATTCTAAATCCAAGCAGGATGGGAAGCACTATAAAACAAGCACCTTTCTGCTTCAGGGAAAATACAGATTATGTGGCTTGATTTTCTTTCTTTTTTGTTTTTGTTTGTTTGTTTGTTTGTTTTTTGATTGTTTGTTTGTTTTTTGTTGTTGTTGTTTTTTCTTTTCTATTTTTCCATTTTGAGCAAAATCACTAGAGTGATTCCTAATCAATAAGCTATTTTGAGGGGATGTTTTCAGTTTTAGCTTGTTATTTTAGGTTTTGTTTTTTTTCTTCTTCCTAAATACTGGGAAATGTGTGCCTTAAAACAAAGGTTCTTCCACTTGAGAAAGACAATACACAGAGACACAAACTCCTTATTTAAAACACATGTATTTTTATGGCTGATGTATCTGGCTGATCATGGAGCTGAAATGCTAGTATGTGGACAAGATTTGGATCTAAATGCTGCTGGTTAGTACTACTTTTTGTTTTCCTTTGGGGAGGCAAAATAAAAGAAACTTGAAAAAACTCTTCAGCTCACCTTGAGTGGAAGTATGTTTTATCTTGTTCTTTTTAAAACTAGTTATATGACATGGAAATTATCTTAGATTTTTGTTTAATAGGATCATAGAATTGCTTAGGTTAGAAAAAACCTTTAAGTTCAACAAGTTGAACAGGTAACCCAGCACTGCCAAGTCCACCACTAAAGCATGTCCCTCAGCACCAACATCCACACAACTTTCCATTAAAATAACATGGGGTTTAATTTTTAAAATCATGGAATCATAGAATCATCTAGATTGGAAGGGACCTTTAAGGTCATCTAGTCTAACCACCAACCTAACTCTGATAAAAAAACATCACTTAACCACGTCCCTGAGCACCATGTCAACCTGCCCTTTAAATACCTCCATGGATGGTGCCTCAACCACTTCCCTGGGCAGCCCAGTCCAATAACCCTTCACATGAAAATTTTTTCCCAATATCCAACCTGAACCTCCCCTGGCACAACTTGAGGCCATTTCCTCTTGTCCTATCACCAGTGGCTTGGGAGAACAGACCAACCCATTTATATATTGATCTATCTGCCCACCTGTGTATTTACCTACCTACCTACTTATGAAGCAGCCTGCCCATCAGTCAAACCTACTATATAGCAGAGGCTTTATTTGTTAAGAAGGGGGAAAATGAGCACTGAATGATATTCTGAATCACTTGGTTCACAGAAGTCTAATCTGAGATAGATTCAGAACTGAATAGCAAAAAACCAGCCAGTGAAATCAGAACGGCTTTGGTTGAATAACAGGATGAGGACTCAGCAAAGATGTCTATGCAACTAAAATGTGTGTCAGCTTGTAATTCCTGATCCTTCTCAACAGGAAGAATTCTGCTACAATTACGGGTAGTGCTATATTTGAAAGGCTTGAATTTTCACAGTCTCTGAATGCATCAATCCAACTGTGCAATTTACAGAACAGACAAGCCTGAATATGGTGTTTCACGTGGGTGAGACAGCTTTGGTATCACAACTCTCACTGCATGACTGCTAGAACAGTAGTACTCAGGAACTGAAAGAGTCCAGAGTGGCTGGAGAGCAGCCTGGCAGAAAATAACTTGAGGGTGTTAGTCGACTGCCTGCTCAACATAAGCCAGGTGGCCAAGAAGGCCAACAGCATCCTGGCCTATATCAGGAACAGTGGGGCGAGTAGGAAGACTTGGGAGGTGATTGTCCTACTCTGTTCAGCACTGGCGAGGCTCCACCTCTAGTACTGTGTCCACTTTGGCACCCCTTACCACAAAACAGACATTGAGGTGCTGGAGCACGTCCAGAGAAAGGCAATGAAGCTGGTGAAGGGTCTGGAGAATAAGTCTTATGAGGAGAGGCTGAGGGAGCTGGGGTTGTTCAGCCTGGAGAAGAGGAGGCTGAGGGGAGACCTTATTGCTCTCTACAACTACCTGGTTGTAGAGAGGCAGGGGTTGGTCTCTTCTTCCAAGTCACAGGTGATAGGACAAGATAAAAATGGCTTCAAGTTGGGCCAGGGGAGGTTCAGACTGGATATTAGGAAAAATTTTTACATGAAAAGGGTTATTAAGCATTGGAACACGCTGCTCAGGGAAGTGGTTGAGGCAATATCCTTGGAGGTATTGAAAAGACTGGTTGACATAGTGCTCAGTGGCATAATTTAGTGATAAGTTTTTTTCCAGAGTCTAGATAATCTTAAAGGTCCCTTCTAACCTAGACAATTCTATGATTCTTTTGATATATTGCTACCCCTCAGGGTACAGAGCTGTAGGAATGACCTATTCCTTACTGTTAGCAAGGACTGACAGAGGCAAGAGAGGCACAGGTGGACTTCAGCAAAGAGTATTTCTATTCAAAGTTCTTCCAGGGTGATGGTACTACCAGTTATGAGATGAGACAATAGGAAGTGGAATTGCAGTGACACTGAGTAAAGCAGCAACAAAAAGGAGCAGCCATGACATGAAAGAAATTCTGGTATGTGTATTTTATAGCCAGTGTGAGTAGGAGTGTTTCTCCCACCACATTGATGTGAAAGCAAGAAAAGTGTCTCATGCCAGGGGAGTAGCAGATGGAGCAACTGTATTTCATATGAGGACTTGTGCTTTGTGACTGTCAAGCTGCTGTGGGAGCTGCTCAAAATTTGTGTGTTGGTTTCATTGCTGCATACCATGACTTATATCCTGAGGCCAAAAAGCATTTCGGGTTACGTTATCTATAGAATTATGAGCTGTCCTTTACTCTGTAAAAACTGTTTTACTGGCTTCTTTACCCTGTGTTCAAATACTTTCTAGAAGCTCTTTAACTAATCTCTGACATGTGAAACATTTTCTCATTCACTTTCCACAATAACATGTGCAACACAGAAATTGGTTTCCTAGAGATAAAAATGTTGTCATTAAGGAAAAACTCCCTTTACACCATAGGAGGGATGGGGGATGTTGTACAGCAATCCTTGTGACCCAGGGACTTTTGGGAACGTCCAGCAGAGTTATGCTGCAACTTTGCAGTCTGACTGGGAAGTATCTACAAAGTCTGCAGTGAGACAGCCTTTTGGACAAACCAAAATGGCAGACAGATGCCATTTTTCAATGTGGTAAAGTAGAGTCTGTGAAAACTCCTGAAAGTGTATGCTGAGTTGACTGAGGTAGGGATTTATATCTGCACACAGAGAGAGGGTTTTATGGCCACAGCCTCCCCAGAACCCTCTTCTTTACTTCCAGCATAAGCTTTAGCATCATTTTAAATACGTGGTTTCTTTTCATCCACAGACTGAACTTATCCAAGCAACGGGTCACACAGGCAGTAGAGGTAGCCCATATGTGATGTAGGTGGCAAACCTCCTGACTAGTTTTGGTTAAGAGCTGGATCCGCATCATCTTACAGGATCTCTTAACAGCTGCTCATAAATTCTGTACAAGTGCAGGCTGGAGACACAGACTCCACTTGTTGCACCTTTTTCTAGAATTTAGGCATCTTAACCCCGCTTTGCTGTTCACATTTTCAATGTTTTAAATGTCCCAGGAAAGGAAAATAGAATTATTTCCTTTAAAAGAAAACAAAAAGCTTTAAGCCCAATAATGTTTTCTAGAAAACTCTCTGGCTTTTAAACCCGAATATCTTACGGACAATTAACATCTTCATTAAGAAAATACAGGACTACCTACAGCACGGGTCAATTAGCAGCTTCAACCTGTCTGTCATCTTTCTGAAGAGCAATTTTCACCTCCAGTTCTTTGAAGAATTATCAAACTATTCTTTCAAAGGAGGACTTTGTGCATAAGGATAATGGCTAGTCAAATGACAAGCGCACAGTTTATCAATGGCTCTTCTTTTTCTTTTTTATAGAGGACAATCTCAAAAGCCTGAAAGTCCCACTGTCACCTTTCTGTGTTTTGGCTCCGCAGCAAAAAAGGACAGATGAAAAGTCACTAAATGGGTTAAAATATCCTAGAGATCAGGAAGCAATTCTGTTTACTTACTTCATTTTTATTATAAATATTTAGAAGAGAAATGTAGAGAGAACAGGATGAGATCAAACTCCCCACTCAGCTTAAAAAAGTTTAACTGCAAATAGTCAATGACAAGATAGAGTAATGATTGAGAAAAAAAACTTATACAAAAGCATACAAAAAAGCCTTGGCTGAATGTTATCATATTTCACTCTTGGACACATGCTTTACTCCTATAATACAGGAAGCTCCTCATCATGCTGGCCTTCACACAAAGGCAACTAAAAGAGAAATATTACTTTTAAAAGCTAAAAAACATTATATTTTTTCCTTTTGTCTAGTTATAAAAAGCACCTAAAGAAGAACAGGCAGAAGTATTACATATGAATATAATTATTTTTCAGCAAAAAAACTCAATTTCAAAGAACATTTAAAGACAAGAACTGATCTGGAGGATAATTTTGTATTTGTATTTTATATTACATGCATTCTATAAAAAAATTGTGCTTCATGACTCACTAGTTCTAATAATGTGATTTAATCCAGAAATTTGCACATATATTGTAAAGTAATATGAGAAAAATGGGGTACTACAACCAACTGTGAATGCTGCAAGGTTTTTTTGTGTTGACAAATGGAATAAAAACAATGCCATTTATATATTTTTTTCAGATAACACAGGTACGTAATGAACACAATACTCTTAAGAAGACACTGATTATAAACGAACGCATTTCATAACTGAGTTATAACATATGACTGTCATATAGTAAAGTCCATTTTTTTCCAGGCACAGAAAGGATGTGAAACTCTTCCTTGTTTTACTCTTAAGAATAATTCCACTTAAAGTAATGGTGACGTTTATAACAAGGATGAATTTACCTCCAAGTTAGTAGCTTAAGAAGTGATCTTAAATTGATCCACTTTTCACTCTGTGAACATTGGATTTAGGCTTGCAAGATCTTCTATTAGCTTTTTAGACAAAACCCGAAACAAAACCAATAAAATATTACTGTTGTTTTTTAATCTGTACCTACGATAAAATTAGGGATATTTACATCCTACTGTTCTTGTTTTATCATAACATTAAGACTAAGACAGGAAATTGTCAGCATCTTTCAAATATTGTACCATCTGAGATGTGCAGAACAATCTGGGAGGGCAGCTCTTACACGTGAAAAGATTCTTAGCTGTTTGACTCTTTAATAAAACTCAAGGGGGGGAAAATCTGCCTACCCTATTGAGATCAGTTTTGTACCTTTGATAAATAGATAGGATGGAGAGTAGAGTCATAGATGGCCAAGCTCTGATGACGGTGTAACCCAGCTCCTGCTTCATTCAACTGTGTCTAAGGTCTGAGACTCTTTCTGAGACAGAGCAATGGGGCAGGGTCTGAACACAAGGTCACTTCAGATCCAAACTGTTGCACCTGCATGCACAGCCTTTTATGGTTATTGTCCCTGGAACCTATTTATCAAGAGCTTAATCACAGAAGCACAGAAGCACAGAATCACAGAGTGATATGGGGTTGGAAGGGACCTCTGGAGATCATCTAGTCCAACCCCCCTGCCAAAGCAGGTCCTCCTAGAGCAAGTTGCACAGGAATGTGTCCAGGCAGGTTTTGAATGTCTGGGCAGGTTGCTCCAGTGCTCTGCCACCCTCAAGGTGAAGAAGTTCCTCCTCAAGTTTAGATGGAACATCTTATGTTCAAGTTTGTGTCCATTTCCTCTTCTCCTGTCACAGGGCACCACTGAAAAAAAGATAGGTCCCTTCCTCTTGACACCCACCCTTTAAGTATGTATAGGCATTGACTAGATTCCCCCTCAGCCTTCTCTTCTACAGACTAAAAAGACCCATGTCCCTTAGCCTTTCCTCATAAGAAAGATACTCCAGGCATCTTGGTGGTCGTCTACTATACCCTCTCCAGCAGTTCCCAGCCCTTCCTGAACTGGGGAGCCCAGAACTGGGCACAGGACACCAGATGGAGCCTCACCAGAGCACAGTAGGGGGACAGGACAACCTCACTCGACCTGCTGGTCACACTCTTCTTGATGCACCCAGGGATGCCATTGGCCTTCTTGGCCACAAGGGCACATTGCTGGCTCACGGACATCTTGTTGTCCAGCCTGACTCCCATGTCTTTTTCCTTTTTCCTTTTTCCTTTTTCCTTTTTCCTTTTTCCTTTTTCCTTTTTCCTTTTTCCTTTCTTCCTGCTTAAGCATCATTTTTACTCCTATTTTTATTAGATTTCACATGTGTCCTGGATTCTACACACAGTGTCTTTGAAAACCTTCTACCATGTTTGGAAAGTGAAATAATTGTATTAAGGTTGCTTCCCATGAGTATCATACTCCTGCAAACTTATCAAAATGTTAATGCCAATGAGAAAAATGTTTGGAAACAGGATGGCTGGGTTGCACAATTATCTTCTCCTTGTATGATACAATTTTTTGCATTCTATTTGCACTATTTTCAGATACTGTTTTGTTTTATTCACAAGAGTGTATGTTAGTCCTGAATCTCTGTATATTCCTCCCTCAAGGAAAGACCTTGACAAGTCCATTTTGGCTTTTCCTGCTTTAGTGTCTGATAGTCTGGGCAGTATTTTAAAGCTTTGCTCTGAAAGTATCCAGGAAAAAAACCTATTCCCTTGGAAATAAAGACTGTTGCCAGGTAAGTATTTCAGAGTCAGAACTGATTTAAAATTCAGAGAGTCAATTTATACGAATTAGCTGTGTTGTTGCTGAGCTTTAGCAGCAGATGCATTTGTGATGTAAAGTTAAACTGTATTTCCATTTGTGCCTTTCACAATTGATCCAGTCCCTTTTCTCCCTTAGTCTTCTCTTTGCTTTTTTCTTTGCAGACACAGCTCTGGAAGAGAACATTAGTGTAATTTATTCACATGTAGCATAATATTTAAAAGATATTGCTGCTTGGTATGGAGAAAATGGATTGGTTCTCAGCAACTCTGGTGAATTGGCTCATCTAAGAGGTTACATAATTGATATTTATTATTATTGACTGCACTTTCTTGAATTTTTCATCTGAAATTTAATCACTAAACCAATAAATAAAATTAAGTTAAAGCAAAACAAACTATAAAGAGTTACATCACCTGACAACTTATGTCAAAAGGTAATAATAAAGGATGTTCTCAGTTTAAATATTTATACAAGCAGTTTTTCTGAGACAGCAAATATTTTTATAAAAAAGGTCAATTTACAGAACATTTTTTCAAAGATAATGAGGCTCCTACAGCTTAAATTTCATTAATTACATTTATTTTGACATCCCAAGAAAGTAGATTATAATGAAGAGATGCCCAAACAAATCCACCTACAATGAACCGAAGAAAGTATCAGCCTGGCTTTGAGTTAAGAGACAGGAAAATCTTTTACATTATAAAGAGGGGCCTATCTATTACTCGCTTTGTTTTCATAAATATTCCTTATGTGCCTTTAAATTTGCAACCACTTGGTTGAAGACCAGCACATGTTTTACCCCAGTTGAAACGAATAGTAAATTTTCTTCTAATTTCAGTAAGAAAGAATCTACGCCAAGGCCTTACAGTGATTTAAGCTGGCTGGCTGAAATTATTTAGACAATTAACAAAAAGGTGGAATTTGCATATCATGTCTCAGCAAGGCCTAATACATTAATTTCCATGAAAAAAATTTATATCCATGAAGTACCTAAGTGAGAGCATATGCTCTGCTGTGTTCTAAAAACACTGAAAAACATGAAAATGATAAAATTGCATAAGTATTTTGGAAATTTCTCTCCTGCAGAAAAAAGGAAGCAGAAGCTGAGTTCCTTTAACAAAAAAAATCTTCCTCTCAATTATAAGAATAAAATGCAAACACCTAGCCCTTAAAGAACAGACAATTCACAATGTTTTTGTATTCCTCTTCCTTAAATGCCATCGATTCCAAATATTGTTAGTTCCTTTTCCCCTTTGGAAACATAAAAACAGTTAGCACCCAAGTTTTCCCATCTCATTTAAACATGAATTATATCAACATTCTTCAAAACTTTGTATTAACAAGAGGAAATGGATTGTTTGGCAGAAGGCTGTGCATGATAAATAAATATGGGTTTAGTATCATCAAACTAAGTCATAGTTTATAAAGTATGTATTTTATGTGGGCTTGGCAGCACCAAGCAGACACAGCTGTCCAGTGCTTCTCTTCTAAGACTAATTTCAATTACACACAGGTCTCTCTGTGTCACAGTTTATGTTATACTTTGTGTTGATCTTATTTTTTTTTTATTAAAACAAAATAAAATTATAGGGTTCCTTTCAGTATACAACAAGCCACCACTAATGATCCTCCCAGACATTGTAAGAGAATAAAAAATCATCACCATCAGCTTGTGAATCCCATGTAGACAAAGGATATAATCCCAGCATGGTGGTGAGGTTGACTTTTTTGGCAAAAAAAAAATATGAAAAGTGACTGTGGGACTGGATGGGAAATAATAAGACAAGAAGAGGGAATGGCCTCAAGACTTTGAGCATTCATGGATCACTTATGGTCCAGTTACAAAATCAGTGTAACATTTTATAATATACAAGCTAGAGCAAGTTACTTGATAAGCACTTCTCAGTAGTTTGTGAGAAAGAAATCACGGAATGAGTGTCATCAGTCCAGGACACGTTATGGACCTTTTGTGAAGGATTTGTGCAGGGCCCAACTACTCTCCCCTCATTGTTTAACAGAGGAAGTTGTAAAGTAAGGAGAAAAAGTGCTTCTGCAAAATTTTAGCGGCTTTGAGAAATAAAAATGAAGACAGGGAAGCCACACAACAAAATGTATCTTAACAGATGGGATATATCAACAGAATGTAGGACTTTACCCTGGAAAGCAGAAACTCTGAAAAGAATTAAAATTCACAGCAGGGGATACAACCTCATTAATACCCCTGAGTGACATGCATTAGTTAAAAAAGGACCTTTTGAAGCCTGTAATCCACAAAGTAGAAGTAATTTTATCCCTGTGTGAAACATAGGTGAGGCTAGGACTGAAATTCATGCTGTATTTCAGTGGGTTGCATTTATAGTGGGGTTTAGAAGCCTCAAGAGGGCTTCAAAGATAACCACAGTAGTTATTCTATTTTCTGTAAAAAACATCTTGCTGTTAAAAACTTAATGCTCAAATCTGGTTAGTTTATTAAAAAAAAAAAAAAAGATTGAGGAGTGATTTAATTACAGAGTATAATGCCTTCATTGGGAGAAAACAGAGGGGAGTATATATTCTTTTACTCAATGAGAAAGACCTCAGAAATCCCCAGAAACTGAATCAGATAAATTATAGAATCATAGAATGGTTCTAATAGGAAATAAGATACAAACCCCAGTAACATTTCTGACAGATTCTTTCCTGAAGAAAACTACTTAGAAAATCCTCCATCTCCTAAACTCTCATCATCCTTGAATCAGAGCAGTGCAATTTGCTTTGAAGATGTGCTGCCAGTGTGGTGAGTTATGTGTGATCAGACAATCTGACTGAGAAGCAACGTGAGCAATTGCTTGTCGGAAACCTTCTGAATTCATCAGATCATCACTTTCTAAAACTCTAAGTTTATAGATACTTAATGGGTACTGGAAGAAGTTTAACACTGAGCTGGCAGGAGCACCCCTCTGACAGTGAGTGTGCTCCATCCACACACAACCCTTTGGTGGCACCCCAGCCCTCATCCAGCACTCAAGTAAGCCTTTCCTCTGGACTGCAGAAGTGCAGTCCTTGGATAATCCTTCAAATTTACTTTCTTTCCTTGGGGGAAAATAATATGTGGTACCATGCTGTAAAAGACTGTGATTAGGTACTTTCTTGCATTGCAACAGTTTGCCATAAAATGCTTTTACAATGAAGAAAAGGAGGAATAAGCCCCTCTGGATTGTAAGGTCTTACGTGTGTCTGGTAAGAGGGCAGGTGGGTAGAGAGGAAAACATGAGAAAAGGGACTGAAAACTTCCGAGGAATAACAATTTAAAAAAAAAAAAAAAAAAACAAAACAGCAAACCCCCCCAAAAGTGAACAGGAATAAATGTACTATGTGAAAGGTAAGAGAATCAGAAGATGCATGGCTGGAAAGGTGAGAAGGTAGGAATGCTGCATATAGAAAAAGGGCCAATTCCAAGTTGAGCAACCTTATGCAAGCCACACCTACAAAAATTCAGAGTTGGGGAGGCGGCAAGAAAATCAATATTCTGTATTAAGGAGTCCATGGGAATAGACATTATAATACAATGACAGTGGGCTATAAAATTGCGATTTAAATATATGAAAACATTATAATTTTGCACTGAAATACCAGACTCGTGAATTGCTAAATACTGTGAATGAGAAAGCAACTCCTCAAAAGGGTAGAAAAGAAAGGCAAATGCTTTGTAAAATATATTCTGTACATTCAGCAGGAACAGCCTTATTATTGCTGAAAGAGTGAATGCTGCAAGATGGGGTCTCATCCCTGCAGTCACAAAAATGAAGTTAGAAATGAGACTGCTATTGTTGTAGTTGCTCCATGAACAATAGCTGTGCTATTAAATCTCAGAGCACAGAGGGAAATTCCTGGCGGTGGGGTGTCAAGAGGGGCCGAATGTTGCGTTCTGCCTGCTTCATTTTACATTTAGATTCACTGGAAGTTTATAGGGCAAAGGGATCATTCTATAAAAAGCCTGAGGTGAAGAGGAAATGAGAACAGAAAGCCAGGTGCTGTGGAGACCCCTCCTGCCTCTTAAAAGATCAATGAGTGGTTTGAAATTATTCTCAGGGGGCAGTATAAAAATAAATAGTACCCATATCCACCAAGATTTTGTCCTGCTTGTAAAAGGTAGGATGAGTGCCCACCCTAACTCTCTTACAGCTTCTGTCTTCAATTTCCACCTCTCACTCGGTCTTTTTCCCTCAGTTCCTCAAATCACTTTAATTTCTGATCCCCACTGCAATGAACGCTTCAGACCCCTAGGTCAAAATCTCAGTAATATTGTTGGAGGAGTTTTTGGGGTTGTTTGCAAAGGCAAGGGACCTGTACTTTCTGTAAAACCCTTAAGTGCATGCTTTTAAGGCTTCACGAGTTTTTAGAGTAAGACTCCTAAAGCTGACAGCCATCACAAAGCAGCTGTTAGAACAAAGCATTAGAGGCTCTTGGAAATCTGTAAAGAATTGATGAATCATTATCTATGATATTTGAGAAATTGAAATGCCTGAAAATGTGACAACATGAATCATATTTCTCTTTGTCATCACCGTGACTCACTGTTTCCCTCTCAAAATAGGACATTCTCTAACTTTCCTTCTGTTATAAATCTGGCAAATGGGAGTTATCCCTCAGGTAACTGGGATGGTTTTTCCTGAACAGAGGTGATCATACCTATGTAAGGAAAAGTTACACAGCAGCAAGAAATGTTCCAAGGTTAAGATTCCTGTAAGTATCAAGTTGTATATTAATTTTTAAACATAACTCAAAACGTATGTGTATAGAACTTCACCCCTGGGGGATGAGAAGCATGTGGCTTCGGAAATGATAAGTTCCAGGTGTGCAAAATCTCCTAAGAGCTTGTTGACAGCTCTGAAGAAACCACCCATTCCCAGCAGCCAAGGAGCTGGCTGCTGCACCAACGATTTACAGCAGTTATACTGAAACTCCCTTTAGACATTAAAAGAGAGGGCAAAAAGAGCACATTTGAAAGTGGATCCAAGAACTCTAGCATGGGAACTCTGATGAGGGGTGAAATATGTTGTTGATTCATCCTAGAGATAACCGGTGCAGGTAGTAACAGGAGTCTGGATACTCTGAAAATCCCATCTTTCCCTGCTCCAGGAAGTCTCCCTGGCACAGAGTACAGCTGGTGCCCCAGCCGCTTCCTCTGCAGAGGTATGTTATTGCCATCACCTTTTGTGAGAGGTGGGATTTATCTGGGAATGAATTCAAGCAGAAATCTCACGGTAAAAACATCTCTAAGAGAGCTTTATACATTTCTGTGTATTTTGATATATTCACTTTCTAAAATATTTCTTTTTCAGCTTCTACAGCTTTTCTCAGACAATGTATCCAATGATCACTCTAAAGGTTTCCTCTCCTTCTTCAAATTTACACTTTCTTAGGTTTTCAGACAAGACAGTTTGAACACAGTATTTTTTCATTAAGGTTTGTTCTCCATTCCTAGATGGTGTTTTCATTGGTATGTCCTCCTTTCAGTTTTCTCAAACTGAAAGCCCCTTTCTCTTTTACGTTCTTGTCTTTGATTTATAACATAATATTTTTGTATTTTGTCTTCAGAAAAGGTGTTTGCTGGTATTTAGGTCCCATATTGCTTTTTGGAGAACAGCATAACCCCAGAGGCCAAATGAGGTAGCATCAATTTATCTAACATTTTGAGTTGTTTATCTCCATATATTCCTATTCTCTCCCAGCTACAATGGGGAAGTTTTTTCCCCTCTTCTTAAATACATTAACAAAGAGGCATTCTTACCTATGCTGATGGGCTTGGCCTTGCCCAGNTTATGGAGAAACAAATGGAGGTGCAAAATCTCTCTCAACAACTATAACCAGCTTTTTCCATCTTGGGGGTGGGAAGTCATACCAGTCATCCGTTAGGAGTATATTAAATTTAGCAACAGAAAGAAGTGCTATCTAAATAGTATTGATAGTAAACTGATAACCTAATAGAGTTAGAGTTAGTCAAAGAATTTCTCAAAGTTTGTGTCCTGACAAAAAATACTGCTATACTAAGGTTGTATTATCAACTAAAATCTAGCAACTAGTTATGTCTTCTTAGTTTGTCACTCAAGACCCAGGAACCCAGGACAGGGAGACAGTGCCTATAGGCTTTTTTCTAGCAAGGATGAGAATTACTTGGCTGTTTCAATAAAGGAAGATGTTTTACTAGGGTTTCTTAAGATTGCTGTAGAGTAAGTCGCTAAGTGCTCCTTGGCATGTGGCCACAAACTCCAAACTCACCCTACCATACCAGCAGGGAGGAGACCACCTCTGAAGAACATTCCCAGGACGCTTCTCAATTGTCTTAGGATAGGCTGGATAGACATTTAACTCATATAATATAACACAGTAGGGATTTTTTTTCAGCAGGGCAGTAGGCTCCATCATTTATGTTGTTAATTTTTTTTTTTTTTTNTGCGTTGCAAATCACAGTCTCTTTTCTGTGCCTTAATTGTGGACTGCAAGTAGACACCGAAGTGACAAATTTCTGACACTTCAACAAGCTCAGTTCACCATTAGGAAGATATGCAAAGCCTGTATAGATTTTTTTTTTTTTTTTTTTTTTTTGGAAATAGCTCA
>VXBJ01002331.1:0-12114 GCA_013400055.1 Nycticryphes semicollaris
GCATTGGCTCTACTGGACATGGGAGAAGCTTCTGCCATCGTCTCACAGAATCCACCACTGTAGCCTCTCCACTACCAAAACCATGCCACACAAACCCAATACAACTTCACATCTACAGTGATCACACAAAAGTTGTCAGCCCTTTCCTTGTTGATAGACCTTTTGCAACATCTGTTATTGCTGTTCAGCTTTTATATACTGTTTCTTTCCATTTTCTGACTATGTTCTTGATATCAGGGATTTTGGTATGTGGCTAAAATCTTCCGTTTCTCAGGTTGTCCTTGAGCAAATATGATTTGGGTTTTGACACTGTGCAGGCAATCCAGCATACCCATGGCTGGCAGTATGGGGGAGGAATAGAAGAGAGAGGAGGAAAAGTAGGTAGGGTTCAGATGCAGAGATCAGTCTCTGACTTCTGAGCCTTTCTCCTGCTGTTTTTCCTTACTGGACTCCCATCCTGCAGAGACACTACCAATGTCACCTTTTTTCTGTGGCCTGTAGGTAGAGGCAGGCTCTACTGAAATATTTGTACATTTGCGTGCACTGTACATCCCAGGCGGCCTGGTTTCAGCAGGAAAGTTTCTCACTTGATGATGAAAAAAGAGGTGATTCTCCTCAGCTGACCTCTGCTACATAATTTGAAATGTTACCTGACCTCTGAAAATGCCTGAGCAGCAAGCTGTCATGTCACACAAACTAGGATAAACTACTTCATTAAGTCAACAATGAGCTTTAACTTCACAATACATTGGAGGGTGGAATTTGGTCAGACTATGAGATCCTATCCAGGAAACAAGAACACTCAATTTCAGATAACCTCTGCAGAGCAGCTCAGATTAATATCTAGTCTTGTATAACCATCTTCCACAATTTCATCTGAGATGACCAGTAAGCAGAATATGAATGCTGAGATTAAATTCAAGCTATATAAATTGCCCTAAATCAAACAGGGAACTATAGGCCAGTCAGTCTCACCTCTGTGCCTGGCAAGATCATGGAGCAGATCCTCCTGGAATCTCTGCTAAGGCACACGAAAAACAAGGAGGTGATTGGAGACAGCCAACATGGCTTCCCTAAAGGCAAATCATGCCTGAAAAATTTGGAGGCCTTTTACAATACTGCCACAGACTTGGTGGACAAGGGCAGAGCAACAGATGTCATCTACTTGGACTTATGCAAAGCATTTGACACTGTCCTGCATGACATCCTGGTCTCAAAATTAGAAAGTCATGGATCTGATGGATGGACCACTCACTGGATAAGGAACTGACTGGCTAGGCACACTCAAAAGGGTTGTGGTCAACGGCTCAATGTCCAAGTGGCGGCTGGTAATGTGTGGCGTTCCTCAGGGGTTGGTGCTGGGACCAGTGCTATTTAACATCTTTGTTGGAGACATGGACAGTGGGATAGAGTGCATCCTCAGCAAGTTTGCTGGTAAGAGTAGTTTAGAGGTGGTGTTGGGAGATTTGGTGTAGGGGAGGAATTTGTAGAGTAGGGCTGATCCCAGGGGTCTCTTCCAACCTGAATGATTCTATAATTCTTTGCTTCTATGACACCANGACATGAGCTGGCAGCTCACACTGGCAGCCCAGAAAGCCAACTGCATCCTGGGCTGCACCAAAAGAAGCATGGCCAGCAGGTCGCAGGGGGTGATTCTACCCCTCTACCCTGTGCTTGTGAGACCCCACCTGGAGTACTGTGTCCAGCTCTGGAGTCCTCAACACAGAAAGGACAGGGACCTGTTGGAACGGGTCCAGCGGACGGCCACGAAGATGCTCAGCAGGATGGAGCACCTCTTCGATGAAGACTGTCTGAGGGAGCTGGGCTTGTTCAGCCTGGAGAAGAGCAGGCCTTATAGCAGCCTTCCAATATCTGAAGGGAGCCTGCAAGAGAGCTGGAGAGGGACTCTTTGTCAGGAAGTGTAGTGACAGGACAAGGGGTAACAGCTTTAAATTGGAAGAGGGGAGATTTAGATTAGATACCAGAAAGAAATTCTTTCCTGTGAGTGTGGTGAGGCACTGGAACAAGCTGCCCAGGGAAGCTGTGGAGGATCCATCCCTGGAAGTATTTAAGGCCAGGCTGGATGGGGCTTTGAGCAACCTGGTCTAGTGGGAGGTGTCCTGACCTATGGCAGGGGGGCTGGAACTTGATGATCTTTAAGGTCCCTTCCAACTCTAACCATTCTATGATTCCAGGAAAGCAGGAGCTGACATTACCTGCTGGATCTCACTGAACCCAACTCACTGTTGCACAGAATGAAAGTAGAAGGTGACCATAGATTATCCCAGCCTGTACCCATCTAGGAAGAAGATTTGAACTCTTGTGGCAACCCCCTCATATTAGGCCCATAGCTGTAATGCATAGAAGAAGAGCTGACTGTGACTACTCTTAGTCTTTGAGAAGTGCAAAAGGGCTGGAGTTGACCTGTGAGAAACCATAGTAGAGTACAGAGGCAAAATATGGCCAGAAAATGGTGAAGAGAGGAGGTCTGAAATAGATGTCAGATACCTTCTATGCATCAAATTAAGGGACTGGGGAAAGGAGCATACACCTGGAGGTCCCCATTGCACAGAAATTGTCTAAGGAGAGCAAGAGAGATCCAGGGTGGTCTTCAAAGACCTCATAACAGTAGATGAGATGACTACAAATTATCAGTTGTGCTACTAACTGGATTTAAGGTTGACATCAAGAGGCCCTAAGGAAATGTGGTCTGGATTAACTTCAGATGACCTCTGAGCAATGAAGGAGGCCAGGTTGACCTCAAATGCTCATTTGAGGTAACTAACTGGAATTAAGCTTCATCTCAGATGATTCCCATGTAGGTTAATTTGTTCTGAATTTGAGTTCAAATAACTTGTGGAATCAAAACAAGTGCCAGAGTGACCCTACACAATTTATTAGGTGTAAAGGCAACAAATGAGACTAGCATTGACCTCAGATGACACCCTACCCCCCAGCCAATCATTAGATATAATTTTTTTTCCCAGGTGACCCCTTCTAGCCAATTTGCTAGCCCTCAGATGAATGTTGGGGCCCATTGGACCTCAATGATCCCCATAATTAGTTTGAACTCATGTTTACCTGAATTGACCTGTACCATAACCATGGGGGTTGACCTCAAATGGCCCTGCAGTGAGAGTTGCATCTCAAGTTGAACTTTGATGACCTTAAACAGGAAATAAGGACTGTGATTGGTATCTAATGACCCCTTGGCACCAAGTGAGGGCAAGATTGACAAACTAAGCAATTAGCTGGATCTCAGGTTTATCTTAAATGATCTCTGGGCACTGAACAAAGGCTGTACTTACCTCAGATGAACTATAACAGGCTCTGTGGCTGACCTTAAATGAACCCTAGCTGCTTAACTAGATCTCAAGCTGAACTTAAATGATTGCCCCTCCTCCACAGGAGAACAGTGTTGACCTTAAAGGACCCTTGCGGTGGCTGTCAACTGGATGTCAAGTTGACCTCAGGTAGTCCTAGGCAATAAACAGAAGCCTAGTTAACCTCAAATACATACCACCATGTATATACCTAGGTCTTATGATGATATCAGATGACTCTTGCCCCGAACAGGTTAATTGGCTATCAGATTGACCTCAGATGACCTTAAGATAGTTATTTAGCCCTCAAGTTGACCTCAGATGACCTTTTTCAGTAGCTTTGTTGACCTCCAGTTATCATGGGCAGCTTAATTGAGTCTCATGTTAACCTCAAATGACCCCAAGCAGGTATTTGGATCTCATACTCACCTCAGATGACCCATGGAACCTTTTACTGTATCTCAGGTCGTTTTGAAATGACTCCTAGGAAGGAAATGGGGGCTAAGGATTGACCTAAAGTGACCCCCAAATAGGTAAGTGGCTCTCATGTTGGTGTCCAATGACCGCAGGTTGCATTTCTAGGCAGATAAAGAGAGCTCAGGTTTACTTCCTGACAGCATCCAAAGTCTTTGTTTATCTCAAATGAGTCCCTTGTCATCTGGTTGCATCTCGAGTTGCCCTCAGATGACATCTGGACAAAATATGAGGGCTTTTTTCTCCTTAAATTGATACTAAGAAGACCACAGTTTACCCCTGTGAAACTCGCTACATTTACATTAAAGGACCTGTTATACAGGAAATAAGGGCTGTGGTTGACTTTACATGACTCCTTGCATAGGTAATTGGCTCTGTGGCTGACCTGAACCAATGAGCCACAGTCATTGGCGATCTGAGATCACCTATGGTCAGGCAACAAGAGCTGACTGACCTTGAATGACCTCTGTGCAGCTAATTGCACCTCACATTGACCTCAGATGATCTCTGTAGAGCAAGTGACAGGCAGGACTGTTCTCAACTCATATAAACATAGATTATCTCAGTTTCTAAGTGTCCTTTGAAGTTTATCTAGTCCAGCTCTCTGCACACAGCAGTTACAGTTAGATCACGTTGCTCATACCCTTTCACAGGTAAATTTTCCTTTTTTCTAACAAAGGAGATTTCACAGCTTTTCTTGGCAACCTGTTCCAGTATTTGATCACTCTTGCTTTTGCCTTTAGAAGATGTTTCCATGTACCTCATTATAATTTCCTTTGTTTCAACCTGTGTCCACTGCACTTCTGACTGTTGAGCTTCCAGAAGGCCCTGAGTGTATTTCCTGCTGGCTTCACTCCTGTCTGTTAATGTGTTTCTTGCTGTTGATAGGTATGATTGCCAGGAAATAATGCAGTGATGAGTCAGGTCTGACATAGAGCCACGAAATAGCAGCTTCAGGTCAGGGTCTAGCCAGGCATGGAGCAGGTGCAGACAAAAAGCAAGCTTGAGGGCTCAGTTGTGACGAGAAAAGACAGGGTCCCCCAAAAGACTCTTTGTCACATAGCTATACCCACAGTGATCTGATCCCAGGTTACAGATGTACTGTAGTGGAACAGGTATGGCTCAAGTACTACAAGTGAGGGGAAGAGATCACAACACCTGTTCATGAAGTGAGGGGCCTGACACGCTTTTTACCGCAAAGACGCTCTGTTAACTTCTATTAGCTTTTTTTTGTTCACTAAAAATATAGAATCATAGATCCTTTCTTTCACTAAAAACATCAGGCCCTTTTCTGCAAAGCTGCTTCTCATCCAGCTGGCCTCCAGCTTGTACAGCTTCATGAGGTCCGTCTCAGGTGCAGGACTTCTTGCTTTTGTCACACTTCACATAGCTCCTGCTGGCCCACTTGTTTTTCAACCTGTCTGTGTCTGTCAAATAGCTGATACATCAACTACTTATCTCAATCTGTTATCCTACATTAACTTGCTAAGAGTTCAATCATACTTTGTGCAATCATATTTGTTTTCTACCCGTAATCTTACTTTATTTTTGACAGACTTACTAAGAGCTCTTGACCCTAATTTACCAGTTTCTCCAGTGATGTGAGCTGATGCCATGTGGCTGGGACTGGGACCTGCAGACATGAGGCAAACTGAAGTTATGGCTGGCTTCAAACAACCCCTGAGTAGCAACAAAGAAGAGTTTTTTCCTGCAAAAGACCAACTGCATCAAACTGAGGACAGTAGTTTGCTTCAGGTGATCTCTGATCAACAAAACATAGGCAGTGCTAAAATTGAAAGAACCTCTTGCTGGTAAATTGGTGTAATACGTGAGCTTCTCTGTGTATTGTATTTGAGAGGAGAGCAGAAAGAGAGAGCTCGTGGTGGACATGAACCCCAGGCTGCACTCAATCTCAGGCAACTACTTCATTAAAAAAAAAAAAAGCCTCTCTATTTCCGTGGTCTGTGTTCAAGACAGCGCAGTTGTGCTTGACTGCATCTGTATACAGACTGGTAGTATATTGATTGTATACAGTGTGGTAGGAACTGATCTCTGTTAATCTGAAAGAGTAAACTGTATCTCACAGTAGCTTCCCTTTACTGGTAGCTGTGTGGAAAACTATATTAGTATGTTACTTCAGAGAATTCATGAGTGTTTGATCTCTACCAATCTCCTCAGAAGACTGAGGTAGTATTTGGCCCAAATATATCTTTAAGCATTAAAATTTTAATTTGCTTAAGCAAATGAAATTTATCCTATATTTATCATTTATCTCTGTTACCAAACTATGGCTCAGCTGTTGGCCTCAGATGATTCCTGTGCAGCCTGAGTAGAAGAGAGATTGATACCTGTGGCATCTGACCATCAGTCCGGAACAATAGTTAAATTACACTGACCAAATTGCAAGATTTTGGACAGGCGGGTTCATTATATTGTATGTCTACCTATAAAAATAGGCCAGCAATTGTCACTGTTTGGGCCTTATATGTATTTCTTGGTGTTTCATAACATTTGGGGTGTTTCATAACATTTCATAACATACATAAGGTTTCATAACATTTTGTTTCTTGGGTGGTTCATAACATTTGGACATCCTGGTTCAGTGAACTGGGTCAGTAATTGATAGTCATTTACCTTTGGGGCGTAAGCTAGGTCAGGAACAAATCTCCAGATACTCAGTCCTGCTCACGGATATCGTTGGAAAGTCCAGTGAGAAAAGTCTGTGGGACTTCATGCGATCACTGTAAAGATGGTTAGTGATAGTCCATTTCACAGAACTACAGAATGATATGGGGATAGAAGGGACCTCTGGAGATCATCTAGTCCAACACTCCTGCTAGAGCAGGTTGCACAGGAACTTGTCCAGGCAGGTTTCAAATATCACCAGAGATGGAGACTCCACCACCTCTCTGGGCAGTCTGTTCCAGTGCTCTGCCACCCTCAAAGTAAAGATGTTCCTCCTCATGTTTATACGGAACTTCCTGTGTTCAAGTTTGTGCACATTTGCTCTTGTCCTGTCACTGGACACCACTGAAAAAAGACTGGCCCCATTCTCCTGATGTATACCCACTGTAAGTATCTATAAGCATTGACCAGATCCACTCTCAGTCTTCTCCAGACTAGAAAGACCCAAGTCCCTCAACCTGTTCTTATAAGAGAGGTGTCCTAGTCTCCTAATCATCTTTGTAGCTCTCTGCTGTACTCTTGCCAGCAGTTCTCTGTCCTTAGTGAGCTGGGAAGCCCAGAACTGGACACAGCGTTCCAGATGTGGCCTCATCAGGGCAGAGTAGAGGGAGAGGATGACCTCCCTGACCTGCTTGCCTCACTCTTGATGTATCCCAGGATGCCATTGACCTTCTTGGCCACCAGGGCACATTGCTCATTCATGATCATCATGTTGTCCATCACGACTCCCAGGTCTTTTTCCACAGAGCTGCAAGAATTTTAAACTCAATGTAAATATTAATTTTTATTAGAGTTTACTGAGTAGCAAATTGGGACAGTAATTGAGCTTTGGACTCATGACCCCTGAACCCAAATGTGGGACATAGAATAATATTTAATTTTATATTGTCCTGAGTAATTATCTGAGGGAGTAACTGACCTCATATGAGTCCTTTGAATTGGAGAAGTAAATGCCCCTATTGCATCCTAAACAGTAGACGGTGACCCAACTTTAGTCTGCATCCATAGTTAACTTCACTTGACTGCATTACAAGAGGTGGTGGCGGGATATGAATTCCTACCATAATATAAATTAATGCTCCTCTCTCACATCTGAATTTTGAGATTTAAATTAGTCAAATATATTGAAAGTTAATGATATCTGAACACCAAGCAGAGGCTGGCAGTTACCTCAGGAGAGGTGCACTATCAGCAAGTTTGCTGAAGACAAAAAACTGGGAGGAGTGGCTGACACACCAGAAGGCCACGCTGACATCCAGAGGGACCTAGACAGGCTGGAGAGTTGGGCGGGGAGAAATTTAATGAAATATAACAAGGGCAAGTGTAGAGTCCTGCATCTGGGCAAGAACAACCCCAGGTACCAGTATAGGTTGGGAAATGTCCTGTTGGAGAGCAGTGTAGGGGAAAGGGACCTGGGGGTCCTGGTAGACAGCAGGATGACCATGAGCCAGCACTGTGCCCTTGTGGCCAAGAAGGCCAATGGCATCCTGGGGTGTATTAGAAGAGGAGTGGTTAGTAGGTCGAGAGAGGTCCTCCTCCCCCTCTGCTCTGCCCTGGTGAGACTGCATCTGGAATATTGTGTCCAGTTCTGGGCCCCTCAGTTCAAGAAGGACAGGGAATTGCTTGAGAGAGTCCCGGCCAGAGCCACAAAGATGATTAAGGGAGTGGAGCATCTCCCACATGAGGAAAGGCTGAGGGAGCTGGGTCTCTTTAGCTTGGAGAAGAGCAGACTGAGGGGTGACCTCATTCACGTGTATAAATATGTAAAGGCTGAGTGTCAGGAGGATGGAGCCAGGCTCCATCCTTTGTGCTGCAGTCCATTCCTGCAGTCCATGTGCTCTCTTGTTGACCCATGATCTTTCTCCAGGTTCTGGACATCTATTGCTGGAACTGGCATCAAACTGGTTGACAAGGGATAGGATGAGATTCTCCTCCCTGGCAACTTTCGTTTAAAGACCTGTTAATGAAATTGGCAAGCCTATGACTGAAGCCTATGATTTTACTGTGAAGTTCTGCTTAGAGCACTAAGTTACTTTCCATGAAGTAGATTTCTTAGAGCTAAATATGAGTATTTATGGTAGGATCAATGAAATTGTTATATGTTGGTTCCTTAATTGCACAGCAGATCTAGTCTTTGTGATCCAACCTGCACAGCTGCCAACGGTCATCTGTTGTCTGTTGTCAACTGACACTGACCCTCTTGTCTTGTGTGGACATATGTGATTCTCTGTTTTGATTTCAAGATTAATCAACCTAATGAAATTTTTCTGATATTCTGGTATTCTGATATAACCACTGCATATTGTGCTTAAGCAAAAATGGCCTTACAGTAACAGACCTGAACCACATAAAATCTCAGGTAGCATCAACCAAAGATATTGTCCTTTGCTGCTCCTTTGTCATTAGTCTAAGGAATCTGTACCCATTCCAGCTACAACTATGACAGCTGATACCAACCAGAAAGAACATTAACAGTACCATCATAGTGTACAAAATGACAAAGCATTCCATTCCACATCTTAAAGAACACCAGAACCCTCAGTTCCATGTTAGCTTACATTTGTTATTTGGCTTCGTGTCAGAAATGGAAATGCTTTCCTCCCCTGCATTCTGCAATATGCCAAATACTTTGCCAGATATCTTGCATTGTGATACACTTTCACCCAGACAGAAATAAGTTTTTACTTCAAGTCCTATTAGAAACTCAAACTCTCATATGTGTTATGCACTTGGCTAATCCCTCATTGGATGTTTAAAGTTTGCTTTGCTTTTAACAACTTTGAATTTATGGAACACCAACCATGTTTCCTAGATGGTTCAAGTGTATTCGGATCAAATACAAATGTGTAGCCATTGGAAAAGACAAGGCCAAAACTGGAAAAGTATGCCTCTCCCCAGATTATCCCTTCTTACACACAATCATTGCCTCTTGTATTTGCTTTGTTTCTACATGAGTATTACAGTCATAGGGCATTGATAAAACTATTCTTGCTGCAGGTATGTTTGTGTAGCAAGACCTAGTACTGACCACTAGTGTGTGTGGCAGTGTGTGCAGGGGAGAGTTTGGTAAGGGTTAGGAGAGAAGACTTATATTCCTTTAGTGGGCAGAGCTAAGGTGATGGGGTTTGGCTGGAAGTACATTAGACTTGCATTCTTCCTTTAGTGAAATTCTAGCATGGAATAGATATTGATCTAAAATTAATAGACTTTCTGGAGGGCTACATAGAACTCTGATGTTCAAATTAAATTTCTGTAGACACATATATATTGCTATCCTTTAAGTACATAATAGTTCATTATGAGACAAATTGGATAGGCTAAG
This sequence comes from Nycticryphes semicollaris, assembly GCA_013400055.1. Classification (NCBI taxonomy): domain Eukaryota; kingdom Metazoa; phylum Chordata; class Aves; order Charadriiformes; family Rostratulidae; genus Nycticryphes; species Nycticryphes semicollaris. The sequence goes on from VXBJ01002331.1 coordinate 9,805, forward strand.
TATCAGCACAGAATGGATTTGCTGTCATTTTTCTCTGCACGAATGTGTACACTAATTGGAAACCTTAGGGATCCCAAGAGAGAAGTTAGACAGCTGGCTGTTTACCCTCTGTGTGCCACTAAATTTCAGATAATTGCTTTCACCTACCTACATTTTTTCTTCCATTTAATTAATATAACAAAATTATTTATGTGACTAAGGATGAAATTGTCCTTTTCACAGCCTTTAAATGTAACAAGGTTGGTGAAATCCATGGAGGCACCAGAGGCACTAACACAGGAATAGTTTTGAAGTTTGTACTTTTCTCCATTGACTCTGTTTAATTGATAGGAGGAAGAACTGGAAACCAGCACATCAAGAATGCACTATTTTAGTTACAGGACAGCTTCAGTAGATTTTGATTTACCACCATTGACTGGCATTAGATGGACATCAGGCATTTATTTTCTCTGGACAATGCACCTTGATAATAAAGGGTTATTTTTGCATTACTTTGTAGTTAATGGGATATATTTTTCAAGCCTCTTCTAGTCTCTAATATTATAGCCTCCTTTAGAAAGCATAGAAGTTCAACACCATCCTCCTTCACTTCAGATTCAAACTATTACTTTAACCATAGCCTTCACATGATTCATACTACCATTCTGCTCCTTCTGCTATCAGGCACTCTTATCTCGGTCTTCTGGAGTATGATCTAACTGAAGGCCTCCTTTAAGCACTTTTTCCCATACCTCACTCTCCTTTTACATGCTTCAGCAACTGTGGCCTCACTCTTCAACTTCTACCCAAAAGCTTTCATTCCCTTATCTATCTCACTACCTCCATGCCATGGGATCTGGTCCTCAGTCACAATGTTTTGGGCCAACCACAAAAGGGAGACACAGCAGGACATTTCCTCCTCACCTTAGGACCATGTACTCAAAATAGCAAACTCAAGAGCGAGCTGCTACGGTATTTGCTGCTACATGGTATTTATTTGAGTGCAAACACAAAGTTTTTTTACTCTTCCTTCACAAAGGTCTCAATTACTACTCTTTCATTCTTGGGTTGAAATCTCTGTGTTCCTTTTGGGAAGCAAGCTGGAATTTTTTATCACTATAATAACATTTTAGCTTTTCTTTCAACAGCTTGTTTTTTCTAGAAAGACAACTGAGAAATTTTGTAGCCAGAAATGGGCCACAATGTTGTACAAGCCTGAAAAAAAGAATGGAAATCTTAGCAGGCAGTATGATTTACTTTGTCTCTTCTGGGCCCTCTGTTGAGATTTATTTGCTTACTGTTACAATGGGATTGCTATCCTCCAGACAGTATCTGCTATAAATGCTGTAACTCCCATTACAACAAGGTCATTACTATTTTCTTGGACAAACCAAACCTTAACTCTTTCCCGGTGGAGGTGGAAGAATGGTCCACTGGCTCCTGTAAAACAAAGAATCATTTAATATAGAGGAAATTACCCTCTATTCAGTGCTCCAAGTGTGACCAAAATATTAAGCACACTTGTGTATATTAATTTGGAACATATTAAACATTCTCTCCATGTCCTTCATGGAATGCTGTAGCTCGAACACTCCCGACTGCAGGTAGGTCTTCCTACATGACCTTCTCTTTTGTTGAACCCCTTAAATCTCAAAGGAACAGCACATACAGTTCATTCTAGAGCATGAGGATAACTTCACTGCAAAGGCACCTTGCTTTTATTAGATGAGTTGACACCCTAATAACAGACAGTGTAACTCCCATACATCAGTCTTTTCATGAACATCCCATGTGCTTCATCACATCATCTCATTGCTTCTGCCCTTCTTTCTCGTCTTTCTTATTCTAAATTGTTGTAAATAAGACTTAAGTACTAAGCTGGTTTCCTCATGCATGCAAAGCAGGAGTAATACATAGTGTTCTTCTTTTCCGGCTGTTGTGGTTTAGCCTCAGATGGCAACAAAGAACCACGTGGCGGCTGCTCTCACTTGAGCCCATCCACAGCTGGAAGGGCAAAATNTAACATAATACAGGGGGCAAAAAAGCACTTCTTCAAACAGAAACACATAATACTAGACATTAATGATCAACCTTTTGATTTGCTATGTGCTTATTTGGGTGCTAGAACCTTTCAAGATCTTTTTTAGGNCGGAACCAGGACACCTGCTGCAAACTAGTGAAAATTTGTTGTGTTCTTCACCACGTATTGCATTTCAATGCTGGGAGAGGCAATGCCTACATTCAGACCTTTATAATGGGTATAAAGCGAATAAACAATCTTCTTTTGGTATCTCTGCTCTTTGAGGGTAGGCAAACTAAGCAGCCACCAGT
>VXBJ01002331.1:35321-85408 GCA_013400055.1 Nycticryphes semicollaris
GATCAAGGACTGCTTGGCTCTTCATTTTAACAATGTACCTTTGTCAAAGTCTCATCGTCGAGGTGGTTCTTCTGGATCACATGTTGAAGTGCAAAGTAAATCTTCTCCTGAAGCTTCTGGACCTTCCTTGGCTCTATTAACCAGGCTCGATCTGAGAAAAAAAAAAATCAAGACGCAAAGTGAAGAATGCAAAGACAAGATGCACATTCATGGATGAACAGTGTCCAATGCTGACAAGCGTTCACAACAATCACAATTCCTATGAGGAAGGACTGCATGATAATTAAGACATGTTTTCAGAGGCAAAGTATCTTAATTAAAGGAACACCTTAGAGTTTAATTAACAGCTACAATGTTGGCTCTGATTCTATTTATTTAAACCAGGATGTTAAAGATAAAGATGGGAGTAGAAGTGAAACCAAGCCCAATAATTTTATTATTCTCTGCTGGTACAATCAGTGTTCTTCTAACTTCATAGTCGCTAGGTGAAAAACATGTCATGTTATCTCAGTGTCTTAATACATAAGTAATAAACTTATTGATCAAAACATTTCTTTGAAAATAATAGAATATAATTATTTAAAAATTAAAATAAAATATATCTCATTATTTACTAGGCTAACATTTTGAGACAAAATATTATATTCTGAATGAAAAGAAATGGCTTCCTTCAAAAGAATTTATTTAATAATTCAAAAGAATTATGAGTTGTTGCCTTGTCTTGAAGTGCAAATTTCTCATTATTTAAAAATGTTCTCTTTTTAAACATCACAAAAGAAAATATTATCTGGGAGAATAACAACTACAGACACAGTTGTTTGGAAACCTATATGGTTTCTGCTGAACTCAAACCCCAAGTGTAGGAGGTCTTCCTTAAGATCTGTATTCTCACAAGTCATAGCTTCTGGAGACAAACACAAAGAACGAGAAGCAACAGACCCCAAGGCAATCCCAAAGCCATTAATACAGTGTGTTTACAGCACCAATAAACCTTGTGTTTTCCCATGCTGCAAAGTTGTTTCTTCCTCCCTCTATTCCTCAATCTGGACCAATTCTTGGGTATAGCTTTTAGCTTCAAACAGAAAATAAGAAAATCTATTTTGCCGCGTGGCGTGAGTCTTCATGTTTAAATTGAAAAGTACTGGAAAATCTCACTTTCAGACCTCTTTTACCCACTCTCTGTCACAAAATAATCCATAGAAATAGTAGAAGCTGGCCATTTCAATAAGAACACATGCCACAGAGGCTGTAGCTGAACACAGTAGGAGCAGGATTCTGTCATATGTCTGACCATCTGTGGAGAGAGGTGCATGAAAAGTGTCCATTGTAAGGTACTGTAGAAAGAGACAAAACCGAACTTCTAGCTACTTAACAGATGATCAGGAAAAAGAAAATAATCATTTTGCAAAGCTCAGAAAATCATGCTCCCAGAAGGCAAGCCAGAGGATCCTGTGCCACCCATGGCCATGGAAACAGAACTAGCTGAAAACACACACAGCATCTATACCACCAAGCACACAGTAATATTTAGACTTCACGGGTAAGGTGCCAAATTTTATGCTGTTGCAAAAACATGACTTTCAATAATGTTAAATCAAGGCCTATTATGGCAGACTGGAGTTAAACTGATTTATCATAGACAGCAATCCTTACAGATTTATCTTTCTGTCACAAGAGTAAGCTTAAAAATAGACTGAGGCTGATGGAGTACAGGTTTAATCGCTTACCTGTCATGGAACAGGCTGTATGTAAGCCAAGAGTTCTTAAATTTATGACAAGGTCTAGGTGAAACTTTTACAATGGATATCAAGTTCATCTTCCAAAATGTGGTTTCTACCACCTGAAAGCCATCTCCAAATTTGGTTGGAATTCCCCAGGTCCCTTTAGTTATATTCACAAAAGTGTGGGAGAAAGACAAAAGAACAATAGCTACCCATATATAAGGATATAAGAAGCAGTGGTCCATTTCTGTACTTTTCCTTTTAGGTTACGAACTTCTGTATCTTTAAAGAGTACACAGGTACTAGGCTATAGGATAGTGTAGGAGAGAAGCTTAAAAGTTCTGCTTTTGCAAATGGGAAGATGGAAAAAGGAACATGGTCAGTCAGAAATTCAGAAGAGGGACTGGCATACATTGGGGAGTCAGGTTACTGTCTTACTGCCTGGTTTTGGCATATTTGCAGATGGAGGTGACTCTGCAGCCATCACTGGACTCTTTCTACAGTGTTTTAATCTTTGAAATCAGAAATCAAGTTAAACAATCACCTCCAAGCAGTGCGGTTATTTCCACCCTAAAGTGGAAAATCCGGATTTGTGCTCTGAATCAGACAGAAGATGAGTCTGACACTGGGGTTTGCAACATTAGCAATTGTATTAATGGACATTCTTGTGTTCCTTAACTCTTAATAGGGCTGCTGTTTCCTGTAAACTACCTCACACTGAGATCAAAGGCACAAGAATCACTTTCACTATTGTGGCTTCTGTAGAAAAGAAATTAGAATATGAATGTAAGTACACTCTCTATGTACTTATATTCATGGATGGAAAGTCTAGTGCAGATACTTCTGTGAATCATTGCTTCTTTTTTTTTTTTTTAATTTTTATACATGTTCCCAACATGAAACACTATTGTGAAGAAACCAAAACATCTACTGTGGAAGGAAATTATTTCTTTCTCTATTGTTTACTGTTATAATTTTTGCAAGAAAATAAATGGCAAATTTCAATGTCAGTTCAGTCTATATTGATTTTTCCAGACGCATCAGCTCATCTGAAATAGGAATTATTTGCACAATCCAAATCTAGTCTTTTTATGGAAGATAGATTGCTTGCACTCATGTACATGCTGCTGCAGCCCATCATTTCTTTCTTCTTGCATCTTCTATGATTAAAGATACATATGCTTACAGACTGCAGAAATAAGCAGACAGCATGCATCAAGCACTTTTTTTTGGGGGGTGGTGGTGGTTTAAAAGAATAGGAAAAACTGTATGTGCTCTATTGCTTGTAAGCAGGAAAAATCTGACTTGGATGTGAGATGGAGAACTGTGGATTATTTAAGTACTTCAACTTCTAGCACCACCTTCCAATTTGAATCTTGATTATAGTGAAAAAAATCTTGGAATCACCTCTACTTATGCATGCCACTTAGGAGAAACAGAAGCTCTTATTCAGGAGACACCTAGCTCTGAAAGCCTGTGTCAGGACTGAAGTATTTCAGGAATGAAATGCATTACTAGAGTTAATGGAGAAGGTTTTACAACACTTGCCTGTAATACAACTGTCTCAAAGCCAGCGCTGAGTTGCTATTTTTTTCAAGTACTTATTACAGCCGCAAGAAGTAGAAATGAGTGTGGCTACTCAGGCAACAAGAACTGCTGGCAGAATGCAGGAGGTTTTGGCGGTTTGCAAGCTAAGGAACATATGTAGAAATACAGAGCTGAATGAGAATTTTGATGTGCCTACCTGCAGCTAAACACATTTAATAAATTACTTGTTCCAAAATCCATTAAAATTAAATGGAAACTTTCCATTACTTAAACAGGTTTTGATCAGGCCTAGGGCACTGGACATTGAAATGCTAGGTTTCTGCAAGCAAATTTTGTTGAATAGGGCTATAACTTGTTTTTCTGTCCAAGGTTACATGGGAGACAGAATCACAACTTCATTTCAATTTGGCTAGAAGTTACGTAACTGAATTGTCTTTCTCCCTACAGATGATCTGATGCAAAGTGCTTTGAAGTCAGCTTTGAAATGATCTGATTGTTTCTGTCTCTTCTGCTAACTCCAACCTTTCCTCTAAGAAAAATAAACTGAGGAGTAGAAAAACCTCCATCTGTTACAAAAGAGAATACAGATCCTGCTTACAAAGATCCTACCACACTCTTCCCACTTCCCTTGGCTTCATAATGTGAAGTCAGCTGAAAACACTGAAACCATCTTCTCTAGTCCCTGTTAATATCTTAATGAAGAACTTCACAGCCTAGATCTCAAACATATTTCCAGGTTATCTTCAGATTTGTACTGAGACAGTCTGCTGCACAAACCAATAATGCTAACCAGGGCAAGAACTGAATGCACACCTTTGTCATGTTCAAAGCTTTGGTCTTTTCAGACTGAAGGAGGGATGATGGACAGAGACTTACCAGGACACGTGCAAGTACCCCATCCCAGAGGAAGTCAGGGCATCTGGGGGACAGGGCACAGGCAAATTGCACCCCTGTGCACAGCTGGGACACCTCAGAGGTGGACATGCTTGCTGTTTGAAGGGTTGTACCACAAATACCCTAGCCTGACACCATGAAGAGCCACCAGCTCAACCATTTCACCTCTGAGCAAATGACTGCGATAACAACTCAAAGGGAAAATAGGAGCAGAGTCCTTTCAGTAGGTGTCATTAATGATGAGAATGAACATGTTGACACCATCTGTGCTACTCTAATTCTGCCTAACATAATCTCTACCACAGATGTGCAAAAGGGCAAAGTGACCTAGAGGAACTCTTTAGCAGAACAGGCTGGATAAATAATTCACGGTGGGATTTTTTGTAAAGGCCTTTTAAGAGCTTACTCTTAGTGGGAACTAGAGGCCTACCTTCCCTGAGGCATGTTTAAAAAACCCACACTAAATTGTGAGCTTATCCACCAGATCCACCTTCTGAGTAAATTCAGTCACAAACCCCATTTTTTTTTTGTGGTCAAACATCCAGCACTTCTTGAATGCATGCTTGCCTGCACAGAGCTATGCTATATCAATACATGAAAAAGGGGGATGTTGCCCCTGAAATCGCCACTGCTCACCTGGAGCTAAATTCAGACATGACTCATACAGATTTTTTTGGCTCCTGTTTTAGACCATCATAGCTAGGGACTATATAACCTGCTCAGGCTGTGAGGATTGAGCTCCCTGAAAATGCTAGGAGGAACATGCACCTCCTTGAGTACTGTGCTTCTCTGTACCTCAGCTGGAGGTACAGAGAAGGTACAGCCTGCAAGGCTTGTTCATGCAATCCCTCTCCATGTGTGTATCCCCACACTTTGGATGTATTTCAAGTATGTATAGTTCCTGACAGTCTACCAAAAAGAGATTGAGGTATATTTGGGTAATTCAGGTACTCTTCCATTGCTTAATATCGCTTAATAACACTTAAACACTTGTTTAATTAGGTAGAAATAGAGGTGGACAGGGTTGAAAAAAAAAATCACTGTGGCATTTGGAATGAAAAATTACCTGGTGATATCAGAACAGCAGATGAAAACAAGGCAATCTCCTCCTCAGTCAGCTGTAAGGAACATAAATTCTTTGCAAAGTCAAAAGCTTCATTCACCAGATCATCAGAACCTGCAGACAACAGAAGACAAAATCAATGCTAGAAATTTATCAGTTCTTAAACCTGCCATGAAAAGTGGATTGTTTTGGTGTCAAAAAAAGTTGCAAATGAATGTCTGTACTTCTAAAACAAGTGCCTTTCATTGGCTATTGAATTCCAGCTACCATGAAAATATATAGCTAAAGCACCCATTGGAGCACAAAAATTATTAAGAATTAGGAGCATGACCTGTACAAAAATTGCACAGACACTTTAGAAGACGGTTTTCTTTTCCCACTGTGGAAAGAAATGATATTTCTAAGCATATATTAGATCTAAGAGGTATGATAAATAACTTTTCCTAAATAACTTTCACATATATATTTTATTAATTAGCAGTACAAATATTAATGAAAATATCATAAAGATGAAAAATCAACTAATGCACATTCATAAATGCTTTAAACTTACAAAGTAGTGTGACATACATCCATATGTAAATAGTAAAAAGATATATGACAAATATATATCTTTGAAGCGAATGTATTTCTTTGAGTTTGGTTCTCTATAAATTTCTGATCATGTATCAGTCTCATGGATGGGCAAAAGTAATCCATTTGGCTATTAACATTTCAGGTAACCCTCAATATCATGTTGAGAAATGAAGCAATTGTTTCAATACATGAATCTAAATGAGCTTAAATGTTTTAGGCAAAACAGTATTTCAGGTAAGTCTATATTTTGTACTAGTTCCTCATTTTAGTCCTCTCATTTTATCAAATCTTCAGATATCAGACTGAGAAGTTTATCTGAAAAACCCTTATACTCTTCTTTTTTTATTAGAGACAACCATCTATCACTCTGGCAGCTAGTGGAACTGCCTTTTTTCTTTTTCACTTCCAGACATTAGGAAGTTTGGGGATTCAACATTTACTGGAGATTATTATTGCAGGTCACTAATTTCCAAAAGACTAATCTGTCTCTATGTGGTTCAAGGTAACTGGTTGAAGAAAACAAAGCTCAACGTACCCAAGGCTTTAAACATTTGCATCCCTCCATACTTTCCTTCAAACAGAACAGTATTGTTGAGTGGGTTGAAGGCACGGCACATTCTCACCAAAACCACTTCCAGGCAGCCTATCAGACATGACAAAGAGCAAAAGTACCACACATTGCTGTGAAACACCAGAATGGAGGAAATGCCAGGAGAATATTTAGGAACGTATCAGTCATTGGAAACATCAGCAGGGATAAACACTCTTAGCAGGCATCTAGATGGTATGTCTCTGAACGAGAGAAAAAATATTTCTGTCTGCTTTAAGTATAGCAAGGTGTAATTTAAATGTAATTCAAGTATAGCAAGGTTCCAGCATAGACACCTATTCTTTAGGTTGACTTTTCCCCCATTGCAGCAAACTGGCAGCCTGGACTTAATCTTAATTAAGACCTGGCAAATATTTTCAATTTGAAATATTTTATCCTGAAAATTAAGCTTTTATTGAAACTCCTTTTTAAAAATGAAACCTGTTTAATGCAAAAGCCCAGCTTTATTGAATGTGTATATAAACCCCAGTTTCATTTGGCTAGAAGGAGAGAATATCACAAACTGTTTTTAGAGAGAAAATAAAAGTTGAAGTACTGTCAAGAACATCCTTAAATTGGGGTTTACTTTTGTTTCCCTTGTTTTAAGCATCCTTTAACTAAATTTAAAACTCATGTAAGAGGAACTCTGAAACTGGGTGTTCACTCAACAACTCAAGGATTTTCTGAGTGAAAATCCTTTATTTTATAATCCCTGCTCAGCATTAACAGCAAAACAGAAAATAAAACCTGACGTATTTATACATACTAAAGTTAAACAGAGTTGCCTGACAGTACAGTTAAATATACCATATTCCTGAAGGTGCAGTTATGCTGTTAGCTTTGCCAGACAAATGAAACAGGTTACTTGGGGTGCACTGGCATCTATAGAATTTTCAAAATTAGTACAAGCTTTAGAAAAATAGTTCTCTTGCTACGACTCCATTTTCCCCCGAGGTTGCCTGGGTGTTCCCAGGGTCCCTGTGTCTCTTCCTTTTGCATTTCTGCCCACCATCTCAGTCCAGTCCCACACCAAGACACAGCCCTGCATGCAGACCATCAAATCACACTGACTTTCAGCCTTAATGAAGAGTTCTCTCTTGAAATAGGGAGCACCTCTTATGCTGTAACAAGCCGCCTCACACACCATCCTGCCTTTTACAAGTGGAAGGAGCAAGAAACTGATATGACAGGGTAAATGCAGTTAATTACCAGTCGTGGTTCACTTGGTCATACCACTTTGTACTCCTGAGTTTGGCGATGTTACTAGACAGTCACAATAAATCTCGTCATGATTCTTCTGGAGGACAGAAATTACTGAGTCCCATGACAGGGAAGGAAACCCTTTTCCCCCTTGCCCTTATGCGCGCACGTGCACACCCCAGCACGCACAGGGAGCACGGCCGGCGCACACCACTGTAATCCGCTCTCATTTATTCTGAAACCAACTGGCGCCAGCAGGGATTTTCCCTCCTGTGCATTGGCTGGAGGGTATTTCTGTAGTCTCATTAAAAAGATTAGAGATGACCACGGAGGCAGGCCCCGGTGAGCCTGTGTTCATTTCACTAATGACAAGTGGGGATTTTACAGGGTGGCAGATGACTGATTCGACCAGCTCAATTTGCAGGGTCCTTCCACCACATGTCAGTTTGGAGACTGCAGTTTGTGCAACAATTGTGTGCGTGTGTGTGCTTAATAACCACAACTGACTATAGAGGGAAGGGAATCAGAAGGCAGTGCCATCATTAATGTGTAAAAACACAGAAGGGTTAATGTAGCTAATGAAACAGACTGAAATTAGGGCTCCTATGAAATTAAAATAATTGGCAAACAAGGTAGCAGAGCACATTTCTAATGTTGCTGGGTGCTAAACCAGTCTCAAGTTTCTGGTGTCTACCCACCTGACTTAAGGAGGAGAATTTGGTCATTCTGGCAGAGCTCCATGAAGCCTGTTATGCGCTTTGCAAACTCCACCACATACTGGATAGCATGGGTGATCTGAATGGCACACTGCTGCCACAGAGCTTCTCTGGTCTGCCGGGAAAACACACATAGAAAAGCAAAGCAATGAGCAAGTGCATTAAGCTCTCCGGGTGGTCTTGCAGAAAGGTACACTCCTCAGACTCCACGCCCATCCCCAGGCAGATCTAGCAGCATCTCCGCTTCTCAAGGTACTTTTCATTAGAAGGCTGTTTTTGCAAATTGACTGCCCCAGTGATCTGAACTCCAGCATTGCCTCTTCAAAGGGGGAGAATGCACTGTCCAACGTTAAATTGTGAATCTAACATTGGCTTTTGTGCAAGATAGACAGGCAGTGACACAAACAGTGTAAAAATGCCAGAGTACTCTTAGGGAAGAAGGGGCACAGTGCTATTGAGCTATCCAACAGAATACTTTTGCTAATCTGAAAGTTAAAATAATGCATAATTACAGTATCTTTGCAATCTGAACACTGATTGCATCAACATTTTGTCTCCCTGACACGTGCAAATGTAAATGGAGGCTTTTGGTTTGCAAGCCACAGCTCTGCAATCTGTGGTGTGTATCTATTCTTGCTAGTATTGCATAGTCCCTCACCTTTCAAAGAATAAGTTGAAGTCTTTTCTGTCTCTTGTGTGATCAGCTAATATACTAAGTGAAATCCAACTAAAAAACCATTGCTAGTGATATTAGTGTAAGAGGCACAAAGATTTTCTGAAGAGGTGACAGTGGGAAATAGTCTGAACCTGGTCTGAGAATTGCAAAGGTAGAAGAAAAATGTAGTGTAACAAGATCATTTTTCTACCCAGTTTTGAATACCTTCAGTTTAAGGAGTACTTTTAGTTTGTTGTTATCTATTGTCTGTAAGTGACAGATATCTGCTATTCACATAAATAGGGATGTGTTTTCAAAATCACAAGGAAGAAAAGTTAGGTTGTCTTATTTTCTTAAAATCCTAACAATAGAGATTCCAACCCTGATCAGATTAATGTCAACTGAACTTCTGAATGAAGTTTAGTTCTGTGATAACAAGCAAAGCACAAAGAGCTGGGTTCTATAACCATACCCAAGCTTCAGCACTAGCAAACATCCCAACACACTGGAAAGCTGCCACTTCTTTTTATGAAGTGTCATGCCTTATCAGCATATCCTTGCCAAATACATTACACTGTTAACAATTTCAAACCATAGGTAGCAGAAGCAGCAGCATATTACAGGCTTGTACCTTGCTCTGGTAAACCTTAATTTCTTCGTATGTGTGGGTCTGCCACGCTAGCTGGTGTAGTTCCTCCATGGTATATTGACATGTCTCCAAATGAGATTTAATGATATTCTGTGCAATTCGATCTGCAAAGAGGAAAATAAAAAATAGCTTGCATGAAACAGTGTACAGTAATTTGTAGTCATTTTGATTTTTTTGAAAACATTGAAGTTGTTGGAAGATGGAGATTTTAAAAAAAATATCTTTTCCTTCCAATGCTACCTTTCTTCTTATTTTTTTATTTCTGAAGATAGCTGTTGCAAAATGTTTCAGTATTGAATTCAAAGTCAAGTGATGCTTGGTAAATAGTGGATATACACATGAAAATAACAATGAATCTTGTGAAACTATCCAGACTCTTTCATACCAGAAGTGATTTCCCCCTCCACCCTCCTGCCACGCCCCTTTTTTTTTTTTTATTTTTCTGCATTTAAATATATGTTATTTGGACACTCGGGTTACTTGATCACTTCTATCTACCACAAGCCTGTCTGGCTGCGTAGTTCTGACTGCTCAGTCCTGACATAGACATTTGCATTAACTTGGGGTCACTCATGTCTGAGAAACAGGAAAGAGGTGTCTTTTTTTCTCAGGTTAGTTTTCAGCTGGATCAGTAGCTGATTTAGCTAGATGAACATGAAGACTCGTGCTAGGAAGGAGTGAAAGATAGAACTAGTAGCCTGGGTTTTGGAAGGAGAGATGGGAGAATAGATCTCACATACAGCATTAAGTTATTCTGAAATTGCAGTCTTAAAAACTACTGTGTAACACAGAATGCATGATGCAAGGGGAAAGGGAAGCATCAGATCCACTGAATCTGAAAGTAAACTCCTCAGGGAAGGGTTTTAAAGTAGATCTTTGCCCTTTAAGCCACTTGAGTGGATTAAAAAGCTTTTCACAAAAACTTCCAGCATGAATTCATTAGCACTGGAAGTTGAAATGTCTTGATAAAACACGCTACAGAAAAGTGACGATTTCTTATTTTGCAGCGTTGAGACCTAAATGTCTAATGAAGCTCAGTGCTTCAGCCTGAAGATACTGCTTAAGCTGAATACCTTTTAAATAATGGAATGAAGTTGAAGGTCATTTGACAAAAAACTGAAGCTTTTGTGGCAGAACTAGCGTTTCTCAGAAAACATGTTTTTCAAAAAAGTAAAGGACATTGACAATGCATTATCCAAGCCTGAGCAAGGGAAGTAGAAAGAACTAGGAATGTCATCATTTACTCATTCACATCCTCAACAGTTTGCATACAGTGGGTGGATCTGGTGCTGCTGGTATTCCCAAAATAAGAATGTTTCTTTGGCCAAGTGTTGACTGAATTTAAAAACATTAGCAAGAAGGAAAGCTAAAAAATGAATGTAAACATGCATATATTCCCTGCAATCGCTGCTATGGGAGTGTTATTATTTAAAGCAGAGATACCTGTGCTACTGTCACAGTTAATAAGCTGAGAATCAGCGTAAAGGTGCTGAAGAAAACACAAAAGAGTCTCAGGTTTTTGTAGGAACAATAAAAGCTGCTCGATTCAATCTGTACTGGTATTCCTTTAAAGGTCAACACTATCTTTAGAATTCCTGATGGAACAATTGACTTAAGCATAAGGATATCTAAAAGTACGCATTAGTGAGTACAGGGATCCATCCATCATTCTTTCATGGAAGATTGGTTGCAAGTCTTAATCTTTGATGGTATTTGCATTTTATAATAAAACCTTATAGATAAATGAGCATGTTGGAATAAAGGGATGATGAATTTAAACAGATTTTTTTTAAAGACCGACAAATGTTTATTTGCATTTCTTTAACCAAGAAAAGCAATTAAAACAAACCTTTTTAAGGAATATAAAATTTCAGACGTTTACCCCCATATTGTTATATTCAAAGCATAGTTTTAACAATATCAGCTTTCTGGGAACATCCTTGGCCTTGGCTGCAGAAGTTAAGCTCAAGCTACAGGCTTTGTCAGTTACGTTCCTGGAAGGATTTAACCAAACAGAACTAAGGTATGGCCAGAGGAACATGTAGGCCTTGCATATAAAATGCCAGTGAAAGAAGTATGATTTCAACTGGCATTACAATTCTGTAGCTTGCATGGTGAAGGATTTTGGTCTCTACGCCCGTTGGCTGGTCTTTTTCCCTCTTGTGCTTCCTATGCCAGCTCTACTAGTCTCACCATTTGTTACGAAAGCTGGAACTATTCACACTCTTGACATAAAGAAAATGTTTACAATAAATACCTCAATTACTTTAGTATTACTGCACAGGTTTTGAATCAGATAAGGTGACCTGACACCAACAGTCTGAAAATAAGACCATTTTATTTCACTGACCTCAAAATATACTTGATTAGTAGTTCTACATTACTGCAAAGACACTCAGCTCCGCCCCTTTTCTACTATCTATATATTTATATTCAAACTGAAGAGCTGACAAACTCTTCAATGTTTCATAGGAATGGCATCCTGTGTTTTACCCCCATACAGCTCTTCCTTATGTACTTGGACTTATGTTGAGCTGACTTTAAAACTCATTTAGATGTGTGAAGGCCTAGGGCAACTGCAGCAAGGAGCAGCTCTGAGTGCTGACATCCAAAGAGGAATCAGGTGCAAGACAGACTTGAAACTCCTGTACCGCAGGCCAGGAAAAGCTAAGTGTGTGATGGAAAGGGTACATTGTTCCTCAGGGGAGGAGAGGACTGCTCATTCGGCATAAGCAGCAAAGGAGGCTGCTTGCTTACACTCAATGCTGGCGTCCCTGTAACGAGCTTTACGGAAATACATCATGCGCTAGGTGCGCAGAGCTGAAATGGTGCAGAAAGTAAAAGAAGTGTAAGCTTGTCTTGAGTTCTTAGATGGTGTAGCAACAGAAGAACCAGTGCAGGCAGAGCAAAGAACATCACTCTCAAAGAGTTTCAAAGACCATAGCCATTTTTTCTGACATTATCAGAATTTAACATATTTTCACTAATGAAGGTGGAACCAATACACATCTTGGAAAACATAAAGCATAAAAAAGTTCCTAAACTGCAGAGAATAAGGTACTGATGTCTAATGTAAATCTGCCCTGTTACATATCACGGGTACTGTGCTTTACCAAAAATACAATACATTTCTGTGAGACCTGGCAGCTCTGAAGCACTGTTGGCAACTCAGTTCAACAGAGTAACTCTTACAGTAGAACTAGAAAGAAAGTGACAATGGGGAAAGAAAACAAACAGCTTCATACAGCATGAGGAGAGCTACTGCCTTGATGCAGAGCCTGTGGCCTCAACCATATGGAGGTACCTTGTTGGCATGTTGCTCAACAGCTATGTCTCTCTTCTGTTCTCCAGGCTAGAAGACCACCACAGTGAGTCAATGCACCGAAACTTGAATTTTATTAATTTTGTTTTCAAAAATCTTGAACCAGAGATTTCAAGGGTCTCATTACACTGAGAAGCTGCACAGACAAAACCAGGAATCCTGTGTGGATGGGCTGCATGGACTATAAAAGACAACTCCATTTTTGTGACCTCAGTGTGAATTGCATTTCTCCTTGAGATGCTATCAGCCTCCATTTTACATGTTATAGCAGGTTTGCAAGGTTTGTTTATGAAAAGAAAAACAAAAGACATGATACTAGCTGCTCAGATGTGAGAATCAAAGTCTGTAACATTTTATTTTTTAAGCACCACCTGCTGCAACTTTTGAGTTAAAATTAACAATTCCAACTGAAAGAATTACTGAGCCTACATGATTAGTACACCACCAGCATTATAATAGCTACAGCTGTAAACTGTGGGATTTGTGAAGCCTATCTGCCATAGTACATAAACAGAAATGTAGACTAGATGCTTCACTACTCCCCTTTTGTCTATATACTAGGCTTATTATATTAGGACTAAATCTCCTGCCATGCATCATGATCACTTGTTACTATGTGACACTACAGGGAATCTGAAAGCCACAGCATATCCTGGCAGATTGACTTTGTCTGGGAAAAACTGCAGAAAATAACATTTTTTTAGTGCATGAACCCCAGCATGCACTGTGACATGGAAGTATCTACATTAGATAGTTTGGTTCTAAATTTGAAGATTTCTTGGTGTTGTTATCTTGAAATTTTTCATGGAAAGCAAACACTTTTTGTACAAATGCTAGGCTTCATTAAGAAGAAAAAAAAACAAACACAAAAAACCAACAAAACCAAGTCTGGAAAAAAGTATTTGCTTCCAGAGAAACAAACCAGAAACAACATACTCAGTCAAGAAAAAAGCCAATACTTGTAAATGATATGAAATCTTGAAAAATCAGAAATATTCAAACAAGATATATTCTGGAATGACCACTTAGATATAATCTCTGTCTTGCATATATCTGACTGCTTTTCTGTAATGGTCCACTATTCTAGCTGTAAAGTCTTGTCCATCTTCAGGGGTGACAAGGAAACCTGGATATTGTTGATTGGCATGGCTGGAGAGCAGAGATCTGAGAAGTTGGACTGGCCTCCTTGTCTTGCACAGGGGCTTGGGTATTGCTGGTGGGGCCCTGAAAGGTGCCAGCTGTATGGGAGGTAAATTAATTGGAATTTTGCAACACAGCAGAGGGGCATGGAAATCAAAAGTCAAATGCACAGTCAGAGATGTCCAGAACAATCTGAAAATGTACATCAGGGAGCTGAAAGATTTGTTCTTATACAGAGGAAAAGTTGTGTGTTTCTTGAAAGAAATACTGTGTGCATGTAGGTAATTTTATGGTCTGCAACAGGCAACTTGTCAGACAAGATGGCCTCAATGCCAACACCAATGACTAGATGGAGAAATAAAGCGTAACAGAAAGATGTACATGTATTGTGGCTCAAAAAGTGCAAGGGAGTATGGCAGGAAAATAAGTAAATGTCTTCAGAACATGCTCCTGGGCTTATGGGTTGGTGGCTAAAAATTAGACTGTTGAGGCCAATAACTTGGAGAGGCCATGTACAAATACTGATGGGAACTATCCTGAAGCATAGCAAAGGACCTTACTCATACTAACATAATTACAACAGCAACTGAAGGGTGAGATGTGGAGTACAGGACATAGGCAAGATAGGGGTAAGGAGGACTGTGAGACTAATGCTGTTTTAGCAAAAGAAATGGTTTTAAATTTGGCTTGGCCTATCTAAAACTACAGAGAAAACAAGAAGACTTGATTCTGAAAGGATGGTCCAATGCACAGTGAAGTAAGCTATACACAATTAATGCAACAAACTCATCCTGCTTTCTTTACAGACCTGTCAAATATTGCTTGCCATTCCCTCTCTGACCTCCCATCCCCTGTGTTTGGCTGGGTAAGAGGTACAATGAATGTGTAGGAGGGGCTGGTCTGCTCAGGTAGACTGGCCAGCAGCCACTGCTTTTTGGGCTGAACATGGGCCTGGATCACCTCTTCTGCCTTTACCCAAGGTTGTCTGTCTCTTCCACCTGCTGAGTGGACTCTTTTCCAAAGTATGTGGAAATCTAAGTGTCTGAGACTTCTGCTTCCCTTCACTAAAGCTGGACAGCAGCTAAAGAAGTATTTGATGGTCCCAACAGAATGACTGGGCAGACAGAAAGACTGCAAAAACCCTACGCCACCAGTAAAACAGGACAAAACCACAGTTTTGCAAAGTAAAACCAACAGACANTGCCCTCCTTTTCTTTTTCTTCTGCTACTGTAATTTCTTATTTTAGATTTCAGTAGACACCTCACAAAAGGCGCTCTCCAAAGGTTATGACATCTCAAACATGCATTGCACCAGTGGGTTAGGAGCTGCTTAAATCCTAACTGAACATTGCAACCTAGATAGTATAAATCAGCATAGCACAGACCTGCAGGGGTCTATCATCAGCTGATGAGTCAGTCCTACCTTTTTCAGACATTTCCTTGTATATTCAGAGATCTCAAACTACAATATTGAGAAAAACTCCAACTTGGGGTCAAGTACAGTGCTGGTGAGGATGGGTCTAATAACTCAATGGACTGCACACAGCATTCACCAGCTGTGAATTTGGCCTGCTAAGTGGAAATCATCCACAGTACTTGGCAGTGTCTGTTTCCTACAGGCTCTTTAGTTCTTTCATTTGTCTCTCTTTTCTCAGGAGAGACTCTAGTTTTTCTCAGCATTCCTTTCTTTTGCACTGGGAGCCAAAGAACTTTGAAGTGTGCCTCCTAAAACACCGATAATCATCCTCAATTAAAATGAATAATGAATTTTTAATTTGCCACTTACCCTTAGGATCCAGTTGAGTAGCTAAGAGCTCATCTCAGCTTATATCCTAAGTTGAGCTCTCACAGGGATCCACTTTGAATTAATGCTGCAATAACACCACAGCTTTGGCTGGATGTCTGCTGTAAGCACGCATATCAGCCTGTGCAACTATCAAAATTCCAGTTAGACATTCTAAATAAAATCTCTGTTCTAGGACCCAAAATAACGCCACGCTAGTATCAGATCAAAACTTTTCTGTACCCTAATCCAAGGGTATTATGATTGCAAAATGAAAAGTTTTGCAAACTGGTTTCAATACACAGATTACCTCAAGAAACTCTTAGACAGTAGTAGAGGGAGTGACGCAGAGAATAAAGCAAAAGTATGTCTTGTGGTTGCTGTCAAACATGAATAATGAGTCCCAATTTTTTTAAAGGAACTGGCTGAAAAGCCTGAACCTTTTTCACATAAATACTTTTTCCTAAAAGTGGTTGCAAACAGCTTGTCTCATTTTTCATCTCTCTGACATTCTCAATGTCAAAATGCACAAAAGATTTCCCTTTCAAAAGCTATTATAAATGGACTAGCAAGTTTCATAATCCTGATTTGTTTATTAAATTTCTAACACTGCAAAATATTCAGTCTAGGAAGGTATAAAACATTAAAACACTCATATGAGACTAGAAATACTTGAATTTATTTCAGGAATAACCCTCCCTTGTGTTCAAGTTATTGAACATTTATTGTCAGGAACAGATTGCACATTGAAGCAATGTTATGTGTGTGAATTCTGTATTTCCTCTCTCCCTTTGAAATAAATCAGTGTTTCATCTGCCTTTCAAAAATGCTAATAAATCACAGGAAATTACAGTGCAGTTGAATAAAGTCCTAATCTGGAGCAACCTAGAGGATGGACCCAGAATTCTGTTAAATCCTAGAGGATCTTTATAAATGCTTAAAGGTCTCCACTTAATAATACTTTTCCTGGGTCTCAGCCAATTTAGTAAGAAACGTATATTTTGTACTAATTAGAAATCATTTAGCTGGCAGCAAAGGCACTAACGAAGGCAATAGCTAGAGCTTACGGGACATGGGCTCTACAGGCACTGTATAATTATCACTAATTTATTGAGATGAACTGTTTCCTAACTTATTCCAGCATAGTTTACACAAAGAGATATTTATATTAAAATTGAGACTCTTCTGAAACAAGAATGTAATTTCATTTATTACAATTAAGCAAACATTGCTTGGAGTGGACATTGTTCACTATGAAACCTAGAAATATGCATGTAACAATTGGAATACTAAGGGTTTCAAACTAGGATTGGAAGGGTTTTCCTTGTCATAGTCTGCGAAAGGCATTTTAGCAATTCTTTCACTGTCACAGGCTTACATTTAGATTTTTACAAAGGCCTTAAACAATCTAGGTATAGAAATGCTTTCAAAAGTAATGACAAAACATTCTATGGTGGTTATTTTCCTGTAGTGTGGAAACTGAGTTGGTTCCAAGTGGTTTCAGCACATAGTGTCAGGAAGTGCAACAATTTGGTTACCAAAAGCAATGCCAGAGATCAAGAGAAAAAATGAAAAAATGTCCATGCGGTCAAAAAGGAACTGAAGACAACGCTCTTGCTTTAACTATTCCAATTTGCATGTGGCTTTCACCCCAGTAAGACTACTGCACTGCGTTCTGATAATCAGTTTCACCACTTGTCTGAGCCCTACGTCCTGTTCCCTTGCATTTTTCCACTGAACACATCCTTGTTCCTCTCCTGTGTTTCACTCCAACTTCTTCTCATACCTTTTCACTCTGGTATAAATGAATTGTCGCTGTGCTGTGAAATAAAGTATCAAAACTGAATGGACTGAGAAAGACATCATTACCCATAGAGTTGGTAACGACATCACAAACTGCCTAACAAACACAATTACATTATTGTCAAAAATAAGGTGGAAAGTAGTGAGAAGTAATGAAAAACATGAAGTGCTGAAATCTTCTAGAGAGAAAGCTTGCTGTGTGAAAAAGTGAACTGTGGCTTCAGAAAGTCACTTAGATGTTGAATGTGTAGTGGGAAAGAAATAAATTTCTAACCCCAAACTTCTGTTGGCTTCCTGGTGCCTGAGGACTGAAGAATGATTTAACAATGTTGTCCAGGATGACAAAGAAATACAGTAGGGCCCCCAGATTAAGCTCTCTGAGCACACATATGTATATTGCTCTCAGAAGGCAAATATGCATATTGTCAGTGCTGACTGCCCAGAAACAACATACACAAACATTAAGGACAAGGAGCATCGACACTGAGATAAAGGGGTTGTTCAGATGGAGAAGTAAGCAACATATCACTCACTCCTGGCTCAAATGTCACCAGTTTTTGCAGACAGTATGGCACTACCATATACTCCAGTGATTCCTAAATCATCACTGCTTTGCCTTCTTGATCCTCATCTGCAGTGTCATCTTTGCCTCCTCGTGGGTTGTGTGTGACACACAACCCTGCAAGACCGCATCCTTTACATGTCCCAGGCCCTCCGTGCTCTGCCTGGCCTTCTCTTTTTGACGAGTTTCTTGCATGGCTGCTCTGAAGGGTACAACAGGGAGTCAAATGGCTATTCCTATGACTGGCAGCAACAGCACGCCTCAGTACCATTAGCTTTACATTAATCTTTTTGTGTGATTTCTACTCTGACAATATTCAGAGCACAGTGATATTCTTGAGAAAATTGTCATGATATATGGTAGTATATGGGATGTATGATATGGTATTTTACATATTTAGACTGCTACAAATGGTTGCTTTCTAACTGCTTTTTGGATTCTCAATAGAATGAACATATTTTGTTGAGTTTGGTTGTGCAAGAAAATATCCATGTCTTTTGAGAAAAGGAGGAATTTAATATATTTACTTTAATGGGTTAGAGATGTCGCTGCTTTAAGGAACTATATTATCACGATTTAAGCTATAGATAAGATTGTTTCTAATAACAGTTACTGCATTTTTAAAATTAAGTAAAACACTACAAAGGATCACAAAATATTCTTCAGTCTCAGTTAAAAGATGTCACTGATTATATTCATTTCATTGATTTAATCTGCTGCTTGTAATGTTCAAATAGTCATAACTGCAGTTAAGATGGGACCTCATTGACTTGGGTGCTGCAGAAAAACACAGTCAGTAGAAAATTTTCATTTCTTGAAAACATACATGATACATCAGAAGTACCCTGTGAGCAGAACTCTTGGTTTTATTCTCACGTGCAATATATATCCCCACAATAAACATAAAGAGTAGTATTTAAAATGGCATTTTGTGCAGCATCTATTAATGCAGTCTGCAGTGTGATCAAACTCGAGCTAGGAATGCTGCCAATGGCCATCATTGCTAAAATTACTATAACATTACTAGTAGGCCCATGTTTGACACATGCATTGACTTAAATGAAAGAAAAGTCAAACTGCTTTCAGAAATAGAGAAGAAGCTTTATAATTTGCAGGAAAGCCCAGTCTGAGGTATCCTTTTAGGCTATCTACTGCATGCTATCTTCAAATAATTTTACATTAATTGCTTTATAAGTTTGAACTAGAGTTGGTAAAAAGGTACATTGCGTTGTGCTTATCGAATAGCTGTAATTTGTGTTAAGTACAGTCAAGGAAGACTGCTAGAACCAACATGTGACCAATCCTAAATCCACTGCATTTACTGTGAGTCAGTGGATGCTCAGTGATTTCGAAGTCACAGAATGAAAAAACTTGTGCTTAATTATAGTACCTTCTAGAAAACAGTCTTTATTTTCTAAATGTACACGAAGAGTAGTAACACAAACTCTGCCCTCCCTAAATCTTCTTAAATCAGTAGGTGCTAAAACATACACTTAATAAAAGATAACAAGTTAATGAGTTTTTATGAACATTTGGAAAATTTAAACTACTCGGGTGGGCAACATAAACTCATTAAAGCCTTTATGTAAATCTGTAATTATGCTGGGTTTTGTCTAAATTCACAGTAAAAAGAGATTGCTAATTTGAAAGTGGGACAACATGGAACTAGAAAATTTTACAAGCTTTCAGAAATATTACATTTTCACCAACATTTCTGCATAATTATTTGTTGATTCTATTGGTTATAGTTATATAATATATGCTAAATATATGCTTAAAAATATTATCTACAGTTATGAAAAACAACCCTTCACTTCAGCATCAGTTCAGCTAGAATGCTTCAGCATCATAATGTTCTAATTTATTTCTCCACCTTTCTGTCCATTTTTTATAAAGTTGAAGCATTATTTTTTTTTCACTAACAGAGCAACACTGTCAAATTAGTTATAAATCTTTCCATTCTCTGTTCTCTTCTTGAGTGTACAGAAAAGGGGAAAAAATTAATTACTTTAAAAAAATAGTGGAAGAAGTTCTAAGTTTTGTCACACGAACTGAAATGAGTACAGAGCTGCAATATTAATTTATTCTGATTGTCACCTTTAAATAGGTAATGATGGTAAGATATAGTGTCCTAAGGGCACCTGCGCAGAAATGTACGTTGCACATTTTTAATTGCTCACTAGATGGCAACATTGCTCTGCTGAAGTACACCCGTAAGGCTGTAGACGTCTGCCCTGTAAAATTGGAGTATCACCTTGTTAGGAGGGATATTGAACTACAGCTCCTAAAAAGAAGTAAAGAAACATTACACAGGACTACGGTCACAAAACCATTATTTCTGCTTCACTGTGTCGTGGGCAGTGGCTTTGTAATGTCAACACAGACATTAGTGTCACCTCAGGTATGAGTTTTAATTAGGGAGTTCATTGCATTCTGAGTGTGCTGGTCCTTACAGTGTCCCTTCAAATAACATCTAACTGACCAATGCGTGTTGAGTAAGCTGTCCATTAACACTTGATTTGGAACAGGAAGCAAATCCTGATAGTAGAGAGAAAGGAGTTAAAGAATAACAATAAAAAATGCTTATCACATCGGGGAAGTGATTTTGCCAGCTTCAACAGCAATTCACAGCATAATTTTTAAGACATCAGTCTCATGCTGACATATATATTGCACATGCAAAATACAGTGCAGTGGGCATCCAGTATAGGCATAGGGGAATAAACTAAAGTCTTTTAAAGTTAATGGGAAGATTTCTACTGGAAGGAGAAAGCTGTGCAACTGGCTTCCAAATATATCCTCATCAAAGGAGTTGAGAACGTTTCCAGGTGAAGATCCCCTCTCAGAACAGGATAGCGAATGAACTAAATGCTAAGCTCCTACTTGTATGATATTGCAGCAATGGAAATTTAATAACCTTTTCACTTTATAAAGTCATATATACTGGGATGAATGTATGAATCCAGCTGAACTAAGGCTTATGTAACACAGGGTGTAATTTCCATCTACCAAGGGGCCTTTTCTCCTATATATTGATCCAAAGCCAGTCTTTATAACATTTTGAAGGTTTTGCTTTACTGTCATTTTCCAGTCAGTAGGTCAGGGTCAAAAGACATATGCTTGATGGTGTATTTGGTGAGTAAGGCAGGTGATGCCTTCTCCAGTTGTCATATACAAAACAAAGCAGGGTCGGAGTGGCTGAGGAAAGGGAGGATCAAGTCCGAGCCTACCAAACTTATTTAGTATTTGACTTCAATTTTGGAAGGAATGTCTCCAAGCGATTGGGTACTTTCAGAAGAAATGCCACGTAACGTTTCATAAACAACACTTTTTTTCTGTAATTATTGTAGCTGGGCTCTGTGACCTTCAGTACGCTCTAGTGGTGTCTTATTGACTACCTAAATACACACAGCTATAGGGCACTCTTCAATTTGACCTGGATTGAACCCTTAACCAATCTGTTTAGTCCACAACAGTTTGTTAATATTTTTTTTCTCATCTTTAAGAAATCATAGGCTAGTAATCCCATCTGCAGTCAAGGCAGGGAAAACTTTCCTCTACCTTTTATGGGCCAAGAACTGAGCCCATATTTTGAGTATTTTGTGAAGAAAATGCAATGCTCAACTCAGTGACAGATAATGATATGCACATATGTTTAAGCAAGACCATATTTGATTTGTCAAAGTCTAAAGATAAGCCTTTAATACCTGCCAATCTAAAATTATACCTGGAAGCAAGCATTGCTGTCCCTCTATGGGGCTACCAGGGTCAGAAAACCTATCTCCCTTCTCCCTTTAGGATTTCCCTTGTGTCAGCTGACTTGTCTCTGCAAGGAGGAAGTTGTTCTGCAAATGACCAAATCCTCGGTTTTGACAGGATGAGCAGATTTCACCCTTTGGATTCACCCCACTGCAGCATCAAGAGTTTCTGCCTTAACAGATGTGCAGATGGCATGGTGGTCAGGCATAAATAAGACCATGCCATGGGGTCCATGGCAGCATGCACCCTCGGGCCATGAGTTTCTCCTGTGCTGGAGCATCGCTGCCTGTTAGGACACACCTGAGTCATGCCATCTGCGGGAAGTAGGACAGGTAGAGACAGAGCGTGCCCAACGCATCTGGTTGCTGCATATGACCTACATTTTGCTCTGCCCACCCTGCTACAAATACAGATCAAGTCTCCAATAAGATGCCTTGAGTTAAGGATGAAAATACCTCCCTTAAAAAAAAAAAAAAGGGATCTGGCCTGGAAATGCAATTGATGTCAAGATGAGGATCTGCTCCTGTATGCTTATTTATGAGCTTTGGACTGATTTCTTTATGTTTTGAGTTTCTTCTTGTAACAGGAACTGGAGTACTGATGAGGACTGAGGCCAGGACACAGTTCTGACTAATGGGGAACTGTCTGATTTTGTCTAACTTTTCTACATTGTAAGCTCTGGCAATTACATGAGAAATTTACGTCTGAAACCACTCTTTGTTATACTTAGTCCTCTCTTCCATAACCTATCCTGCTTCTCATAGCAATCAGATAAGGCACCCTGGATTCAATGCATGTAGAGGAATATGTCAATACTAAATACTTATAACTTTAATTTGTCAGCATCTCTTTCTCCTACACTTATTTCCTGGTACAGTATTTAGAGATACTAGTAAACATGCAATGCAGGATAAGTTATATTTTGCTTGCTGTGTCATTCTAATAGTATATGTTGAAGTATTTGCTGTGTAAAATTTTTTTAATTTCAAAACTGTTAAGCTGAACGGTTTCCATTTCCATTACAAAGTGTACTGTAAATGATGGTACGTTCAGGAAAAAAAGCACTTTCACATTCAAATTAAAACATAAAGCTGTTAAAGATCAAAGTAGGCCTGACCATTTCAATTCCTTTTGTTTGGAATTAGAAAATTAATATGTGAAGAAAAGAATGTAAATGATGTCTAGATTATGTCATAGAGTATCTTAGAAAATATTACTTGTATAACAGTATCAAACTGCCAGGAAAATGAAGACTTGTATGGATTTTTTCAGAGAACCTTCTTGTTGGATAGCAAGCAAAAAGTAAATAGCAAAGTAATTTATGTAATTGTGATGTGTGGTTTTGTCAGGTGCAGCAGTGACCAATGTCAGAACCTATTTTACAAGCATTTAACATTTTCATTACTAATCTGAAAGATGGGGCTCACAGCATGCTAATTAAACGAAGAGATAATTCTAAATTGAAAGAAGTCACAAAACATCAATGAAGACTGAGATATAAAGTAATAGGGTTGAAAAGGCTAGAACAATAAGAAAGGGAAAATGAGATTCCAACTTGGAAATGTGTGGTCAGAGGTGTCTTAATAAAAACTGTCCTACATAGAGTGAAAAACAAGCAAAGCAATAACACCGAAGGAATAAGTGAACTGGATGTTGTTTGGTTGGCATGTGATCAGAAGCTGCAAAGACTACTTTGATTATGGGCTACTAGTGAAGTCTGTCTCTTGGACAGCATATGGCAACTTTTAGGAGCTGCAGGGTGGAAGGAGCGTCACGCATTGATTTATGAGGAAAATACTAAAAGGGTTGAGCTCAAGACAAGGCAAGTGGTAAGTGAGGTTGTGCTTAAAAATATACATGTATTTGAAGAACACGATGACCAGAAGAAAACTGAGACTGGAAATTTGAATCTGATAGAAAGTCTTCAGTGTGGAAAAGAACTAACATGATCTGGGATACTTAGAGGCAGCAGTTCAGTATATGACTAGAAAACACAGTACAAAGAAATTTCTACCAGGCATGAGAATCAATGCAGTATAACTTTTTCATGTCCTATATATTCTCTATGATATCATCAAACAGTTAAGGCACTAACTTCTATTTAACATGAGTTAAATTTATTCCTAATCTCACTGCAGTGAGTAAGACCCAAAGCTGCGGTGAAATAAGGTACACTGTAATATGGAATCAATGCATCCCAGTGCTGAGAGTTCTTCTGCTTTCACTGCAAGGTTGCAGCTTTACATATGGGTCCAACAATCCACTGCAAGATTAGGAGGTATTTTCTGTTTGTTTTTAAACACTGAAAATATAATTTGCCTGTGCTCTAATCCAAATATTTTATGGTATATCTCTTCCACTTTTTCAGTTATGTCAGCTGATCTGTTATACTACATTGTCTCTTGTTAACACCCTTACCTCACTGCTGTAAGTGCCAAAAATGACATGCAGCAGCACTTGGGTACAATCCTGGCAATTTAGTAGAAATGGTTCCAATTTCTAAAGGAAGACAGGTAAGTCTCAGCACCTGCATTTTGCTGTTGGCTCAGAGACAGACACTTGCTATGTCCTGTTCCCTGTGCTCTGGGGTTTTTCTCCACTTTGTATGCTCCAGAAGAGGAACACTGGGCAGGTGACAGAGAGGTTAAAAGACTGGGAAATGTGGGGTGGGGGTAGGGCTGGCTAGGAGAGCAAAAACATACATGAAAATTTAAGAATGATCCATTATTTCTAAGCGAGCCTGCAAGAGCTAAAATGCAAGAGTTAAATGGTTATCTAAAAGTTCTTAAGTCAAAAGGTTCCACTGACTTTGATGGGATCCTTAGCCACTGTGGATATAGTCCCATGGCCATATTCCTCCTTTGGACTCACTTCTGTAACTGAGAACAAACCCTAATTCATGGACTATTGGAATTGTATTTCTGGCATGTTCCCTGAGTCTTCCTGAGAATGCTTCCTTTTGGTACAGGGCACTGCAGGAAAACAGCTCTTATGACTCTCTAAATTGTCTCTGAGCTAGCTTGGAGTACCGCCTATAACTGTTGCAGTACTGAGGTTTGCACAAGTCACATGTGAGTAAATTCACACGGCCGCAAGAGCTGAGAGAGAAGTTGGAGCAGATGTTCCTCACTAATCCTCTGTATTACTATGCTATGGGTGGAGAACTTAGCCAGAGTGGTAGCAGAAAAGCATTAACTTTCTCCTGTGCAATTCACAACTAAAGCATACAGTTCGATACATAGCTTACTGCACATGAGCACGCCTGGGTAGAAAACATGCTACAGACTCTAGATGCACCTTCATTGTTTTTTTTTTTATCAGAGGGTAACTACTGCATACATCCTTTCTGCAATATATATTGAGAGGATTGAGAGGATGCAACATTTCCAGGGCTCTCAGCAGGTCTGAGTACACACATAGATTTACACATCTCAGTGTACATCTGTGAGGCATCAAGGCCAGGCAAGAACTATAGAGGGTTTTTATGATTGACATTAATCAATTTGTTACAGGTGCTCTTGAATACCGTATTTTTTCCCCCTTCTTCTTTTTTTTTTTTAATTAAACTCCATTAATGAAGTGTTACCCTTTGATTATATTCTCAGCCACAACTGACTCACTTGTTGAGGTGGGAAGTACCTAATTAGAATGCCAATCTTCTTTCATGTTATTCTTCATAATAGAAGTAGTTCTTCCAGTTGTGTTGAAGAGATACAACTGGAGGCATTAGATGAACAGAAATCCTCCGTAGAGAAGAATCACTGTTAGTCATTGCCTTTCAAACTGTCTCATCTCACAGAGAGGTCTCTGCTACTTTTCAAAAAAGAATTCAAGGGACAGGTTCTCCAAAGTATTCAAGCAGAAGAGCAAGGATATCAACACAATTACATTTAGAGTTTGTGCACCTCACGAATCCAGTGAGCATTGCTCTGCAGGTACATTATGCACCAGAAGTAGTGAGCTGGTGCCTTTTGACAACAAATACTGTAGATTCAGCTACTGGGGATTCTGGGTGTTGACAAGAGTACAGATGGCTGGCTGAAGAGATCATTTAACCCTGCCAGTAATGAGCTCATTTGAAACAAGCTCTCTGCTACTAATTATCACTTGGTTTTGATTGATTCATCACCTGCTTTGGTGCTCCTATTTCATAAACAAAACATCAAATACTGAGTTTAAGAAACTGCATAATTTGCAGATTTGGTAAAAACAGAACTGCCTCGATACTGTGCCAATTACTGCCAGACTTCCTTTACTCTGTGTATGTGTGTGCACGTATGCGCATGTGTGAACATGTAATTATCATGTACATGTGTATGGATTGCCTATATAATATTTTAATAAAAACAGTATTGCAATCTAGTTTATATATATATGCATTACACTAGAAGAATTAGAATTTTTCTTACCTATTTCAGTCATGGATATCCCCGGAGCTAATTGCCCGTTGTTGAAAGAGCTATAGGTAAACAAGTTTGGTACAGAGGTGAGGTCATAGATAGGTTCCTGCTTTATCTGTTTGATTCCAGTCATGTCTAACCCAGACTGGTCTGGGGAAGGCTGGGCAGAATCCACGTTATAATAACCCTCAGACTTTGGCAGGTCGATGACATGCCCATTTGAGTAGGTGCTGCCAGTTTCATTATTCAGGTTGCTCAAACCATTGCTGATGCTGTTGCTGTAAACCCTGGCGAGGGCTTCTGCCTCACCGCTCTGTTGCTGCCGTTGTTCCTGCAGACGCTGCTGGTGCTTCTGCACTTCAGCATACAAGCTATCTCTCTGCTTTTTGGACATTCTTCCAAACTTCACAGCTGAAAAACAAAGGACAATGTGAACCATTGTAATCTTTCATTTTTTCTTGATTCCCTTCAACCCCATCACTCTTTTGATATTTACTCTCAGTGTTACTTTTGCTGTGGAAACTTTTCTTTTTCTGTGGAAATGAGAGGATGCAAAGCTTTACACCATGTTCATCTGACTGAGGAACAAGTATTGTGTATTTGGATTTACAAGGTGATGACAATAACTCCTATTTGACAGGAGGGCCTCAGTCAAGCAACTCACTTCCCACTGTGAATGTTAAAAAGACCATGCATCCTTTTATATCTCTGTGTTCACTGAACAACAACCCAGAGCTGTATGAAATGTACAGTGTGTAGATTCATATCCCATGCGATTTACCAACTTTCCACAAACCTTTAAACAGTGCACTAACAGGATTAGTACTCTGGATGAAAACAAGCCCTAAAGCCTTATTATCGCATCCTTTCAATGGGGTGTTATCTTCACACTTTAAAAAAAAATCTTACAGGTTAGAGTTAGAACCTAGAGGAAAATAACAGATTTGAAGGTAAACAGCACAAACGAATGTCATCTTTTCCACAGAGGAAAATCTCAGGGATTTACACAATCAATTTACATAATCCCCATGCCCAAATCCATGCATTCCTTCTGATGAGAAATAGAGAAAAACAGTGCACGAAACACTCTCCCCAGAAAGAGGTTTCATTACACTGAGATTGAAATTTTCAAAAACGACAGGCTGATTGCTGTGGAACTAGGAGGAGTAAGGCCACAGCCTGCATATACAGTGGGTCACAGCTGATTATCTTCCTGCCCACCCCTGCCTGCCCTCCCCTCCCCCAGCCTTGCCATCTCTCTATAAATTCTGGCTTTCTCCTGGACTAGATCTTGAGAACTCAGAGCAGAGGTAGTTGTTAATTGTTCTCTGAAACAAATGAGGGATACATTCAGCAGAATTCATTAGAGCATAAGTAAGAGGACATAGCTCTGGAAATACTAATTTATATGTATTATGAGGTGTATTTTCCAACACTGAGTATTTGCAGTCTGTCTGTAATTAGGATCTATTCAGAGTCATCACATTTATTAGCATAGGATGGGCTTGACTCTCCTTTTTGCTACCCCATACTTCAGCTATAACTGTTGAGAATGTGAAAATATTCAGTCAGGAAAAATATCAGAAAAGGAAGAACGTAATATGAAAAGGCAGTGCCAGAACACCAAGGAGACAGCAGCCTCTTCAGTTTATATGCACTTTTTTTACACTAAGACTTTTTTATTTTTGTTGTCAACCTCAGCTTACCTGCAGCCCTTCACACAGGCCGCGAGCTACCTGACATGAACACAGCCTGTTTCTGGAACCAGTGTACTGCACACCCTTATGGACAATATACAAGTATTTTGAAAAATGCAACTGTGTATTTTCTTCAAATTTAGAGCCTTAGTAATAAAAACAAACACCCACTGTTTATTCTCATTATATATTCATTAATTGGATTCTCCAGCTGCTGTCAATTAGCATCCTGCCTCTGCATGCTAAAAATGAATCTGTTACATGGCTGAGAGGTAAAAATCACATTCAATTTCTCTGTTAAAAAAATAATCCATACCGGCTATTTTTAAACTTGCAAGAGCTCTTAATATTGTTAAGTATAAATACCCTTACATAAACAATGAGAGAAGAAAGCGATGCTGTCAGAAGAACCCCTCCCTTTGTCTGCATGCAGTGGTCCCTGAATTATAGGTTGGAATGACAGTGCTGTCAGTCACATGAAAATGTCCCTGTGATAGTTCAAATCATTGGAAGACAGTACTTTTAGGAGAAAAGCAGGTGTTGTTAAATTACTGAAATGTTACGACTTTAGTCTCCTCTGGGAAGAATCAGGAGCTAAGGCATCAAGTAAGCTGCATGCTAGGACCAAAAAGAGTTGGTGGTTTAAAGGTGGTTTAAAGGCTAGGCTGCAAGGTCCCTCCAAGATAGGTGTGCAGTTTGTTTCAATGAGACAGGAGACACGCTGAGGAAGGAAAAGGCCTTTTACGGTCCAAATTTAAAACAAGTTTATAATCTGTAGACCATCTGAAGAAATAATGCTTAAAGTAACTTGTCCATCAATTACTGTTTATGTCAAATTACAAATTTTGTGTAAACCTTCTAAGACAGAAAACTGAGGCAAGGCCAGGCAATTGAAATTCAAAACCAGAATATTTTATCCTCATGCTTTTAAATTTAAAATGTGTTTGTGAGGTGGAAACTTCCTGGATGAGCAGTGATGGCTGGGGCAGGTCGGCTATGGGTAGCCCTGCCCAAGCCTCCTGCTGCCTGCAGCTCTGGTGAGGAACACATCCTCAGCTGACGATGGATCGCCACACCTCAGCTTGGAAGATGGACCAGAGCTCAGCAAGGAACAAAGGAACCTGCTATCAGATACACAATACAATGAGTTTTCCTCTGTTGTAGTTTCCACTTTCAGTGCTAAAACATGAAACGTTTCTTCTATAGACTCAGACAGGGACATGGGGCAATGTAAAGGTAAAAGAAATGTTTCTTTAGCAATGTAAAATATTTGGTCAAGTGTTCTGAATAAAACAAACAGAAACCCCTAATTTAATTGAGCTGTAAATTTCTTAACTACCTCCTTACTGTCACAGGTCTTTGAGAACTCAAGGAAAGGGATGCTTTCACACATCAATTTGTAATGTTAGGATAAATGTTAATGTTTAATATAGGAGGTTATCTAAACTGAAATATAAACCCACCTCTCCAGAGGTGTCCTTTTTGTGCTTTTGATCAGAACAATAAATTTCACTTGTGACTCTTTCTGTTCAAAGCGAATATTGCTCTCCATTTTGTGATTTCCCCACCCTCCCCATGAAAATAGTCTCCTTTGTTAACTGCATGGCAAAGATCCGTGTCTCAGTGCGTGCATTACAAAGCAAGGATCTTCTCTTCTCTCTCTCTTTCCAGAAATCTACAGGGAGTTTAAGTAAGTCAGCAGTGAAGAAGTTTCAAAGGGTTTAGGCGTGAAGCAGGAACCTGACTCCTTACCATCTCGAGACATTCCCAGGGCAAGACATTTCTGCAGTCGGCAGTGTTGGCAACGATTTCTGTTGGTTCTGTCAATTAAACAGTTTCTCTGCCTTGGGCAGGAGTAGGAGGCATTGTTCTGCTGACTCCTCCGAAAGAATCCCTAGGGGCAAGAGAGCAAGAGAAACAGAGCATTGACATGTGCACATATGTGCACGCACAGAGAACCATGTAAATGCCTATAATAATCTCTTATTTAGTGCCATGATACTTATGCTATGGCTTTGCAGATGTTGGCCTTGTATAGTGAAATTAAAGAACATTTACTTAAAATAAGTAGAATTGTGCTTTATTCTGTAAAGAATGTAATTCTACTTTGTTAAAACCCAAACAATAATGTTACAAAATGCATTCTTATTGCGCAATAACGACTGTGTATCTTCTAACGCTTGCTCCTAATAGAGGATAAGCTTGTGAGCATTTGCAAACAGATAACGTAAAGCGCTTGTTCTGACTGCTTTCTTCCTGTAATGAGAGATTGGTAATAACTGGCACTGGCTATGCATAGTGTTAGAAGCTGAAGTCAGCTGTTCAATTTAACCTGGCAAATGTTGATCTGATCTGGAGGGACTGTGCACTTCAGGAGTGAAAAGTAATTCAAATTCAAGCATCACAAAAGCACTAGGATTTAATGACTGTATCAAGTAAAGCCAATACACAAAGGAGAAAGCAACACCTTTAGACACTACCATGAGAAAGTAAAGACATTTTCCATTTCAATGGAATATAGCATCCATTTTATCTATGTAAAAATTTGTAGTTATTCTATCTCCTAGGAGGTTTTCCTGGCCAGCTGTGGGCTATTTAGCTAAAGATTAGAGGTCTAGGAGAGTATTAACCCGTAACCCAGCTCCCAGCTGCTATGAACGGCACCGAGAGGTACCGTTACGGTAAAAATAATGTGAAATGGCAGAGGTGACAAGGATGAAACCAGGGGATGAGGATTAGAGACAGAAAGAGAGAGGGAAAAAGCATTTTATGATTCTTTCTTTCCTGGAAAATAAAGGACAGGAGGAAAAGCAAGTCCAGAGAGAGACAGAAACAAAGAGATGTTCTTTAGCCACTTAGGCATTTTTAGGTCCAGGCAGCTACAGGGCTGTGTGGTGGGAGACATGAAGGATAGCCTAGCCACTGCAGGTAGCCATGAGGAGAAAAAGAGCAGAAAGCATCATTACTGCAGTTACACTAGTCACCAGAAGTGATGCCAAAGTGGTCATGCCTTTCTGGGTGGTGTTCAGACAGCTCTGAATTGATCCAGAAAATAATAGCTAACTTTGTTTTTCAGGCAAAACCAGTGTTATCTCCACATGGGCTGAAAGACAGCAGTACCAAGCAATTGCAGTGGCTGTGTGTTTTGCAGGGAAGAGAATGGGGAAGCAACAGGCAACAGTGTCATGGGCTAAATTCACTTGCTGTCACAGGGTAGTGTCTGAATTCTCACTTATGTCCTGGTGAACCCAATGAAAATGCTATGGTGTGTCAGTAACAACAGGCTACAGACATGTTGTCCTACCAAGGACACCAGCAGCACTAACTTCCGAGGTTAAGGACAAAGAGAGTCACTTCACTTGGCCTATGCTGGTTTTATTAGTGATTATAGTATATCTAACAACTAAATTAAGTTTTATGATTTGTACTTTTGAGAACACAGGTGTCCTCTCCTGCAACTCTCAGAAAAATTCTGATGGGGACTTACCTGCTTCTGGCTGACCAAAACTTTCCTGACACTGTGAAGGTGAGTTCAATTTGAGGCTAAACAGATGCTAGTTGCAGATATTTCTACTTTATTTGCTGAACTCTACAGACAATTTTGGTTTTGACCAACGAATGCAAAGAATTTTCCAGTGTAAAGTTTAAAATTTTAGCAACTCCTATGTGGATGTGGTTCTGAGAGAACAAATTAATTAAATAATATTAAAAATCCCCCACGCAGCCGTCTAGCATTGACTGTGCATCCTGAGTGCTGCTTTTTACCATTATGGTTGATCTCATCTCAGAAGAATTTGTTTGCTTCTTTTTTGCTCCTCTTAGGAAAAAATCAAGGGTTTCATAATAAAATTACTCTACAGCAGATAATTTATTCTTCTGAGGCACCTTTTGTACTCTCTTCCACCTGCATAAGATCTAAATATTGTCTTACAAAGTACAGACAATCCTTTAATTTTGTGTTTTTTTTTTTTTTTNAATAATTCTATCTGTGAGAAAGAGGAAAGTTTATTACTGAGAAACTACGGGCTTAAAGACAGTTTTCCGAACATTCCCAGGGCTGCCAACAAGTATTTCTGCATCTTGAACAAGTCACTTTATTCATCAGCGACAGTTTGAGAAGGAAAATGATCACATGAACTACTTTAAAATCATGACAAAAGAGAGTTAGCAAATATTTTGCTCTGGGATTAGGCGGGAAAGATGATAAAAGGCTTCTCAGCAAAAGGAGCCACACAGACAGACGGGATGGGCCCTTGTTTTCAGGTTTCACCCTTTCAGTGACGACAGTGGCAGAGTGACCACTTTCTTTGATGTGTCCAGCAGGTTATTCAGTGTATACAGGCATGCACACAAAACAGCAGTAATACTTATGATGCCCCTTTAAGCACATATAATATGCATTTCCAGGGGCATGGTTAATGTAGGGACACAAAGTTAAAGGATTTCCTGTCCCTTGAAGTTTGTAGCACTGACACTGTCAATACAATCCTTGGATCCTGTGTCCTGAAACACTGTGGCTGTCTGTTGCCTGGCTCAATGTGTGTGTGCTTGTGGGGTGGTTCTCACCTGTTTCTTCTATGCATGGTCTCTCTCTTAATTAATTCAGATTTCTAACACATTCAGAAAAAAAGGAGCCAGAAATGACCAGTTATTAGTACAACTAAGCAGTTATTTAATTGCTGGGCAATAAAGAGCAGAGTTGCATTGCCTGAGACAGCATTTACCTTAAAAGAGAGCTCTGACAGACTGAGATGCCTCACATTGGACCCAATGTGAAAACTGACATCTTTTTTCACAACAGACTCACAAAACAAGATTAGACTAATTGATCTGATACTGAAAAACTGGCACAAAGACAATAGGGTTAAAACTGTCGTAAGTGGAAGAGAAGCTCTTTATCTCAATAAGCGGTCTACACACAGAGCTGAGGGGTATCATCTCCTCTTGAGGCACACACAAGGGCCAGCATTAACCCTAATCACATCTACAGGAGACTCTACTCCTGACTGCTCTGTGTGCACTGAGTACTGAGACAAAACACTGTTTTTATGCTTAAAGCATTTTTCTCCTGTAGCTTTGGTGCCAATTTTGAAGTATCCGATCAATTAGTCTAATCCTGTTTCATGTGATCATCATAAGAAGATGCTTATTTCTAGTCCAGTGCCACAATGAGACAGTGACACACTGTGGGTCATTCTGTTCAAAACTGTTAACAATTCTGAAAGAAATCTGATCTTTGACAATACACTGTTTCTCCATTTGTTGGCATTAAAAGTGTTCTTTTTTGGAATGGCTGCACCCAGATTTTTAGACTTTTCAGGCGTTCTAAAATTTTGTAAAGCATTAAGTAAATGCAGACTTGCCCTTTCACTCTACAATTATGCACCTCCTTTTAAGTGTACCGCTTTGTGTGTTTGCACATAGAAGAAATCAGAGATGCTGCCTCTCCATCTTTGCAATTTCACATTTACAATCAAAGCTGAAATACCAACATGTAGTTAGAAATTCTGTTTTTCCATGAGTAATGATATAATTTCTTAGCTAATAAAATCACAGAATATTTTTGAAGTTGAAAAATGAAGCCTTTCTTCTCTTGGGTTGGGGTCTCATTTGTGTTATTTGAAATAAGTCTGAGGATAATACATTAATATGACTAAGCAGCATGGAAAGCTTTTTTCCCTTTTATTTTTTTTAACCTCCAATTCCCAGTAATAGCCCTGTACTAGAGCCTATATGGAAGAAGTCAAAGGATCCTTTTACACTGCTCATAATGCAAGGCATTTTTTCTTTTCAAGATTACAATTGGGCCAGCAGAGAATACACATAGGATAAAATAGGACCAAACTGACACCTGTAAGCTTTTAAGATGTTGAACTGAGATACTGCACCAACTTTTAATGCTACATGGACTGTGTAGGAAACATGAAATCCATCTCACAAGCCGATTTAAGGTAGAACAGGTGTGACAGTTGCCAGCCTCCGTATCAGCATTTATACTGCTGCAGATGCAATTCATATATCAAACCAGGACATAACTCTAAAGACTATTTCATGAAAAGAAAAGTAACTACTAAAATTAGGCATGAAATGCATCTATATCAGCAGCAGGCTTTACAGCATTTGGCACCACTTGCTTGAAAGCACGTAAGAGTGTATTATTGTACACAGATGCCTGAGGCTAATGCAGATGCTGATGACTATGCTGTATTAAAATCTCATACCTTGCAGCCTTCACATGTGATAACTCCATAGTGTATTCCGGAGGACTTATCACCACAAATTTTGCATGGTATCACTTCAATTTGCGCTGAAAAAGAAAACAAGAGAAATATTTTGAGCACATAATCCTATTGAATTTCTTTCTTTCTTTCTTTCTTTCTTTCTTTCTTTCTTTCTTTCTTTCTTTCTTTCTTTCTTTCTTTCTTTCTTTCTTTCTTTCTTTCTCAAATGAAGATTTTAAAAACTAGAGCTGGACAGTAGTTAACCTGTTCACCCCTCTGACAACATAAAACTGTTTTGTATTATACTGTGTATTTCTGAATGCTTTGATTTGGTGAATTTTAATTGCATCCCATTGTGTACTTTCTACCAAACCCAACAAAACTCTTCAACAACTTCAACAAGTTAAGCTGTCTCATGATTAGCAATTTTTTCCTCATATACTCCTTTTTCAGTTTCACTTGTGAATTTTATCATCATTATTGCAGATGACAGTCATTGGGCGTCCTAAATAATTATCTGGATTGTTATTGCTTACAATTTCAAACACTCACAACTTTTTGTTTTGCTGAGGTAGAATAACATAGTATATTTTGATTCATTTTTCGAAGTGATGTAAAGTAAAAGATGAAGTTTTCTCTTCCTTCAGAATATGGCTTAAAGGCACAAAAATATAGCAATCCCACTGGCAGAGATAGCCTTGTAAATGATTGTGTAACCTCTCCTTCTCTTCAAGCTATTTGTTTTAGCACCAGGTCACAGGCAAGGCCCACAGACTAAATTTAAGTAGCCAGTGGCTGTGTGTGGTAGAGAGGCAGGTACTATCTGAAAATGTTGGAATATGGATAAGCTTCAGATACTTTTATAAATATAATTGTGATTTAATTCAGAGAAGAAACACGTATTTCACTATCTTCCATATACTGTCTTTGCTGATGTAGCTGTTTGCTTCCCTCAACTACTTTGAATCCTGTGTGTGTTTCCTTTGACGATGCTGTAAGGGTGCATTCTCTGAGATGTAACACATTCTCGTCAGATGTGTTGAGAAGAAGTTGAAAGCCTATTTTCTTTCCCTTTCATTTGTTTTCTAATGTGGTATGCATGCCTCCTTGCAATTCTCCTGCCTCTTGGAAGTAGCATCATACTTTGTAAGGATCAGTACTCTTGGAAGATGATTTTCCTCCATGCCCAAGGCAACAATAGCAGCAGTTCTGCAACAGAAGTCACTCATCAAATCCTTGGGTAGCAAAGCTGAAAGTTTGTGTAGTAAGGCTACCCTGAGCACAAGGACTGCTAACTGCTAGTACTTTCTCTGGACACATCCAACTCCAAAATGGATTTGGGAGAAAAGGACACAAGATTATTGTCCAGATGCTCATCTTAAGAAGACCATTCCAATTCAAACTGTAGGCAGTCTAAAAGGTTATAAATGCTGGAAAAAAGGTACTTTAAAATGACTTCACATTGTAAACTATTCACTAAGCACACTGTGACAATGTAATGATAGTCTGGATTTTGCCCCATTTCTATCTGTTGTCATCATTTATCACTCTTAGGAGAAACCAAGAGTTACCTCCCTACTACCATGTGGTTAAACAATCACAACTCAGAATCATGTCCCACAGAGCCACCACACTTCCCACTGAAAAGTGCATTGCATCCTCTACTCCCCTAGTCCCTTATGTAGGCTAGAGTCTTACCAAAGTAAACTTCTCAGGGTGAATGCTATCAGCTCCTCTTCGCTGGAAAGTCAAGTAACTATTCCCTTGGGACAACACACCCCAAAAGAACCAGGGAAGAGAGATGTAAGATGTAAATGGATAGTTAAAGAGATATTAGTTTCCTGGAGCTCAGTTTCCTGAGGTGCTGCTTCTGATCAAGCACATTTTTAACCAAGGCTTAGGCAAGGAAAACAGTTTTTAAACTGCTCCTGATTCAGGATGGATAGAATTTATTTTATTATAGGAAATAGCAATTTGTTGTTAATATGTTCTGGAGGGAGATAACACAGAACCAAAATCTTGTCTGTCTTTTTACTAAAGAAAGTTCGTATCTGGAAATAAAACTTCCTATGTCATCCACAATTTTAGGGTTATCATCTGTATTCTGTTTTGTTTTCATTAACTAGGTGGTGGTAGTTTCTTTCCATTCTTAAGAAATTATTACTCATTAGCCATCCTGGCATGATAGACACATAAAAAAAAGGCAATTCCTCACAGAAAATCACCCTGCAGTTCCTTGGCAATTTTGCCAGGCTGATCCTGCTCAGAAAGTCCTATACCTTATCCCCATTGTGTTAATTAAAACACTTAAACATGCATCTCCAGGTACTGCTGTTTGAGAGGCTAGTTTGAGTAATTGCTCACAGGTCTCTGCTCAGAGACGTGTGAAGGGAGCAAGGCTCAGCTCTGGGACCACATGGTGCTTTATGTTGACAAGCCTCAAAGACATATGTCAATGTTACAGGCAGGGACTACAGTGGGAATGTGAGGAGATCTTCAGGAAAAAAGACAAAGGCAAAAAAATCCCCTCAAAAACAATATGAAGGCACTTCTGACGTGACTTGCATATGCAGTTTGTAACTACAATAGGAACAGAGACAGAAGAATTGATCCTGTGACACTCGTTGCATTTAGCACAGTACTCAGTACCATGAGCAATCAATAATTCCATGCATGACTTACAATTATAAGCACTATTCTCATGCTAAATGTTTGTGGACTAGGTCACTGGTCCACAGCTAAGGCTGTGGGTTTCAATTAATATGAAATAAATACTTTAGACTTGGAACTCATCAGTTAATTCAAACCCTTATTCAAAACTAACCATTCTATAAATTAGTAAATAGAGGATGCCTAGGAAATTTCTACTATGACTCCTTAAAGGGCTCACAGAAAAAGCAACGTCTTTAGGACACAGAAGCTATTTAAAGAAGTTTGGAAAAGTAGACTCTGCTAATGTCTCCAAGGTATTTCTTTTTGTTCATAAGACAGCAGAACAATTTAAGGATTCGTAACAGAAAACTTGAGTCATTAATTGTACAGGCCAGATGAAAAAGAAGCCACTGTATTCCCAGAAACCTCTTGAATTACTGTAATTAACACCCACTGTACCAGGTTTCTTTTGCAGATTTAATGATTGTCAGAGGCTACTACATCTTTTTCACATTGTATCTTTGTTCAGCCACCTACAATTTTATGTTATTTTTCTTCTTCCCTTCTCCTCTTAGATCTACAAACAGTTTGGGGACCTGTATATCTTGACTCTTTTTATAGCTATTATAAAACGAGCAACTTGCTTCTGAATTTAAGTATAAAATGCAGTGATTCAGTACCTCCTCCTGAATATTGAGGCAAAAATGGAATGAACTAATAATAGTGGGGTTGCCACAATAATAACTTTCAGCAATACAGGAATAGAACTTGTTTTCTCCCAATGTAGTAAACATGAGGAAGGAATAAGAGCAGAACGACTAATGTGCACTTGTAAAGTCCTTCAACTTGACTTCTTACCCACCAACTTTAATAATGCAAATAAGAATAACGTCTCCTGCCCTTTTTCAAAAAAAACCACAGGTTTCAACTAGCCATT
The DNA here is from genome assembly GCA_013400055.1 of Nycticryphes semicollaris. Classification (NCBI taxonomy): domain Eukaryota; kingdom Metazoa; phylum Chordata; class Aves; order Charadriiformes; family Rostratulidae; genus Nycticryphes; species Nycticryphes semicollaris. Next base: position 73,209 of record VXBJ01002331.1, read on the forward strand.
TGTCCAGTTATTCTACACGCACATTCAGTTTTCATTCTGTCTGAGCCATATTGCTTGATAGAATCCTGCAAAACCACCATCACCCTGATGTCTAAGAAAGAACATTTATAGTGTTTGTACACATACTGCATTGTGATTACACCTTATCACCAACTGTAGCTTCTCTCTTCAGTACCACAGGATCATCCCATCTCTCTGCAGTATTCATCTCTTACCTTATACTTAAGTTTGAAGCTCTTTTGGGCTGGGAACTGGCTCTAGTTTTATATGGCACCCTACAAATTAGAATGCTCCACTGGAAATTAATTAATTCTACGTGACTCTAGTCAATATAATAACTATCCCCAGATGTTGGGTTGGCTACCTGAAACCTAATTCACTCTCTCAGGAGAACAGGAAGAATGGCGGAATTCTATTAAGGAAGCAAATACAAAATCATCTCTAAACTTCGAAATGAACACTTGGATAAAAACAAATACGTACTTAAAACCATCTCCAAGACAAGCATTAGCTATTTTCTTAATTTCTGCCCCATGAGAATTAAAAAAAGGAGACGGAACTGCTATTTTTTCTCTCTCTTTTTTTTCTTTTGTTCCTTGGCACAAAATTCATTATCCTAAAAGTATGGCAATAATCAGGTCTCAAGAATTGTTATATTGGTAAAATTAAGAATAAATGTGGAAGGTGATACACAGTTAATTTGCTGTGTTCCTGCTGAAACAAAGATGAGTCAACAAGGCAGTTAATGTGTCCATTGTGTATTTATGAGGACTGCCACTCAGATGCACATGTTGTCAAACAAGAAAAAAGTGAAACTCGTGTTTTATATAATCTCAGTTTAACTTTTAAGGAACTTAATTTGGGAGAGACAAGACTATAATCTCCCAGACGTGTAGCTTTGGTTCCAACGGGAAAAAAGACTCAAGCTTTCAATAGTTAGTTCTTGATCAAAAGAGGATACTAAAGCATGCTGGGCATGAACTTTGAAGAGGAAGTCCTCTCTCTAATTTGTTGATCCAGGAGGGACTGCACTTGGAAACATCAAAGCTAATCAGAGAACTGATAGCAAAAAAAAAGCAGCTCCTTCACCTTCCAAGAATTCCCATCATCCTTAAGCTGAAGTTCTTTGAAAAATGCTAGCTCACTTTCATGTTTTTATCCCTAAGTGATTTCAAAGTAAGTATATTCAGCATTTTTATCTAGTTGCCAGCTCTGCTTTTTCTATCCTGGCCTCTGTGAATAAAATGTTTTTTCTTCCTTGCACATTCCCATCAATACAAGTTTCCACTTCAGGTGCTTTGCATTTGTATTTAATAATCTGAAAATATACAGCTGAGGATACTAGTTATGTTTTCAGTCTGTGTCATACCTCATGCAGTGAGAGCTATATAGTTAGCAATATCTCAGCAAGTTAATTAATGCCAGATAACATTAATTAATGTGTCTGTAGATACATTTGCTGTCAGCCATACCCCAAGTAGGCCATTAGAATAAGCACAGATGATGGAACTCACCCAGGAAAACAACATTTTCGTAAAATCTTAGCATTTTTGCACAGTGATATACACAACTCTGACTGTGAGTCTGGACCCTCAACTTCGTTAGAGCTATGGAGACTGTCAGGTCCACTCTGCCCAGGGCCCTCTCTGCATGTGCAGCAAAGCTGATGACTCCCAAATATGCCAGGCCTGCAGTTCATTTGCAGAGAGATATAAATTCCCTAGAAGCAGAAATTCTTTTATATTTAAATGTCTCACGGGGCACACACAGTAGATTTGATCTGTACATGATCTGTAAAAACTTGTCATGAATTTCACGGTAAGCAGTAGTCCTGGAAGTTGTCTATTGAGAAATCTGATAGATCTTCGCTCAAAATAGAAGAAGCGTGAGAGATTATGGCTAAAAAGATTGTTTTTCCCACAAATCCACACAATTGTCAGGTCTGATTTCTTTCACGGTGTTACACTCTTAACTGAAGTTTTTTTAGTTTATAATCAATGTCACTTGGAAGGTTTCTTGGTGACACATTTTCTTTTTCCTTTCCTCTTCTATGATTTTGCAGTGGGAATGAAAAAAAAAAAAAAGAAAAAAAAGAAAAAAGCACTGAACTGTACATCAACTCCTCTTCTTACAGATCAACTTTGCCCTTTATTGCATGGCTATTCTAAAGACTGTTGGAAAAGAATCTTTTAAAACCTCAAGCTTTTTGATGGAAAAACCCCCAATTTTTATGTAGTTACTCTGTGCGTCCTTATTATGTGCACTTAAAATTTATTTTTTAAAAGAAAAGGGACGATCAAATCTTAAAAATATGCTTGACACTGTCCGTAGACTAATACAAAGTTTCAAAATCACATGCTATACATTAGCCTGTTTGCAGCTTTTGCGTACGAAGGAAATAAGTTTATATCTGCACTGTAGATTTATACTTTGGAAGACTTTCTATGTGTTTCATTGCCACAATAACGTTTACAGACAATTGTCAAATGCTTGGAAATAGACATATGAAGTAATATGTGTTAAAATTACTACGGCTGCTCTAGAGCTAATCTTCTAACTGCTCATATTACCTGATTTTTTTTTAATCTTATTGTTACAAATCAATTTTGTAGCAAAACTAGTAAGAATGATCTGCACAGATTACTTGCCTTTGCATTTAGCAGAGAAGGTGAAATTATAGGGAAAAAAATGAGCACAGTATAACAACCTTTTCCTGTCACAATAAAAAAAATATTTTTGTTCAAATGCCCTTTCCTTTCCTCAATGTAACTACAATAGCTGTAGCAGTCTAGATAACAATTTATTTAACAATTTATGAATTATAAAAAGTTGCTACGCTTGCGATAGTCTAAGGATATAGATGAGATGAGATTTTCATATAAAAGTAACATTTTAGTTGGCCAAGGTATACATTGATTTAAAAATAAATGCTTTTGGACTCTTAGCTTTTTATCACACCATAGATAGAAGCTAAGAACTTCAAGCTTAAAACAGGTTAAAGATAATTGCTCACATCTGAATTTCACTGTGCTAATCAATTAAAAAAGCTGCAAGATTTGCAAGGTTAGATGATTCTTGGTGGAGCAAAGGTAGTTGAGAGCAAAAGAACTGTAAGAATTTTAAGAGCAGTGACATGGTGTTCTACGATAATTGACACATACTTATTTTGAATTACCAGTCTTTTTTTTTTTTTTTNATGAATTTAATAAATTAAAACATTTGTAAATTGATAGAAAATCTGGATTTCCATGGGTTTATTATAAGATGGCAGAGGTGAGGCTGTTTCCTGGACTCCAAATAAACATGCAGCTTTTTTTGCCACAAATAGCAGCTTGGTACTCAAAAAAACACTGAAAGGTTGGGAAGGTTGCAAAGGTGCAGGATTTGCTACCTCACAGCTTGTTTGTTTCCTTATTTTGGACAAGGCAGGGTGGTTGTAGTGTATAAGACGCACAAGTGTTTGTGGCTATTCTGGGCTTTTGTAGGATGGTTCAAGGCAGGGGAAGCAACAGAAGAGAAGCAGAATGGCTTGTATCCTCTGCAGGGCAGTGATGGCTAACACAGATAAATATAATTCAGTGTCCAGATCCAAAAAGATGAAAATCAGTTCCCTTGTTAAAAGCTTTGTCTCAAAGCTTGATCCCTAAAAGGCTAAAGAGGTCAAAGGATCAATGAACTTTGACAACTCACCTAGCACTCTGTAAATCTGTACAGAAGCATTTTCATTGCCTCTCAAACTGCACTTCACTATATTAATCTATGAACTCTTTTACCCTCGTAACTCATATGCATAGAAATTATGTGTGTAACTTCAAAGGGTGGTGCTACATAAAACAAGTTACCACACAACAAAAGCAGGTTGCCAGGCTGATGATTTGGGCTCCATAGGTGAGTTCAAATCAGACATATTTAATTAAATTCTCAAAACCTCATCTCAGGCCCCATAAAGAGCTCAGATACTTGCCTTACTCACAGGGAAAGATTTAAGCATATAATAAATGCAGAACTATTACTGTACAGTTTCTACTTCCCTCAAAGACTCAAGCAATGGTTCTGCTGATACTGCATACTTTCCCTGAAGAGATTATTATGGTAATCCCAAATATTATACTACCCAAGCTATCTTATAGTTGAGCTCATCAGATCCAATGTTCTGCAAATAATCTCTAACAGCTTTAGCTAGTGTTTATATAAGCTGGTCAGGATGGCTATTTGAGCAGTGATGACCATGTTTTTATGCAATTCTCTACACAGTAAATGTGTACTTGTTGGAAACAATAGCAGCCTATACAGCAAATACATTGCACATGCAAAGTTCTTCCCTTTGAGAAGTGTACTTAGAATTTATTCTGTCAACCTACTTGTTATAATTTGTGGATACTTCACTTATGTGGTTTACAATATAGCAGACATTTAGCAAGGCAAGTTCTTTTCCCTCCTTACTTGTCTTTACTCAGACAGCTACTTGGAGTGTGCCCAGTGTTTCTGAATTTCTATTTCCTGATGGACAACCATCCGTGGCCATTTCTTTTTCTCTTCTGGATAAATAGATAGATAGATAATGAACCTTGCAAGTGAAGAGCTCAGACAGCATGATAAATATTTACAGTCCATTTTGGCTGTCGAGAGATGGCTGAAATTGTCATATAATGCTTAGCACCTTAGTGGAAATTCTTTATGTTAGATATGCATAGATCACTGCTGCACAGGTACAAAGCCTAGTAGCATAAATAAAGATGTTGCAGGAATAGGCTCTGATGACCTGTTTTCAAAGCTGTGGGATAACGACCTTATCTTTCCTCACATCCACCTAGTGTTACTGCTTGCTGGAGTAGAGTGGAAATGACCTTAGAACTTACTTCAGCTTGCAATGGAAGGAAGGTGTAGCGCTTATTCTTAGCTCTGACTGTCACAGCACCCTCTTCAGCTCTTTGCTACTGGACTGCAGCTGCACCACACTCATAATTGCCTCCAACCCCACCCCTACTTGCATTGTTTTGTTTGAACATTCCCAGTTTCCTGTACCAACAGTACACTCAAAACCATGCAAAATCAAGGGAAATGAGGACTGTTCTACAGTTCAGGTCTTCACACAGAACCAGCTAACACTCAGGTATTTGAGTATTCATGACTCAGTTGCCACTAAATGGAGCCCGAAGCCAGCCTCTTTATAACCAGAGGCTTCAAGTATAATCCTCTTTAACTCCTCTTCTACAACTGTTTGTTTTCCAAACTGCTTCCCAAGCACTTCTCAAGATAACATGAAGAAAGGCTGCACCAACATCTGGGGTGGACAGCTATAGGAAACAGCAACTTCATGTGGGATGGGTGTTAGTAGTGCAATATCACAATGTGCTGTGAATGATTAAGGATTTAGGTGGTTTGTTCAATATGTGGATACACACAAAATAGAATTGCTGGACTGAAAAAGAATGCAGTTTCAGAGAAAGTAACAACTGGGTCAGAACCTCCTTTTATTGTCCCACTTCTCAAATATTTTTTTCCCCAGTATTTATACTTCATGCAAAACTTGATTGCAAATTATGAAATAATCAGAGCTTAAAATGTTTTCCTCTTTTGAAAACACATATGATAACTCTAAAAATTACTTCTAAAAATTACTAAGTTTTACAATTAAAAATATGATAAAAAATCATTAAGTGATAATTAGAAGGAAAAGGCCTTTACCTTCACATAAGTAACTGGATGCAAATAACTGGTTATTTGTGTTTAATATTCTTCCTTTTCTGCGGAAATCTATGCTGATTTTTATTGAGGTCTCAATATGTTTTAATTTTAATAAACAGAATATTGGAAAATGAAAATACACACCCAACAGGAATAAGTAGTGCCATTTATAGGATATATAAGCCATATTTAGGCTTATATATAAGCCATATTTAAAATGTCAGCCTTAGTAGGAGAAAAAGCATTTCAAAGCACAGAAACTGCTACATATGATAGCATACATAAAAAGTCTAAAAATTTTGTAACTTATGTGCATCTTTAAAAAACAAATTTGGGGTTTTTTTTGTAGCCATTGTTACAGTTACCTTAAGCAATTACCTCTCAGAATGCTGTACCCAAAGATGGCATTTTACCTCACAAGCAACTACGAAATGTGACTTAAAATGACTTAAAGACAATGTTAAAGCATACTCAATGGATTTGTAAACTTTGAAAAATGTTATTTTCCAACTTTTATCTTTCTTCTACACATACAATGTTATAGGAAAGATAATAGAAAAAGACTTTCACATCTAACAATTATTACTAACAAGGATATGTCTCATATGGTAAGTATTCTGCTGTGGAAATCACGTAGAAAATAAAAGAATGTATCTTTTGATTTATCAATTAGCCCAATATCTTATTTGTCAGACTAACATAACTGGTTACTTATATTGCATCACTGTTATTGACAACACTCCTCTGTATTTTTATTTCAATATGCATGCCTGCAAGACTGTCTGAACAATTAATCAAATTAATTGATCATCTCTATTTCCCCCAAATTTTACATCCCTAGTATGAAACTTTATGGTCCTATCACTTACTGGAGGAAGGAAATGTTACAAAAGTTAATCTTCTGGAAATTTATCCCTCAGTTTTCTTTTATCTGACACTGGAAATTCAACACAAAAGGTAGCCCAGCACTAACCAGCAAAGTACGTACACTGAGTCACCTGAATACGTACATTAAATTACAGAAAAGCCGAAGGACTTGCAGAAACTCCTGTGTACAGAATATCAAGCACTACAGAGTGTAGACCATGAACAAAAGTGTGCGAATGGCATAACAGAGGAGCACAACAAGTTATTTTGCACATTGCTATGTAAAATTCTTGTCAACATCCCTTTCCCCCCCGCCCCAACCCTCAATTCCTATTTCATAGAGTATTTCTCATTCCTGCAATCTATGTAAATCTATTTGTTCATTGCTATTAAAAATGCTTAATTATACTGTTTTCTGACTGCTTTATGCAAGATATCTTCAGGAAAACTTGAGATGATTTGACTATTAAAATCCTACACTTTGATTAACAATGCATGACGCAACTTAAAAACCCAAAGCATTTTAGTAAGCTAAATATTTTGTATATTCATTGTCCTGATAAACCTTTAATTAATGCAGCTTTTTATTGTTAAATGTTTTACAGCTTTAAGCTTCTTGCCAAAATAGCTAACTGTAATGCTGAAAGGAAAAATGAGAGGGAAGAATACATAAGCATTGTTTATGTTTTAATTTTTGTTAATGAGCATGATTCAGTAGAAAAAACCTTCTTAAAAATGGGAGTTGTCTGTCATCGTCCCCCTCCTTTTTTTTTCTTTTAAGGCTGAAAATCATCAGGCTGGCTGCCCAAGGGAAAGAAACGATGGGGAAAATGTGTTTCTGCCGGTGTAGGTTTTGGTTCTGAGTTGCACTAAGTAATTTGGAGTAATTCAACACAAGTAGAATTATAGCAGTGCAGCAAAAGAGATGATCTAACTTGCATTGTCTAGGACTTTAACATCACAGTCAATGGAATAATTTCCCATCCACTTTCCTGGATCACTTTCCCTACAATACCATCCCCTGTTTATTAGGCACAAAGTAACTCCTACAAGGCAAAATGACAAGACACATAGGCAACAACAAACAAATAATAGAAGTGATTTCTGTCTGAAATGACCCTGAAATCCTTCTGATGTATCCTTCTTGGAGCTTTTGGATTTTTTTCTTATTTTTGATCATCACTACGGATTTCCACTTTTGCACATTTTTATTCAAAATCTTTGCCCTGTCTTTTGAAAAGCAACCAAATCAGCTGGAGATATTCTTGGATTTGCATCTGTTACTGTCTGAAAAATATTATACTTCCCAACTGTCTACTTACCAATTTAATCTACCGTCTTTTAGCACAGTAGGAAAAACTAATCTTTAGTAAAACTCCAAGTGCAGTTGTCTCAACGTTAGATTTGGTACAGCAAGTTTAATATTTCCCTATTTATTCTTAATTGGAATACGTTATATTGTTAAGGAAGTGAAGAAGAAAAATGTTTCAACTCACCAGTTGCATCAGTTTTTATTCTGGGTTGAATATCACACATATTTTCATAAATAAATAAGACTCCTAGAAGCAGAACAGTATCCTTCCTACTACTTTACTTTTTCACAGTTACACCTGTGCCGTTGCAAAAGTGCAGTCTGAACAGACTGCATTAACAAGATTAAATGGAAGAAGTGATAAAGGCATAGACTGTTCCATTTCATTAAGGAAGGGAGGAAGACTGCTGGAGGAGCGAAGTAATGAAACATTTTCTTTTGATACTCTCTGCTTTTTTTTTATTCCAGCCCAGTAATTTAAAAATAATACTTCTTTTCTGGAAATTCTGAAAATAAATCTTAGCTTCCTTTACAATGATATTTTTTTTTGTTTCAGACATACATAAGAAATGGAGGATTAGAATGGCAGATGTAAGATGCCAAATTATTACAAATAAAAACCTTGTCTTGTGAAATAACATCTATATCCTACCTTTGTGTACCCAGAGCTAAAAATTTAATTTGCTTACAATGTTTTTAGACTCCATGTGACAGACCTGACTGAACTGCCCCTGTTGGACACGGACACCCATTACATTAAAGAAATATCAAATGAACACCAGTTGCCCTTAGTTGCCAGGGGAAGTTTAGGGGTAAGCTCTCGGTATGAATTGCTAACAGTTACTTAGAGCCTGGAACTACTATTTTTTTTTTTTTCTCTAGGGTCACGCATTGGCTAGAATTGCATCCTGGTTCACAGGTTACACATGCAAAGGTATACAGTAGCTATCACACTCCAAGCATGGTATAGACAAATACAGAGAACTGCAAGCTTTACACAGACTTTCTGTCAAAACCCAAAGAAAGCAAAACAAGACATGACAGCACTTTTACAAGACAACCAATACATTAAATCCAGTGCCTCTCACAAATTCACTTTTCCCTTGGGAGTCCTTGTTGGTCTTCTGTGCTGGAAAAGTATTCCCCTCACATCCCAATTACACATTCCCAGGCATTTTTGTTACTTCATTCCTAGGTATCCTTTCCTTGTTGAACCATTTCCTCATGGTCTAACCTTTTGTGTAAATTACTTGAGAGACATTTCAGATTTTAACCGTTCTGTCCTGCTAACTCTTTGCATTCATTCCCTTGGAATTTGTGCTCAAGATAAAACAGAGAGGACTTTTTCAAAATTCAATAAGCTTGATACATACAGAAGACTGTTAATCCTACATACTTTTAAAAATAAGATATTCAAAATCACCACCATCTCAGACACTATGCTTTGAATGCTTGTTCTAGTTAGATACAATAGTTTGGGAATTTAAAAAAACCCAACCCAATGCATGCAGAAATGTTAGGGGAGAGTTCCAAAGTTTAAGAAAATAAGGAGAATTATTGAAGATTAGGACAAGTACAGAAAACAAACAAATACATGAGCTGAGAATAGGCAGCCTGAAAAAATATTTTTCCAATAATGGGGAAAACATTATTTGAAAGATAATAAGAAACAGGATTAATTAATTACTTATAATAACTCACTTAAATCTGCTTAAACATAACACAGCTATTTTTTCATGACTCTTCCTAGAACCAGCCACATAGGCTACATGTGGGATTATAATTGTAAATAACGTTCCAAATTCTTGGCCTAGTGCATTTCAGATGAATAAAAATTTCCCTAGCTTGCTAAAAGAATAGGAATTGCCCTCTCTATATGATTTCATAAATGGAAGCCTTTGATGTTATAAGGCATAATTTTTCTTGACTGGATAAATAATTGGTGTATAATTTTCCTCCTGTTGCAACAGTGTTTCATTCTGCTGAAGCAGTGATTGCCTAACAAGATTTTTAAGTCTCACTGTTTCATAATATATTACAGTTCCCCATTAGACACACCACTTTCCTCTCAGATAAAAAAAAACGGATCAAAGAAATGGCCAAAAGAAATGAACAACATTTAAGGGTTCTTTTTCCCTTTTCTGCCTCTCTAATTTGTGTAACTGAAAATTAGTTCTGCATGAGTCAGAAAGAAATCAATAGATTGTTGCCAAATATTACAGACCCTTCTGATACACGAATTAGTATCAAACCGGTACTGAGCAATGATTCCAGACGCACTGGCTTTCAAATCAAGAATCATCACTTGACTAGCAGCCTAATAAATCACCCTGTATGTCCTGTCAGGTATGTTCTGCCTCCACAAGCATCAGGGCAGGCAGAATTTGGACACAGAAGTCTTAGACAATGTTTGCATTTTATGGTAATTCAGTTCCAAGAAAATGGTGAAATTTAAATGCTTACAAAACTATAATTCATACAATTGTAAGCTTATATTTTTAGAAATGTACCCCACTATCAGCTGAAAAAATGATATTAAGAAACAATTACAAGAGCTCAGCAAATATAAAATCAAAATTCCACTCATCTGTAGTATAGAATAAAGCAAGCTCTGACGTCTACACATTGCTAGCTGCCTTTTGAGCAGGAAGCTGTCTTATGAGCTGGTTAAATAGACCAAAACAATGAACAATCTAAACAAAAGGGGTTGTCATGCACTTAGGCTTCTTTTTAACTGTTTCAACATAGAGGGATCATAGAATCACAGTTTGGGTTGGAAGGGGCCTTTAAACGTCATCTAGTCATAGATCTATGCAATGAGCATGAGAAAGTCCTATTCGCAGGTTCATGAAAAAGTGTTGTCTGTGTTTGTTTCTGCCTGATTCAGTAGAAAAGAGATATTTTTATTAAGATATAGAAAGGGAGGAATTTGACACCAATGAATGCTCTGGCTTATTTCTTAATGTCCTGACAATTATCTCATCAGTCTAATTTGCTCAGCACTTTACAGCATCTTAAAACACACAGGTACAGGATTAACTATAGAAAGGAGAAATGTGAAAATTTATCCCAATAATTTAGAAAGTAAATAAACTACAAAAGCTAATCCACAGAGGCTGGCTATTTCACTGGAGTGAAAAAAAAAAACCAACCTCAACCCAAACCCACCCTCCTGAAAGACAAAGGTATTAAAACTGGAAGAGGTAATTGATTGGATATTACAGCTTTCTGTAGAAATTACAAATACTCGAGGACATGGTCTGCTGGAGACACCTTGCGCACTTTGATAGCTTAGGGAATCCTTCCCCTGTTGTAGATAAAACCTGTTCCAGGTGATAGCTCTGGAAAAAATGATTTGGCTAAAACAAGGAAAATTTGGTCACCACTTTAGAGACCAGCAAATATGGATATTGTGAGGAAAGCACAGAGGGATTCACTTCCATCAGCCACCCTGCTCTTTTTAAGAGCAGGTACGAGATCCATCCACAGGCAGGATTTTTTTTCCCCTTGCTGTTCTTGCTGTTTTTATCATAAAGAATTGAGCTATCTGGGGACTAAGAGGAATGAAAAAAAGTGTGTGTGTGTGTGTCTCTGTGTGCGCACATGCGGGGGCAAGACTGTACTTGTTCAGAACCTCATTTGGTGTGAACCAGTGCAAGGCTGCTGAATGCAGTGAAGCTGTGCCAAATTATGTTAACTGCGGGTCAGGTCCTCTTCTCATTTACTCCTACATTACACGACAGTTAAAAAATAAAGGAAAAAAGTGTTATTAGAGAGGGTGTATGTAACTATCACTTTCCTCTTGAAGGCTGCATATGGTATGTCTCCCTGGTCTTAACTGCTAGATCTATAGGAAATTGAGCAGCAACTTCTAGGTTGTGGCCCTGCACAATTTCAAAGAAGGTGCCTCTGTTCTTTCATTTTAGGAAGCAGGTATTGTCCTTGGGGAATGTGATGAGATGAACCTTGCTCTCTTTTGCTTTGTATATTCTTCAGCTGTGCAAGCTCTGATCCACCTTGCAAATGTCCTTTTGGATGTTGGCCTTCCTCCCTTGTGGATGGATACAGAACAGAAAGAAAAGTCTTGCTGCATCCTGAAATCTTATGATCTGTAAATCTAAGTCTCTGCAGCCCTGGGGACATTTCAANCTGGGGACATTTCAACAATAAGAATCCAGTTCTATTCCACTTGCAGGCTAAAGATATAAAAAATGGTGATGCTACCTCCCAGTTTCAAGAAAAATCAATACAAATGTATCAAGAATCCAGGCACTTTAATCAGGGCTGCTCTGTATGGTGGAATCACCGCAAAAGGATTAACACAAAAAATTGG
>VXBJ01002331.1:85489-96148 GCA_013400055.1 Nycticryphes semicollaris
TTTTTTTTTGGTGAAAAATAACCCCACCAGACTGGTTAAAGGGGAGCTACGAATGAAAGACAGCATGCTCTATAGGTCTATTAGTCTACTGTGCAGTGCATTTTAAGTTCAAAGACTTCAGACATGATAAGAGAGGCTACACCTTTATGTGCAGAAAAGAAGGATCTTTGGAGAACCTTATAACTTTAAGGTGACAGATTTCCTCTGTCGGTATGACCTCTAATGGCTTTGAAAAACATCGAATGAGTTTTAAGAACTAAGGACTGGATGGTTTTCCATAGAAAATTTCAACAAAATAATGAACGTGTAGGAAATACTATCTTTTAACCAAACTAAAAGTGCTGACCTCAGATTTTTACCAGTCTATTATTATACTTCCCTATGGAAACTTGCAGCATCTTGGTGTCTTGTTCTGAGCAATTTCTTTGTCTCACCACTTCTTGCTTCACATTCCAAGAAGTGACTGACACCTCTTGATAAAAAATATTTTCCCTAAAATGGATGTTGCATCTCTATGACACGTGTAAAGAGAAATTTATGGCTAAATCCATTCAGAAGTGAGGTATTTCAGACTTTTACAGTCGGGATGTTCACACACCATTTAATCAGACTATCAAAATTTTACTGTAGGAAACCACTGATTTTTCCACAACAATTATCACTATTTTCCTGATTTCAAACCTCATGTGTCTTATGTCTCGCTATGCTATTGGATTTTAGTATTGGAGCAAATCGTTTGTCATCAGCTACTCCCTGTGGAACTACTGATTATTTCCATAGGTCCATACACTTTTTCTAGTGTCACTGCAACTATCAGTCCCATGATATGTATAAAGGGCATTTTGGGAAGCAGGGTGGCCACCTGCAACAATAGAGCAATTAGGCTCTACTACTGAGAGCTACCACTATAATTCATATTAGGCTGGACATAAACAGAACACTTTCTTCCACCCCACATCCAGTATTTTACAAATTGCAGCTCTTCTGTACAAGGAGCTGACTCATTCTGCATTCAGACACATTTCCAAAAATTTGAAGCACTGGACAATTTCAGTCAACATGTTTATGCTCCAGTCTTCACTGGTTGCCCATTTATTGATATTTTAACTGTGATTAAAATACCAGCAAATGTTCTCTTATTGTGAGTCATGTCCTTAGAAGTACAAATGCTTTGATGGCTGCTTTCACGTTGAACCCATCGATCTATATTACTCAGTTTTTGCTTGACAGTCTGAATACGATAGCTGCATAAACAGCCTCACAGTTTTTCCTCCCATGAACCAAAGCATAATTCTGTATTTAAGTGTGTTGCCCCTCTTTTGCCATCCTCTCATAACTCTAATAAGCTTCTCAGCTGTTTGCCTACATTTCTTTTTCCTCTAGACTGACATATCAGAATGATCTCAACTTTCCTCTGGATCCCAGAGGATGATGGCTGTCATACAGGAAGAGTCCAGTCACTTCTGGACTCTTCTCAGAGTAAGAAGAAAACTTCCTCTGCTGGACTCTCACTGATCATACATGCATGAAAACAAGGAAGTTGTCAGTTGAACTTCCATACATACATGGGGTGGAGAGAGGGAAAATAAGATTTTACCATATTTTGTGGCTTTGTTACTGAGGTTCAACAAACTTAACAAGAATCAAAGATTGTCTCTTTGTGGGTCTCCTAATCTTATGAAGCCTCATTCCTTCACCTATGTCTTTGTGCCTCCACAATAAATTTCAGCTTTCTGGAGCAACAGAACCATTGTCTCCACAGAACTTGGTCTGACCTCTTAAAGAAATCTTTGGTTGACAGAGGCTTCTGTCTCACAAGAAAAGCAGAGATAAGTCTAAGTGGTTTTTTTTTTTTAATTTTTCTTGTGGAATGAGTAAATTCTTCTGCATTTATTTATAAACCAAAACAATCAGAAATCCAGATATTTTTCTGTAATTACTGAAGTGATCTGTTAAGAAGAGTAGCCTCTACATCTTGAATATAAAAATCAAAGCAGAAATATTTAAGCAAGTGTGGTAATTAAATAAACCATATTAAAAGGCATTATTTTCAACATTTTTCCAGTATTTAACTCAAGCCTTAGTCGTCAATACTTTAAGCAAAGTATGAACTGAAATGTCTTGTTTTTACTCCCATGAGCTACTGTGAGCAGCCTCTACTTCCTAGAATGTGGTTTAAACTCTCTGGATTACACTCTGTAACTATAAAGTGTAGTTGGAAACCTAATAAGATGAGAGGCCAGTGTAACTATACATAATTCAGTTTGAGACCTCTTTATTTTCACTTTAATGTAAGGAAACAATAAAATGTCTCTGACAACTCTGCATTTTATGTATCAGCAAATGGTATTTGATTGGCAGTAGTGCTGCTTCTGACCTGTGCTTGTATGAACCTCTCATGAATTTGTGCTACATCCAGCTGGGGGGAGAATGAGGATTTTGTGTCTTTCATTAAACTCAAATAAGCTTTCACAAATGAGAACATGGCCTGCCATGCTATAAGGTCAGCCACAAAGAAAGCATCACTGCTGGGTTTCTAATCTTGAATCTCATGCTCATTAATAATACACAACAGAACATCAAACCTTTCTAAAACAACAAGCCCAGAACTTTGCTTTAATAACTCTGTCAGCACTTCTCCTTTGCACTCCTGAAGATGTGATTGTGCTTTTGACAGAAAGACCGAGTGCTTTTAAGTCACTCTTCTAAACACTACCACAGGCTTCTGTTTCGAAGTGCAGCATGTGAATAATAGATGCAGAGGTCAACAAATTTCAAACTAATGAAAAAAATTAATTACTAACTAAAGATCATGTCTGTTGCACGCCAAACGTGTATCTGGGGCTAAGCATGAACCACCCAATGTCCTGTGCTGCTATTTTAGCTATTGTGTTCAACAGGATCTCCAAGCTTAAGACAAAGCTTGTGGCACCATCCTTGAAAGTTCTCCAGAAAGTCATGAAATGGAGTGGGAAGAAACTGCAATCGGTATTATAGCTTTATTCTGACTGATGACATGAAAAAGACATGCATCCACACTATGATAGGTTAGGGCCAGACCTAAGAACAAAGAATGGAGACTCCTAAGACTTTGGTTCTTGGATACTTATTGTTTGAGGGTAGTTCGATTCACAGTGGGGTTAGTAAACCTGTATGAAATGCCTAAAAGCTTCTACAGGATATAGGCAGTCCAATGATTTGCCATTGGATCTAATAGTTTCTCAACTGGTCATACACAAAAGCCGGAGAAGAAAAGAAAGTATCCTAGTTGCCTTGGGTGACCTATTAAAGGAGGTTTTAATTTTGAAAGTTTATCTAATTTTTTGCTCAACAGCAACTAACCAATAAAATTATATGAGTGGCATCAGAATATATGAGAAAGAGTGAATGAGCTATTCTTATACATTCATTAGATACTCTAAATGCAAGCACCTGCTTATAGTGATGTTTTTACCCCTTTGCCTGAAGTAGCTGACCTTATTTTCTGGCAAAATTTTAATGAACATAGCTGTAACTTCACTAAGGCTAAATGGAATACAGCTTTGTCATCCTAGCTGTATATAGAAAAGATAGGTTGATTTTTTTGTGCCTGGTGGTTTTTTTTTTTTTTTTCCCTAAAGCTACAGGGTAAAGGAGAACCTGTTCCTAAGTCCATGCCTGTCCACATCTGAGAAAAATTACTGTAGTTTGTGTACCTCAAACAGCAGTACAGACCAAGAAATGCAAAACATTTTAGACACAGAACTTTGGGGACATTTAGTTAATTAGGGAAATGTGCCTAGTGTGCCAGGAACAATGTGTCAGAACACTTTCACAAGATGCAGTGAGAGCCCTCACCCCTTTCAGTGGCTGATAAAGCCTATCACCAGCTAAGGGATAAAAGGAAAGAGCAATATCAAATGAATCACAAGTACAGCTTCCTGCCATGCTAGTGAAATAATACATCCTTGTCAGAAGCCTTTCATAGGCCATTTTAAAAGAAATGAGAACAAGCTGCAAGGAGAGATGAGACCACCAGTAGAACAGTGGTGTTACTGTAATTTTTTTATCACTGTGACACTGCTCTGTCATTAGGTTAGGTGTGTTTTTATGGCTTCTTCTTCCAGGAGTTGTTAATGAATTTAGAGCAATGAAATATGAAACTTTACCATCTAACTCCTAAATTAAACCTCCTCCCTTGCCCCCCAAACCAAACAAAACTAGGGACAAAAAAAAGCAATAGGTCGTGAAATATAACCCTTCTTCACGCATATATTTTGGTTGTTCTTGAAAACAATAAAAGGTATAACCTTTGATAAAGACATTGAAATTATTAGATGCAAACTTGTTACCTCCTACTAAGGTAGGATAGCTGATGAAATCTGAGAATTCAGTAAGAAAAAGTGCAATCAAAAATATGGTTTGGGAATTTTTAATTTTGATACTTATGTAGACAAGACATATCTACTTGTCTAACTGAAAGTGAAAGATGTACCACTCTAGGTGCTGAAACTGAGAACTTAATTTTTTTTAAAAAGTTAAATGAAGGGTACAGTACAACAATAATATTTATCAAGGTTAAGTACTAAGATACTGTGTGTTGCATTCTTAAACACAGAACTACAGTCATATTACAGCTGTCAGAAGTGGCATTGCTATTAAAAATGTTTTAATGGTACAGTATACTCAGGCCCGCTTATAATGACCTTTTTATCCACTTTTCTTCCCTCTACAAATGCTTTCTGAGGGGGGAAAAGTGTATATCATCTGCCCCTTTGCACAGTTCTCATGCATAATGCAATTACTATGATTTTCAGCACCTCAAAAGTGCAGCCATTTCCCATAACTACACAGAGAGAAAGAAAATGACCTGAATTCAAATCACTGTACAAGAGACAGACCTTACTAACATGGCTCTTATTACTTAAGATGACAGTGAATAACTACAGATAGCATTAGTATTTTCAATTCAGGTGGTTCTACGTTAGGTTATTAACTAGCTCTACCTCATGTTCCCTTGGACACTAATGACTTCTGATCATGTGACTCAGGAGATCTGAGGAAAACTGTAATATTGGTTCCACTGAGAATTACCTACCTTGGTAAAAGGAAAACAATATGCCAGGGATATATGCCATAAGTACAGCCTATGTTAGCATCCTTTTATTCAGTATAGTGTTAGCTGCTAGAGCCAAGAAGGCAAAAGAAATATAAAATCCTGCAGTATCTGGAGCTTTTCCTCTTACTCTCTTAGCAATTATTGCTACGCAAATCTGGAATGCAGACACACATGTTTTGCTTTGCAGAAAAATGCTGGAAAATCATTATTAAAAATGTCATGAAAATTGTTATATCTGGTAAAAATCACAGACATTAAAAAAAGGAAAGAAAAGCAGTTCAACGCAGATGTTTTCAATACATCTACCTGAAACCTTTTATAACAGAGTTCTCTCTCCACGTCATTGATCTAAAGCTTTAATTGGCAGACAGAAAACTCTGATGGGAAAATAATGGTCTTTTAAATACCTGGGAATGAAAAGCAAATTGAGTTAGAACAGTGTAAGAGGCAAGTAATTACATAATGTCAATCCTGTTTTATACAGTTCAGTCTTTAAACAGCATGCAAAGAAAAGACATGTCTGGAAGAAAATATGAATCTCCTTCCTTCAAGTGACTCGTGCTCTTTTCCCAATAAGAAGTTAGGGCTATTATGTGTAACAGCAGGCTCTTTGCTCAAGGGTTTCTCAAATGTGGCTGCTGCTAACACTGTTAGTTTGTGAATATTTAAAATTTTCTCTCTGCCTTGTCAAATCCAAATGTCAGTCACTAGCTACGACAGTACAAGTCTTCATTGGGTATCTTCCAAAATGATCCTCTATGCAGAAAGAATTTCTGTTTTCTCAGCTAACACTATCCACAAAAAGTAGACATGATTGAAGACCGATTGAAATCTCAGGAATATATACTATGCAACTGCATATTTTCACTGACATAACATTTAATAATTTGCAGGAAGTAAATCACTGAAAACAAAGAAAGGAAGCCTTAGATGTCTCATTTCTTCACTGACTCTGTGCTTCTCAGTTTCCTGTATCTGCTGTGTTTGTACCATCACTTGTCATTATGCCACACACTTTTGCTTCAGCAGTATATCGCCTAACAGGCTCAACATCAAAGGAGGCATCTAGAAAAGCGGGGAAGAGCGGATAGGAAGCCAGAACTCAATACCAGATGTCAGCTAATTTCACTAAGATAGTTCATGTGGTATTTTAAGGGTTCCAGGAAATATTACCTAATAGGTTAACCTTGAGTATTTTGCATTTGCAAACTTTTGCTTTAGATTGTTCCAGGTATGAGGATTAGCCGATAGCAATCACACATCTCCACTCTGTATAGGAAAGGGAAGAGGATTCATGTCCACAGTGGTATATTTACTTGAGCAAATATTGATTACATGTGAAGACACGAACTCAGAATCCTTTGCGTAAGTAATTCACCTAAATATATTCTCAGTAAGATCACAGACATTGAGCCGATAGAGGAATTGAGAATAGCTATTACAATCATGATTTTCTTTTATTACAGGCCTTCACTGTTATTCCTAGCAGGGTGCATGCAATTAAGTTATAGTATGGTACTGGGTATCTCAAAAGATGTTAACCTTTGACCACTTGGCTTCCTACTAAAAGGGATAGATTGCATGTTTCTCCAATTTATGTCCATGGTGAATTTGAATCTTTTCTTCTCTCAAGGTGTCTACAGGTAGCTAGAGGACAACGTTTGGGTCTTCTTTTGCCTTTTCTTTTTCCTCTTCCTTACTGATTTCAGAACAAATGAATTCACCACCGTTGCTGCCTGTTCTCTCTCCTTTCCCGAAAGCCAGCTTAAGATGCCTTTCTGCTAGCCTCTTAACATTTTAGCTACTCATTGTAAGCTCATATCCTACTGCCACGTCCTTTCCTGAAAGTTCTCATGGATTTTATGTGGACATATACAAAATTATATTCCTGCTCCTTTCTCTCCAGAAGTTGAATGCATTCATTCTTTCTTTTGAATTTCTTCTTCTTCCCTATAGCCAGAATGAAAATATGGGAAACTCTCAAACTGCTTTGTTACTGCCCCCTCTGACTCAATATAGGATGTGCGATTTGGAAAGTGGATGGTAGATTTGACTGCAGGGATCAAATGACCCATTCACCACTGTGCCAATGACTCATAATTGCTTACCTGCCGTGTAGGCCAGTCACTCATTCCAAGTATGCTACATTCCACACTGGGATTTTTCCTGCAAGTTTTTTATAACTTTTAAAAAATTTCCACAAACCACAATTCTTTTCTGTTCACAGCAAGTAACACAGCAGTATCACAGTTCAGCTCTTTCCAGGTGGAACTGTTACAGAAACAGTCCTTGATAAATATTTTCAAATGACATTTTTTGACATACAGGCCACGACCGGTCAGGAGAAAAGTAACAACAGGCTATCAGAAGAGGTCAAAATTACAAGGATCCATCCACTGTGCTTTAATAGTCAAAATATATTACAGACACTGATGATAAAACCCTCTATCACAGAATTCCTTTAGACTCCAAATATAATTTTTGGTTTGAATTACAACTATTAAAGAAAATCACATATAAAATGAGCAATAAAGACATAAATGGCAAGTGTTGTGAAAGACAATTTTTACCAATCACCTGTCAGGGTGTATCTCTCATACAGACTTAAATGAAGAGTTAACTAGGGATTCTGAAGTAACAATCATGCTACATTTTCCAATTATGTTTTTGTTGACCTTAAGTTGTTTTTTTTTTTTCCCCAAAGGTAATATATTAGTTAAACCTCTTCCTTATAGAAACTTCAAAGAATTGCATTTCAATAAGCCAAATAACTTTTCTAGAACAGAACTATATTTCTGTGGTATTTAAGTAGTAATGACTAACATATTCAAGAAAAATATCCTGACAGATGAGTAGCTGTAACTGCTATGTAATGACAAAGTATTTAAACTCTGTAGCTCTCCAGAGGTTGTGATGTGTGTAGACGTAATGTAAGACATGCATATCTTTCTTCTGATACAAACATTTGGACTGTAGGCAAACAAACATACACTAAGAGCCTTCCGATGGCTGGAAAATCAGAATTGTTAAGCTGTGCATAACTCAAACAAAATGTCCATATTCTTTTCTTCAGGTATTGATCCCTCCTTATTCTTTCAAAGAATTCCTTGAGCTTTAACATTTGCCCTAGAGACCAACCAATACATTTGATATACAGTGAGATACACTGAATTCTACACTTTAATTCTTGAGGCCGCTTAATTTCTGCCTGTAAAGGCACCTGTAAAATCTTTTCTGCTCTTACATCTGTATCTCTCTATTACAGATCATCAAACAGTAAGGCTGTCTGCAGTCAGAAAGATTACTTTCTCTGGTATATAATCTAAACTATATTATTAGTAGTATTAGTATTAGTACTAGTCTTTTAGAAGAATGAACTTTGAGAGGATGATCTCCCCTACAGCAGGCATTTTGTTTACTAAGGGTTTGTTTGCTACAAAGCAAACTGTTTTGGAGCCAGAAACAGTAATTTCTCATTAAGAAAAAGATCAAATGTTTATGGATCTCAATGCAAAATCAGCAAGGAAATGGAGATGCTGACACTCCCTTTTACCAAATAGATTGGTTAACAATTGTGGCACACTTGCAGGATAAGTATTTCTTGTTGCCTAAGGGATTCAAAGGCACATATCTTTTGTAAATTACTTAACATGCTCCAGCAAAATCTGAAATGGGATTTCTATTTCACATAGAGCTGAACTGTCTCATTCCTGGAGCTAGAAAAGCTTTCTTCTATTCCAGGCCATGGTAACTTTACTGTATATGAGACTTTTCATGTGCCCAAAACCACTGGGTGCAGGACCATAATAAATTTGTTTGAGAAAAATGCATTTTACATAAGGAGAACTATCATCAAAAGTCACAACTAAAGACTCTAATATGATGGATCTTGCTGACTCTGTGTGCAGAGTACCTTCTATAGGCCACTCAGTGTAGGTAGAAGAGGGATGTGCATGAGCACTACTACCTCCAGCCCCTAGATTAAAAGAGAGAAAGTTGTCTGTTGAATTCAGACAGTGCTTCTTAGTTTTCAATGTTTAGCAAGAGAAACTTGTTTTTGAAAGGGACATTGTTAAATTTAACCATTTTGAGTTAACAAAAACCCAGCTCATTCAGAGATTGAAGCAAATAAAAACTCTAAGGATCCAAATGGCCCATTTTCATTAAGCAGAGAGTTAGAGTTTTCTTTGACATGAGGTCGTTTTGAGCTCTTTTTGACATGAGTTCAGAAAAAAGGTAAGAGGCATGAGGTACCTGTAGAGTAGAAAGATGTTCGTTAGTAGTAGGATGGCTAATTTTTATTTTAGGGATGATGTTCATGCACAAGAATAAAGATCTCACCCCAGATCTGTTCTAAGTAAATATCATATATAAACACATTTTTCCGTTTACTCATTCTGGATTATATTTCCATTAATCTCCAGATGAACCCCTGGGTTCAGTTGTTTCTTTAACACACACTCCATTAACAAAGGCATCATTGAGCTTCTTGGTTTACAGGTAAGCTTATCAGTCGCTACTGCTATACCTCTTTGTGAGCTGTATCCTTTCTTTGCTGGCCAGGTGTTCATGGCTAAATTAGGAAGTTTAGCACAGCTAGTAACAACAACCCTGAGAAATCCTTCTGTGAGATGCACGGAACAATCTTACTTGTGGCTGCAAATCTCTGGCAGCTTAGGTATATGGGTCCTGCCTAGAAAGCTAACTCCATAAGTCTTTTGCTGCTATTTCTATTTATTTTTCCACAGAGGATGATTTCAGAAATACGAGAGATTTGTGAAATACAAAGCTACAGGCAAAACATCAGAAACAGTGTACATTCTAAGCCATGTTCCACCTGACTGAATGTAGGAGGGGAGCTTGTCCTGGGATGCTGGGAATATTTAAACTTGGTACTTTAGATAACCATTCAAAGCACTTTGAAAAACTGCAGAAAAAAAAAAAAAACTGCATTAAAAGTTCCATCTTTGCTTTTTCAATACATTTTTTGGGGAAGATTTTATTTCCATTTCTTCTAATTGCTGGGCCTGAAAGCTCAGCGTGGGGCCTGAGAATCAACCAGATTTTTTCTTATTCTATAAACAAGGCAGTATTATCCAGAAAAATAACCTTTATTTCTGACTCCACTGTCTCATGGTTATTCTTCAGTGACCAACAAAGCAAAAATTCCTTACCTGATTGGCAGTAACTATCTGAAATTTAAAAATAAACCTGCTGATGCACAAAAAACCAAGCAGAACACAGTTTGCCCTCTCTCAGCTCTTCTTGAGTTTACAAGTGTGGCAACAGTATAAAGGATTAAAATAAATCCGTTTAAATCTTTCTTTTTTACTTAAGTTACTATAAAAGTTGAATGAACAAATTTCAGTCAGAAAGTTTGATTAGAGGGTTCCAATGTTATGGTATTTTAAACAAACAAAAAAATTAAGGGTGAAGGATTTATTAAAGAGAATAAGAAAAGAAAACTAAGGACACAAACAGGAATCTCTCAAAACTTTAAATAGTTTACCTAGCTACATGCCTGCCTAGATAAACTTTCTTGAACCTGTGATATTCTTTTT
>VXBJ01002331.1:96225-129237 GCA_013400055.1 Nycticryphes semicollaris
TGTTACACTTGATATAGCTATGAAATAATTTACTTAACTATAATTTTAAAAGTGTATTTTCTGTTTCAAGATCGAGTTGATCTTTTTAAAATGCACAGTTCTGAAGTACAAAAACCCAAGTTAATGTCTTTGTTTTCTTAAACTACATGCCACCCTTAATACTATGACTAACAGTGCTGAAAAGCATCAATTGTTATTTTGATCACTAATGGATGATGTCAGTCACCTGGTAGTTTGCTTTTCTGTTTTTTTTTTTTTTTTTTTTTTAATTTATTTTATTTTTAAATAGAGAAGGGTAATTCAAATGGATCAAACTCTTTAAGACTGATATAAGCAGGCCATTGCGACTGATATAAGCAGGCCATTGCCCAGGGATNTTGAGAAGATTCAAGATCTGTTTAAGTTCCAGAACCACAAATTAGGTATCAGGACCATGGTTCATTTGTGCAATACAACTCTGTTACCAGTTTACATAGAATCCTGTTGGGCAACACAACTGAAAGCTGATATTAGCTGATCAGATATAAATGATTTGCAAGACAGGACCGTCCTCGTGACACGTTAGTTTTCCACTACTGTTTCCTCTTCTCCTGTTTCTACACTTTCACATCCAAAAGCTATTTTAGAGTGCTATTACATATAGGAACATAACAGCAGGTCTTTTTTAAGCTTATGACAATACTAGCTCACAACTAAATTGCCAGCAAGTATATAAACTCAAATTATTACTAACACCTCTTCTATTTGCTTAATAATTTCTCAAAAATGCATTTCTGTGCTTGTGTGCTTCAAATATTACATATGCAAAGTACCTATTTCTTCAAATGAATTGCTAATGAGAAGTGTCAGCATATATGTGATATTTTCATCGTGGAGGTAGTGGATCGTGGAGATACAAATGCAAAAGTCAGTGCTCCAAGACATAATGCTGGCTTGTGATTGTTCAAAGTACTTTGGACCCATAAATGAATGAATGCCTTATGTTCACTTCTATTAGAGTTTATCATCGCTAACAGATATAGCATGGGTAACTTTAAAGAGGTAACTCAATTAATGTACAATGTGGGTAACAAGAATAGGCACATTCTACCTTTCTAGCTTAGCACCCAAGAAATTACAGCTTCTAATGTACCTTAACTCTGCATCAAGGGGTACACCTCATGTCTCATTGGACATCCATTGGACAGGGTGTAAAATTCTCAATTAGACAAACTTCATTCTTAACACACAAAATTTTTTGAGTACAGAACTCATGAACGAAACACAAGCAACGGAGGTAAAGCCACTGTGTACAACTTGGCAACAAATATTGGTCACATTGTTTGAAGTTTGTGATATCATGCTAACGTAATTTATTTCTGCTTAAAGGTAGCTATCCTTTTTGCTGATTGAAGATTTATAAGCCCTTTATGATAGAATGAACTGAAATGACACGTTAACAGCTTAAGGACTGCTTGCATGAGCTGAGAACAAAGGATGACTATAGCCATAATCTTATATCCATATACACCAGAACAAAGTAGTAAGTAGGTTTTTTTTTTTTAAATTTTGAAATAGAAATATGGTACATTTGGACAATCACTTCCCATCAATATTGTTACGGTATGAGGCAAATTTATCACCAACATGGTGCTGAATGATAAACATAAGCATCCCATGCAAAGAAATAACTACATCTCAGCTAATTCACTTTATTTTATTGGTGGTGAGCAGTGACCAAGAAAAAGGCAAGAGGAAGAACACTGTGTAAAAGCTTCAGATACTTGAGGGTTTTTTTTTTGCCAGAACGACAGAGCAAAGGGAAATACTAATGGCAATTGCCAACAAAGATGGAATTGAGTGGGAGTGGTCTTCTTAACCTCAGGATCACAGAATCATAGAATATCAGGGATTGGAAGACATCTTGAAAAATCACCTAGTCCAATCCCCCTGCCAGAGCAGGAACACCTAGACCGGGTCACACAGGCAGGTTTTGAGTATCTCCAGAGAAGGAGACTCCACAACCTCTCTGGGCAGACTGTTCCAGTGTTCTGTCACCCTCACAATGAAGAAGTTTCCTCATATTTAAGTGGATGCTTAGATGAATTATAATGAACATCTGCGTCACAAGACGTGTGCCCAGTGTTTACAATGAGATATTTGGCATTGGACCAATATGAAAAATTGACCCTGAGGGAAAAAATCCACAGATATACTCTTCATTTATGTGAGACAAGACTGTGTAACGGGTTGATATTACAGTGGGAAGAGAAAGTTTTAGAAATATATATATAGAGAGAGCTACCAATAAAAAGACAGCTGGCATGAAATCAGTTTGGTTGCAGTTTGATGCAACACCAATGCTTTCTGCAGTGTCAGCTGCTTACTTGGTCCTGCATGGCTTATCACAATCTTCATCCTTAAACATAAAGTTTACAAAATAAATTATTTTCACAAAAAACTGGTGACTAATGCTAAAACTTCATTTGAAGCAAATATGTATAAAGTAATGGGCCATTCAACTTGAGTGGGTACATTACTGAGTGAGTACAGCTGTTTTTTCTTTCCCACTGCAGTATTCAAAGCTAGTAGTCTCCTTTACTTAGCTTTGCTTTTTGTTCCAAAAATGGCAAAAGCAACAATGGTATTCTTCATGATAAAAACAAAACAAACCAAACAAAAAAAAAAAATCCCACAGTATATATATATAGTGCAGTAATAGTAACTGCACAGGTTCCAAAATACTAACGAGCAGAACCTGGCCCAAAGGGAAGCACAGAGATTGATCTGAAAGAGCAAACAGGGGAAAAATGGTAATTGAAATCATCACTGCATAAAATCAGCTTATGGGTCAGAGATGGATTGACAGGTTTGTGTTAATGATGACCCAAACATGGGACACAGTTTGTTGATACGGTGTTAGGAAAAGGGTCAAGTGAGATATATTAATTTTTCATTTTTCCTATAGCTAGAAAAATGGCAGGAAAATCCTCCCTAGTGGTATTTAGGCACTCTATTTAGAAACTTTGAAAGAATCAGAAAGTTCATAGGAGCTGAACAGCAAAGGAAATACATCAAATATTCTTCTATACTTTTTGTACTGTCTTTTTCAAAAAACCTCTTAAAATGGTTCATTGACAGTAGATACTTCTCCAGCATAAGCAATCTATTATAAACTGCTTTGCAATTCTATCTAAATAATCAAATAATCATTTAATTTTGTGCGATTTTTGTATCAATTCTTATTTTGAATAAAATAATGCCTGTGCAGAAATACTCTTGTGAAAAGAAGCTTAAGAGTTATGCAAGTTTTCAGGAAGAAATATTATAAAATCTGCAGTGAGGAATAAATATGATAAAGATCAATCATAAAAAAACTATGACCTGCAATTTGCAAAAAAAGAATTTAAAATACCCTATTATTTTTAAAAGGCAGTATCTGTGGTCTGTGTTTTCAGTTCTAAGCAAATAAGTTATAACTACTGAGTTTTTTTCAGTGAAAAAGGCTCAAGAATATAAAAGATTTGAAAAAAGGCTCAAACAATTTATTCTAGTTGATATAATCTATAAATATATTTATACTGTTTAGCCCAAATGACCTTTACAGAAATTGCAAGCTGTTATTCAAATGCTACGTAGGAACAAATGCACGTATTTAAATTAATCTTAACAATAAACATGTGTCATAACCACTTTCTCAAAGAGATAGAGCAGACATATTTCAGTAGTAAGCAGAAAAAAGATACATTTTAATATAGATATTGAAATGTTATACTAGAATATATATTTATTATATGTATTGTGATAGAATATGTACTACTAGCACCTATTAAAATTATGGAGAGGGTCATTCTGGGAGTTACTGAAAAACACTTTAGAGACAGTGCTGCATTGGTCATAGCCTGTTCATGAGGAGAAAGTCTTGCTTCACCAAATTAATTTCCTTTTACANGTGCCTGGCCCACCTGTGCTTGATTCCCCTTTTCTCTTGAAGCGTTAGTAAAAGTGTTGCTGAATGTGGTTTGGGGTTTGTTTTTTCTTTTTTTTTTTTGTTAGCAAAGCTTTTGATACTGTCTCTCACAGTATCCTTCCGGAAAACTGTCCAGCACACAGCTAGACAAGTCCATAACACATTGGGTGAACAACTGGCTGATGGGTCGGGCTTTAAGAGTTGTAGAAAATGGGGTTACATCAGGTGCATGGCCAGTCACCAGTGGGGTTTCCCAGGGCTTGATTACAGGGCCTGTGGTCTTGAATGTATTTATAGATGATCTGGATACGTGAATTAAATGTGCTTTAAGTAAGTTTGCCAATGCTACTAAACTAGGCGGAGCTGTGGACTCCTTCGAGGGCAGACAGGCCTTACAGAGAGAACTGGATAGATTAGAGAATGGAGTGATCACTAATGGTGTGAACTTTAACAAAGGCAAGTTGTCCACCTTGGATGGGTAATCCTAGTTATACAAGCAAACTGTGGGAAGAGGGGCTGGAGAGCAGCCCTGCAGAAAGATATCTAGGGGCTTAGGTTGGTGGTAAGTTGAATATGAGTCGACAGTGTGTCCTGGCAGCCAAAAGGGCCAACCATGTCCCAAGATGCATCAAGCACAGCATAGCTGGCTGGTCAAGAGATGTGACTGTCCCACTCTACACAGCACTGGTGTGGCCCCACCTTAAGCACTGTGTGCCATTTTGGGTGCCTCAATATAAGAAGGACATCAAACTATTGGAGTGTGTCCAGTGAAAGGCCTCANTGTCAGAGTTCAAGGAGAATGTGGACAATGCTCTTAGTCATATAGTTTAGTTTTAGGTAGTCCTGTGAGAACCAGCAAGTTGGACTCAATTTTTATATGTCCCCTCCATTTTGAAATATTCTATAATTCTATGATCCTATTTCAATATAATGGTGATGGTTAGCTGTGATGGCCTGAAACATAGCTAAGGCAAGGTTTAGTGTTGAGTTGGGTATATATTTAGAAATGAGAAAAGTTGTCAAATTTACAGGTGCTCTTCCCCTGAGGCTTCAGATTACAAGCAAGACTTCAGATTTAAATTCCAGAGTCAAAGCGGTTTTAGCTTACTTTATTGATTAATAAAATTAAAAATGCATAGATATCTTTAAAAATATATAGCAAAGAAAAGAATTGTCCACTGACAAGAGCATAGCTTGAGAGCATGTTCATTTCCCATGGCATTTAATTACCCCAGTGCAAAACTAAAGCGGTGATGGAAGTCAAACACAGGTCACAAGCGAGCTTGGCTGAACAACCTTGCGCATATTAAAATTATCTTCGAAGTGCTAGAACTCCAGGGAGAAAAATACAGCAGATGTGAATGAAATGATAATGACAGTGAAATATATTCTTGACTTGCCTTCTACTTTGACACACTTAGATAACTGTACAGGATTGCATTGATCAAGTGGTCTCTGTTAAAGTACAAAGCACAGTGTTCATTAACGTTCAGACTTTGATAATGTGTACACTGTCCCGTTGCTGTAGTCCAATTCAAGGTGATCTTTATGAGGTCCTTTCAGACAGCATGTAGCTGCCATTCCCCACAATGTTTTAGCAACCAGAAGCACTAGGCAAGAATAAACACAAATCCTAGTCACATCAAGGACTTTTTGAAAAAGTACCTTCATGTCAATCCCCAGAGGCATACACTTAATATAAACAACTAGTAAATTACGAATTTATTCGACTGATTTGGTTAATTTTTGATGCCTTGTCCTAACTTTCTGAATTTCAAGCTGGGAGAAGGGAAAGAAGAGTAGAGCTGGAGAGCGTAGTGATGCCTTATATAACACCTGCCTCGAGCACCTAACTGGGCTTTCTTGAGACTGTCCCCTAGTATTCCCAAAACACAAATACACAAACAATGGGCAGAGAGGCAGATCTCTAAGGAACATTTTGCACCTCAGCGTTAGACAATGAAACACCCATAGGGTCAAAGGAAATTTATTTAACACATACTGTTCTTGGCAGCCAGTATTAATGCATTGCAAAAGGAAGAATAGCACATTACAAATAATTATTTCGAAACTGGTTAAATGACCAAAAAAATGACCAAAAATGTGTATCTAAACATCTAATCATACAAATATCCACAGATGTGTACATATAAAAATACATATACTTTACAAAAGGTCTTCAGTCTTTTGACTTAAGAATACCAAGACTGCTTCCTGAGGCTAATAATGATAACTAAAGTCTCTCCTGGACACTTGTCTGGGGTTAGGGAGCAAGATACTTCTTTGGTCTCATCAATTTAAATCTAAGATATCTTTTTTAAGCACCAAAATGCATTGTTTCACCTTATTTACTTCTGGAGTTACTTGGGAAACTCCAAAACTCCAGATGTGGATTGAAATGCTTCCTTTGTTTGACAAGGTACTGTCATTTCTTCATGTAAAAGTTGCGCTTTCCTTTCCTACATTTGTCAGTGTGAATAATTTTTTTTAATTTTTCTCCTGACTTACAAGTAATTTTTTTTTCTCTGCTCTGCATGGCAGATCTGCCTACAGTGTTTTTCTGTTATGAACTCGACTCTCAGCTATGTTATTCATTCATGGATAAATGTCATTCCCATATATTTTAAGTAACATTTTCTCCTGTATATTTTCTTCCAGTGAAAATAATCACTGCTTCTTCACAGGATGTAAATATTTTCTTTATAACTACAGTGTGAATCTGAAGCTGTTTTTAATCTTTGTGTCAGTGAAATTCTGCTTAGCAACGACAAAGATTTGTTTCCCCAGTGCAGTGAATGATTGCTGCCTTCAGGCTGGGTAGCAAGGGACCATCAGTTCTGAAGGTGTAACTATATATATCTACAAGTTGTCTATATCTTAGGTTACTGTTTTCAAGTGGGGCCTGCCTGAGAGATCTGAAGTTTGGTGGAATAATTAAATACCTTATTAAATAATTTCAACTGACTGGCTTAGACTGCACAACAGCGGATCAATTAATCACTTGGAATGTGAAATGTGGCTACTTTTATTGCCTACAGTCCAGGTATTTCCAGGCAGATGAAGGCACGGAAGCTGGAGAATATTTCAAGGCACAGAAGGTGGAGAATTTATTGCTCTGTACAACATTAATGGTGAGCTGCTTTACCCTCCCCTCTACCCATAAATGCATGCCAAGTGCAGTAATAAGACGTAATCTGAAGATACTCTACTATTTAGCATGCTTTCCCTTGCTACTGGGTAGCTCCTGTCATCCTTAATCTTCTGTACACAGCGAAACTTGGTGGCATTGGCTACACTTGCCAGTGTTAATATACAAAACTTTGCTGAAGTTCATCTTTTCTCTGAAAAAGCTCCCTAAAAATAGCATTGTTAAGCTCCACATACACTTTTTTTTCTCTCAATAATTACCATTCTAAATGCACTTGGTTTAAAAGTAAAAGGAGAGAGGTCATTTGTCACTGATAGCCTTGTAAACTCAAATATTCAAGGGGTACCACTGGGTTCTTTTTGTTTCATATATTATCACCTGGAGCAATGCCTTTCAAACAAGAGCTTCTAAAGCTCTGGTGACATCCTCTGTTATAGTCGCGTCATGTGTCCCATCCCATCCCCTGTCCCGTACTCCTCCCTGAATGAAATTCTCAATACTGGTGTAAGTGACATACAGAGATCAACTATCTGCCCTTCAGTTCCCAGAATCACCCATACAATACGTACTTATAATTTTTCCTGATAGCTATTGCAGTCTTGACCTGCAGTAAAGTTTTTTTGATATAAAAAATATATGCATTAGTTGCATCACGTGACACAATTTTCAGTCAGACAGGTGAAGTGTGGCTAGAACTAGGTAAGCAGTTCTGCTCAAGCTGAGTCTGGGAAGCCATCAAAATAAAACCAGTTAAGAATTTTTTATTTTTCATTTAGTTAAAAAACATAGCCATGACAGCACTGGAGGTTAACAAAATGCTTGGCATTTCAACAGTGACAAAAATAAACTGTTTGCTTTTGAAATTCAGCAACAGCAGTGGCAACCAGAATAGCCTTTTCTGTTTGTCCTCAGCCTTTACTAGATGACTGTTTTTTTCCAGTTTGTCCCTGGACCTACAATGAGTAGAAACCTTGATTAAAGTTTACAGTTCATAGTAGAAAACTCCAGCTTGGTGGTCATGATTTTGCTTTAACTGTCAAAAATACATCACAATGAGAACTAAACCAAGAACTAAAAGATTAAAAAAATACTTTTTTTTTCCTCTCCAATGTTATATTCTCTTGAGTATTTAGAAATACAAGAAGTTCATGGGCTCTACATTTCAAACATAGCTCATTTTTTATTTACTTGCTTCTGAAATGGAGGCAAATCACATATCTGAAAAAGACTGTTATGCCTATCACAGAAAACCAGCTAATTAGATGTTAAAAGCAGAAGTCATTCAACTAAATAGTAGAGTACCAGCTGTACAACCACACATGTGCACTTCTATTTTACGTAACCAGTTAGAAATACAGTGAAATTGCAAAAGATTGACAAATATAGCAAAAGGTATAAACCCTGACAATTGCGCATACACTTATCAGTTAGAGTTTCAATCTCCAATGATGCAAAAAAACGGACAGTGGGTTTTATCTCCACTTTTGTTTATGTGCCCTCCCTTACAATGAGGGTGCCTGTACACATGAAAGTGCAAATACACACCAATTTGTGTGTAAATCACTGTGACCACATATTCATATCTGGTAACCAACCAGTGGTTATTTCTTAGCATAATTTTTATTTATGCCACCTTGCATAAGTACAATGAAAGAGCCAGCAGGCCTGATTATTGCTTATGTATTAAGTGGACTCCTATAGATTCATTAGATGTGTATCGGCCAATTTCTGATAAGTTTTCATTGAAATCTCAGGAAAAGAGGGATTGTTCCTATTACATCAACTAAAAGGCTAGTGGGATGCAAAAGGAGCATCATCTGCCTGACCTGTGGTCCCTCTGGTAGATATTTCACTTTCTGAAGAACAATTTCACACACAAAACACAGCATCACCTATTTATTTTAGAAATTATGTAAGTTGCTATCAGGTAATATAAACAAAATAAAATACCCAAACAACAAACCTACTTTATTCTGATGTGACCTAGTAACCCAACTCAAGTTAAAATTTTAATAAATTAATTGCATTGAAGGTTGACCTACATGCATAGAGCTAAACATAAAAAAGCCATCCAAATGAGAAAAAGATTTAAGAAAACAGCAGGAGGAAGGGATGATAATGATTTAATATATTACAAGTTCTTGGAAATATTGGTAGAAGGCAAGCAACAAAAGCAAGCTAATTGCTTAACAGTACCGCTCAGTTATAGCATATATTGAAAAGATGCAAACCCTGTGTTTCAGAAAGAACAGAGGACTATACAGCTAGCTCACTTTTGAAGAGATCTCATTACATTTTTATTTCCTTAATAAAACTGTTTAAGAACAACTCCGTGGTCAACAGAGATAAATTCAAGAACAGTTCAAAACATCCAGACTTTCCTGCCACTCAGGAGAATAAATACAGCCAGACCTACTGTCTAAGAGATAGTGGAGAGAGTGAACTTTGAAGATTCATAGTATTTGTACAATTAATATTTTATGGGTGATAAATTTTAATAGGTCCCAGAGAAACAATGTTACTGAACATTTACTTACCAAACAGTGGGCTCAGTCATGCCCACGCTAGTAGACAAATGGGGTCAAGCTGCCATTCCAGATTTAATCACATTCAGCTTTCTCAACACAGATTTAGTTTTCATGCACCTCAAGATGCTGTTTAATTTGATGTATAGGGAGAAGAGGACCTGGTTTCATATGCACCTCTAGCAGCACTTGCAAAGTCTTTTGTCAATTCTTTTGCAAAGTTTTCAATAATCAAATGTATCACACTTTAAAGACTCAGAGGAAGCACTGAAGCCATTGTGTTCTTCCCAATGTCACTTAAAGAAGTAAATATACAAAACTGTAGAAGAGGCAGCACTTAAAATCTCTCTGTCATTCCAGCAGTGATTTTGATATAGACTACTACTAACGGTCTCTAAACCACATGGCAGAGCTTGACAAATGAGAAGTAATGTCTAATCTGGCCCAACCCAGAGGCCTAGCACAATCAGCATGCATTAATGAGCCCAGGAAATCTGATGTTGCACCTGCCCTCTAACAACTGTGGTCAAATCTCACTTTGCTTATGCATTTTTTTCTACAACTTAGTACTTCAACTGCCTGGAGTACTTCTCCTGCCCTAACTTCCCTCCAGATTCGATGCTCTACTGGCCTTGAGGCTGGCAGCCTCAGTGGGGAGTGGGAAGCATCCCTTTGCTTTGTTGCAGTGTTGCATGGATGTAACCATGAATAGCAAAATTTGAGTAGCTGTCATCAGCAGTACTAATAAAATAAATCTATTGACCAATAAATTTAAAATGCCAACACAGCTCCTCATTCACAGTGTTCTCATACCAAAGGCTTCATGTAGAAACACAGCCTTTCTTCCACAGAGTAGCTAACATGAACTGATTAAGATCCTGAAATATTTAATAGTGAAGTCAGCAATTTAAAATTCCATTTTGGAATATAGACCACGTCTGAACTGGTGATTTTCCCCAGAGACTGGTCATAATAAGGAAACAGTTCAAAAGCCTTTTCAGTTAAACAGA
The DNA here is from genome assembly GCA_013400055.1 of Nycticryphes semicollaris. Lineage (NCBI taxonomy): Eukaryota > Metazoa > Chordata > Aves > Charadriiformes > Rostratulidae > Nycticryphes > Nycticryphes semicollaris. The sequence continues at coordinate 106,858 of VXBJ01002331.1, forward strand.
TCTCACATTTACCTCATTATGAACAAACCTATTAACTTAAATTTGTTTTACAGTATTTGGCTACTCTTTACCAACATTTTATGTAGAGATAGGTAAAACAGAGAAGGAAGAGGGATTATTTGGCTTGTACCTAGTCATCCAACTGTAGCACAGTTCATTTTAGTTGGATAAGGAAAGAAAAATTGCTATAATACTCTCACTGCTGTCTACCTAAGATCAGGTTGTAACTACAGCAACTTAATCCTTTTACTCTGATAAAAATCCTCTGTAATTCTCTTACCTCTATAAATGGCTCCAATATGCTTACCCAAAAAGAAGCTTCCACTTCCTAACCATGGGTCTGCTTGCCATCACAACAGTGGCTCCACCTTTTTTTGCCTTCTCTCTCATTGCTACAGCTTTAGTCTCATGCAATGTTTTATTTTTTTTCCTGCAACTAAAATATTTTGCAGGATATGGATTTACCTGCTGTTGTTCTAAGCAGAGGGATAAAACAGGTTTATCATTCATGACTTAATTAAAGCTATTCTTTGGACCTTTTATCTTCACAGTAAAACAGGGGTTTGGTTCCTGGCTCAGCCATTTGAATTTTTACGTCATTTTAAGTATTAATTATCAAATAGATGTGTTTTCTTCCTTCAGGACAACTGTGAGGCTTTACTTGTATCATGACCCCCTCATGGAAGAAAGATTCTACTGTATGCAAAGTATAACTCCCAGGCCACACACAGCTTTTCACAAAGTCTAAAGGAGAACCCTAAGGTAATCGGTGTATGAAAACAAAATGCAGTGTTAAGGTCCCAATGCATCATGCTCAAGGATGGCATCAGGCTATGATGTAATTGTTTTCAGTACATCAATTCCACATATTTAGAGCCCCAAATTATGTCAACAGAACAGAAGATAATTAAAATAGCATCATATCTTTGAAATATTGTCACCAGAGGAAATAAAATACTCCCATCTCCCCCAAACTAGTTTTTTGCCATCACATATAGAGCATAGGAAATATACTGCATAAATGAAGGTTAAAACTTCAAAACAATTACACAATTTGTATGAGAAGAGTAAAAACTTGATGTTTTAAATAAAACAATAAATAATAATTATACCCCCTTGAGATCTTACATTGCACTTTTAGAGACAGATTTTGATCTGTTTGGTCATATAAGTTCAGTTCAGCTCCTTTGTTTTTGATTTAATTCAGGCTCACAAGTATAACCAAGACCAGAGGCTGACTAAGTGACATGTCAGGCAAACACCAATTTAAAACAGCAGAGTAGAAATTAAAGCTTTGGCTGTCCAGTCTCCTCTGCATTGGTCTTCAGCAGTGGAAAATGCAGAATATAATCTGATTCACTGATGAAGAAAAATACTGTATTTTCCAAGCATTTCTGATTGAATATTTGAACTACATCGAACCATCTCATGGTCTGACAGTGTCATCATTCACGCTACACAACGTGAATAACACACACACACAATCTAAGTTAAAAGAACCTTATTAAGATAGTAGGTTCAAGCTCTCTAAAGTCAAGAAATACTAGAAATAATGTTTCCTTCTGATGTGTATGCATTATGAAACAGCTGTGAATTATAAGATTCAATAATGTGTTCTCTATAGAACTCTACTTCACTTAATACACAGGATGGATGGTGTTCACTGAAAAATCAACCAAGTCAATATCTTGTTTTCTGCTAGTTGCTCACTATTTGGCTTGGCGTCTTATTTACTGTACACACTACACATCACTGCTATAAAAACAGAATTCTTAATTTTCTCATAAGCCTTTTTAAAAAAAATGTAAATTGGTATCCAAATGCTTAAAAATGTTAATATATTTACTTTTACAACATTTTAACTGGACATGCATAAGCCAATATTAAAAAGAAGCAGCTGAGGAATAGGGCAACTAAAATAAAAGAAACAAACTTGTTCAGAAGCTTTCTTAATTAGACAGTTTATCTTCTAAGATGTTGATTTATCAACTGCTCATAAAAACAATTGTGATGAAATGTTTCCCAGGAAGGTTTTCTTAATTTTAAGATGTTTGCTGTTTACTGACTGCTAAAAGCTATAGATAAGCTGTCAGATAAGAAAGACATTCAGCTGAAATGAAAGAGGTGACTCTTTCAAGTCTCTTAGGGACCTCAGGCAGGCAAGAGAGTAATTTTTGGTCACTTCAGCTGGTGACCAAAACTCCCAGGCAATAAGCCACCAAGCAGTTAAGCCCCTCATCTTCACTCATACAGACGAGTGTCTGCCCACTACTGAGTACAACTGTGAGGGATGTCCAAGGTTTTACACTAATGCAGAAAAAGGGAGTAATTCCCCAGAGTTAAAGCCCCAGAACTTAAAACAACAGAGGAAAAGATTCTCTTGTCTTCCTTTGTTTTAGGAAGCATCATCTTTGAGATGATCCCACATTTGAGGACCATAATTTGAAACAAATAATTTCAAGAAAGGCCATAGGAACATGACTGCAAGATTTCAGCTCCAGTCTCAGCCCCAGCCAACTCCACAGGAAAATTCTGCTTACTCCAAGCCTGCCTTAGGTCCACTGTAAACAGGAGTTACTAGGAATGTAGCTCAAAAGCACTGGAGCATCTCTACAGAGCTCAAAAGCACTGGAGCAACTCTACAGAGCAAGTGCAAAATTCCCCTGAGGTGAATCTGTATGATAATGCAAGAATATCCAGGTCTGAGAATCAGGCTGCAGATTGATGATTGAATCATCAGTGATTCCTAGAACATCTCAAGCTGAAAGGGACCCATAAGGATCATTGACCCATGTCCTTGCTTCTCACAGAATTATCTAAAACTAACTATATGACTAAGAGCATTGTCCACATTCTCCTTGAACTCTGACAGGCTTGATGCCATGACAACTTCCATGAGAAGCCTGTTCCAGTAACCCACCACCCTTGCAGTGAAGAACCTTTTCCTAATCTGAATCAAAGATTTTGAACTTCCCTTGACACAGCTTCATTCCCTTTCCTTGCGTCCTACCACTGGTCACCACAGAGAGGAGATCAGCACCTCCTGCTCTGCCACCCCCTTTAAGGAACCCATAGACTGCAATGAGGTTACCCATCAGCCTTCTCTTCTCCAAGATGAGCAAGCCAAGTGACCTCAATTGCTCCTCAGAAGTCTTGCCCTTGAGGCCATCCTGGTTGCCCTCCTTGGGACGCTAAAAGACTGAGATGTCCAAAACTGCAGATAGTACTTGAGATGGGGCCTCACTGGTGCACAGTGTAGTTTGCTCCAAAAGATGATGCTAAAGGGTTTACATTTCCTCACTCTTGTCCCTAGGTTTGTGTTAATGTATCTGATGATTTGGATGACTGACTTGGTGTACATCATAGGTACCACAAAGGAAAGTGAGGACACAGTGAAGTGCAGCATGGGGGCACAAGCATCTTAAACAGCTTCTTAAAAGAAAATGTGTGTGGAGAAGACTTAAATAATAAATTACTGGATTGGGTTCCAGATTTACTTTGGAACCCCTGGTAACCTGCCATAAACAATGTGTTATGTGTGCTTGCTAACACAACAGGAATATGAATGTATGCTCAGAGGCAAACCAAACAAATTTGAAGATCCTGGTTATACAGTAATATGCAGTTTAGTTTTGGTCATGGCTTCAGTTTGAACAATATGAAATACTGCGCTCAAATCCTCCTTTTGGAAGTAGCTGGAACACTTCAGTTAAAATTTTCCAAGAACATTTATTGAGAGGGATATCATCAGTATTAGGGGAAAAAATCAGTCCAAATTATTTAAATTTTACAAAGATCTCAACAGTTGAAACCAGAGCCATATGATTAGTATGTGATACTTATTTTGTACAAATGCATAGTGTAAAGTGTGTGTGTGCAAACCAAAGGGAGATGTCACATCTACGAGGAATTAAATATTTCAAAACATTTAATTAAAATATCACTGTAAATTAATATTGGTGCATTGATAGAGGACTATAAAGAGACAATTCAGTTTGAATGACACATTTCAGATTTGCTCAAGAATTCAGTGCTGAACTTGTCAGCAGACCTTAAAGAGGAAATTATTGTTGTTATTGCTGTTCCATAATTTACATGGGGACCACCTCATGCATGCATTATTAAACAGATTTTTACACGCTCTTTACTCAAAGGATACCTCACTTGCACAGACAGGCTTGTGAGGTGAACAAGTGGAACACAGATGCAGGCAGCCAGGGGTCCAGCAGCCCCTGTGGCACATGGTGCTCGTCTTCCACCTCGCCCTGGTGAGTGCTGCCTGAGGAAAGCTGCTGTGTCTATTTAACTGCTTGCCAGACAGAGCCCAGCCTCACCAGATGCCGAGAGCTGCAGCCTCGGCCAAGCACCTGCATGTGCTTTTTCACTTAAAGGCTCCTACTACCCGAGGCATCAGGACATGTGCCCTCAGCCTTCATCTGGCCGCAGGACTGAGCGCACGGGCAGCTGCCTGCTGCACACTCCCGAGATGTGCGATACCCACCAGCATGTCACAATGGGCAGTGGCGTTGGGTCTGGTAGCTCTCAGGGCACATTTCCTGATGTGATACTCTGTTCAGCCATGTTGTCATCTGCTGATGCCAGTTACCACTGCTCTCTATGCTCCATGGTAGTTTTAGAAATCACTTCAAGAGCACTTGAGGACAAAAAAGCTGCTTGTATTTTCTCTCCTGCCACCCCCCTCTCCAGGAACACACAACACATTTGTTCACGGATTCATTAGCAAAGCATTCTTTAACATTAATCTAGGGAGAAAATCCTGCAGTGGTTCCTTAAGCTATTGCTCTGTTAACACTGAGAATAACCAGTCTGCAGGCTGGAGATTGCAAAATGCTTTGTCCTTTCTACTTTGCAAAGCAGTATAACTCATTAGCAAGCCCTTGCTAATTGAATTTGATTTAGTGTCAACACTGTCACAGTCACACAGAAGCACACCAATAAAATTTCAATCCTGCTTGCTGTGATCAGTAAGTCCAGTTGTCTAACAACAGGAGCTCTGCCTTTGTGGTGAAGGTTGTCAGATCAGGCTCACAGGGGCTCTGCATTTCAGTTGCTACATGAAATAAATAAAAGTGCCAAAGCTGCCATCTAAAATGTAAGATTAATGGAGAAATTCATTAGTTCAAATGACATGCAGAAATGCTGCTGTTGGCTGTTTTTGGGGTTTCTAATCTCAGTTATCCTCTTCAAAACACAAAACCCCATAGACCAATAGAGATTTGAAAGAATAACTGTGCTAGGAAAATGGCTGCATTTTTTTCAATATAAATCTCCTTTCAAATAAGCAGAATAAAATTATGAAAGGAAAAGGTGGATTTGAAGTATGTCACTGATGATTATATAGTTTTATATGCCCAGTTTGCTGGTAGAGTTAAACTAGATTTATTTATTTATTAGCTCTTTACCCAAATCAAAAAAATAAACATAAAAAATGTTTCAAGTAAAGCAAACAAACAAAAAAGAAAACAGAAACCCTAAGAAAAAATGCTGTTTAGATTTTAAGCCTTAATGAAAGCAGAAGAAAAATATTTAAAGGCCGAAGGTGCTATTCACAATTGTAAAGAATCATTTACTGAACCGACTGTCTAAGCTGATTTGGCCCATCACCAGGCTAAGGAGACATACTCTACCTTTTTAAGACCAGTGAGTATTTTATTACTTATACAAAGTAGATCTCTTTCTGAGAGTGAAGTTCATGAAGCTCTGGGGTTCATCATACCTGATCAAATATTTTTATTGTTTTACACAGAAGCCCACACAGGCACAAACCTGCCCCTCACCAAAGTCTGTGGGATCTTCAACTACCTCAGCAGCAGTGTGCTTGAATCTCTGCCTCATAGATCACTGGAAACTGTCATAAATACTGGAAAACTGGAGAGCAGTAGTCCTGCAGGTGAGTCCTTATTGACATAAGTCAATACTGAGAATGCATTTTAAATCTCCTCTGGATTCCTTTAGGAATCACCTAAAAACTGAAAAACCCTAACTGTAAACCTCCCTGCCCCTAAACCCCAGTGGGAATACAGAGATCTGATGGTCAATAGTTGTCCAGTAACCACTTTCTGTTTATCCTTCTCCTTGTCATTTTCCATAGTTAAGCTCCCACATCACAGGAGTTCAGTCATTAACCACAAGTATACACTGTGAAATTTGTAGTACAGAAATTCACCCCATTTCTATTCCTGTCTTCATGGCCATCTGTACAGTTTTCCCTATAGTAGATCCAAAAGCTTCTCCAGATTAATAAAGCCTCCCAATTTTGTGATATCAGTACATCCCTAATAATCATGCCATGGTTATTAATGGAAATATTAAAAAAGATCAGCACAAAAATACACACCTGAGGAGTTCCACTAGAAAAAATTATTCTGTTCAATCCATTACTGTATATCCATATCAGCAATATATTTTACTTTCTTTTATGTTGAATCCTAAAAGTCCAAGATGAAATAACAAAAACTTCATATTCCAAATTAACCCATTTTTTTCACTCATAATTACCTGTTTATTCTCTTCTTGTGTTTGGAATGATACTTATCAAACACTTAACATTAATTTAATAAATTCCAAACGATCTCAGTGAAATTTTTGTTTCACCAGGGTATATTATCAGGGGTTGAATATGTGGAGGAAGACCAGACATGATGGGCTTCCCCACAGCTGCACTCTATCATGCACATGTATCTACCTGGCCTTGAGCTGAGCTCTTGGCGAGCTCTAACTCAGCACCATCCTATTCAGTGTGAACATACCCTAAATGTCTTTATGCTATGAAAGGGCAACTGTCTGATCATATATACTGCAGGCATAACATTTTTGTAAGTTCTCTGTCTAAAATCACTGCTCATTAGTGTCACACACTATAAAATTTTGAATAATATATCTTTTCCTCTGGCAAATTATAGCCTCACATTTTTAAAAGCTTTGGTCATAAGAACAGTACTGTAAACTGTTGAGGAATGTTTTGAAGTTAGAAGGCAGTCCATTCACAAGCTGCACTCCGTAGTTGTATCTAAAAATACTGCTGGCCCATGGGAGTACATATAGATACATACCTCACAGAAGAATGAAGTAAAACAACACCTGAGATATCTGCATGCTTTTCTCTCTTGCAACTCTTGCAAGTTGATGGGATAAAACCACATATTTTTTAAAATTTGTTATTTACTGCTGCAGTAAATACTGGGAACTCACTAATTTTCTTCCTTGGCCTATGACGTGCTCTGATGATCTTCAAGTCTGTCTCTTCCAAATAGGCTTTGACTTGAACAATGAGTACAATGACTTGTCTGTTGGACAGTTCACTGTCTGGCCCAGCAGATTCTGAATTTCTTTCTTCCCTGCTGGGCTGGAAATAACATGTGCTTACAGACTGTTTTCACCCAGACTGGACATTTGCCTCCTCCTTTCCTGAGGGGTATCAATCCTTACTCTGTGTCTATAAGATTGTTCCCTATCAGGGTTTTCATGACAAAAAGCTGTGTCTTCACCAGGACTGACCTGCAGAGACCATCTCTGTCCTTATTTCCTTCTCCCTGTCATCCACCCTGAATCCACAAAAGTGTGCCCTTAACCATCAAAGGTCAGAATAATGGGATTGATCACTTGATGAATTTTGTCCCTATCCTAACCTGCGCTCAGAGGAACTAGCAATGCTTCTCAATTTTTTAGTCTTTTCTGGGTGGTAGAAGAACTCAGAAACCTGTTTAAGCATTTGCTCCCCAAATTGTGTGTGGGCTGTTGCCTCACTTCATTTTGCCATCGTCTAGACTATTCTGTGACAAGATCTAGTTCTTATGTAAAAGAAACAGACCAGACGATGTCTCAGTTGTCTAGTATGTATTTTTAAACTCTGCAACTTTGTGTCATTCCAGCTAGCAACAACCAAATGAAGTATAAAAAGATGTCCATTTTTAAGCTGCTGAAATCCAAGTGCTTACATAAGACATGACTAATTACAAGGAGGAAACCAACCTTCCACAACATAGTTTTGCTGGTTGAAGTTCTGCACCCACTCTCATCTGGCCAGAGGACCCAACTGTCAATTGCTGATTCTCATGGCAATGCAGGGATAGAAAGAGTTAGGTGAAGACTGAAAAAGTAAATTTTGGAAACAAGGCTGCTGTTTATCCTTATTTTGGTCTGAAAATTCCTAAGATTTTTAAACCTAATGATAGGATTATCTTTACATTAGAGGATTACAGCTGTTAGTATGGCATTATATTTTTTAAGTGGAAAGTGCTTCATATTACATTTACAGATGAAAATTGTACACAGCTTGGATTTTTCCAGTAGAAAAGGAGACAAACAAGTGTGAGGGAAAATAAATTTCCTTTCTTCTGTTCTTTCTAAACACATATCCACTGTTATTCTCTAAAAGGCCAGGAAGGAGACAGATAGCAAGCTATGTCTTCACTGCTTTCAGAAGGATAAAGATGATGAAAGAGTCTAATGGAACTATTTAATATATATCCTTTGGTCTGATTTGCATTACATGGTCCCCACATAAGAACAGAAAGAACTCATAAGTAAAGAAGATAAGGCATTTACACAGCCATGTTTTAAAAGTTTTAGTAAGACTGTGGTTTTCAACATGTCTGACAAAAACTCAAGACAAAGTCAGAAGTGCAATTACTCACAATGAGATCATGTCCCTTAAAACTACAAAGGATATTTCTAAGATAGTTATTATAAAGCCATATGCAATTCCAGTAAATGAAACAGTTCTCAACAAAGAGTAAACAGTCTAGTTTCAGGGCTGCGATATATTGGTCATGGAACTAATATTCAATAAAAGGGTTAAGGATCTGTATTGCATAGTCAATAGATCACAACAGATGCATTTATGTATCCAAAGCTATGAATCAGATAACACCTTGGGAAACAGGCCTAGAGTTACTCACCTAATAGTGCAGAAATACTAAAAGAACTGTAACATGTTTGCAAATGAATTGCAGTAGTCACTCTTCAAATTTTGCATGTCAACAAATCTGACGTTGTCATAGGGAATTTTAAATTAAAAATACTCCTAAAACTCTTTGTATTATGAACTGTGCACAACATAGTTCAGAAGTAGCTACCATTTCAGAGCAGCACAAGAAACCCTTCATGTAGCTGAAAATTATGGTATATAGCATGTGAGGTTTGAAGGAAGGATACAGCGAAAAGAGCTTGAAATGACAGATTGAATTAGAGGAATGCCTGCTCAGATTGAAAAATTCCCAAAAACGTAAATAAAAACATATGGCTTCATCTCTCTAGATTTGGCAAGGCGTCCTATAAATGTATCTGTTATAAAGAGGAGAACAGAAAATCAAAACCACATACAAAATCTTGAAACTGTCAGTTGAACTGACAATTTAAGCCACAGAAGAATCTGATCTGAACCATGCCTGGTCAGCTACCTGGCTTCAACTACTGGAATCCCCTGATGGCAAAGGATTGCTGAAGTTGTTTCAGATGTAGTGGAAAGGTATTTCACTACCCTGTCAAAATTTTGGATATTTCACAGGTTTTTCCCATTCTGTAACAGGAAAATCATGGACACTTTAGAAGTATTCTACGAAAAATATGTCAGAGAGATATATTAGCTTAAGCATAGCGTCATTACCCATCCACTGGCTGTTCTGTCCCATCTAGGATTATTCTACCTTGAACAAATACTGAAATACTTTTTGCAGTGGATACTTGAACTATGTTGTATCACAATCCATCTGGCTGGTTTAGCCTCTAACAAAGCCTGCATTTGCAGCAGGAGAAGGTTTTGTTAGTCCTCTCTTTCCATCTTCAGTACTTTTCGTTTTGATCAAATATTCTATTCTGGTAAATATGGCATACCTGTCCCCATAGGCAGTTTTGATTTTGAATACTGAACATTTTCAGATTTAAAAAAACTATTAAATAAACCACAACGCAGGCTATTTTTTATCAATTCAAAATTTATCAATTCAAAAATGTAGAAATCTCAAACTGAAATCAATTGCTTTTTTAAATGACAAAGTTGTCAAACTTATTTCACTAAGATCAGCACTGGTGCAAGAAAAGCCATCTTAATACATTCTGCCTCATTGAACTACTACCTTATTTCACAGTGTTGTGTCTCAGATGTGATTTTACAATATGATAAAACTGAGGACCTACAGCTGCAATAAATTAATTAGAGGAACATAAGGCAAAGATTCTTTTTTTTTTTTTTTTTGTTCCCCAGGCTTTAAAGTTATCTTTATTACTTGGGTTTAAGAGCACTTTAATATCAACAACACTTAATAGTGCTACAACTAAATTTGCTCACTGAGACAAGCAAGGTTTGGCTCCCGCTTCAGCATTTGTTTTTAATCACTGTCTGGGGTGCTGCCTGAGTCCCACAAGTTACTAGAAACTTACACTATTAAAAACACAATTGTCAGTTTTCCATTTGCTCTAACTTTCTGCGATAAACACTGAGGAGCTATTTTGGTGACCAGAATTCAGTTGTGGTGCATCCCAACTCAATTCCAGCAGTGATACTAGCCCTTTTTCCTTGGGCACTCTCAGAGTTTGGAGCCCAGCCATATCCAGCTACTTAATTAATAATACATCACAGTTATTTCAGAAAATGTCTCCGATATCTTCAGGCGACTACAATTCTGTTTATTTTTTAATAAACTAATATGCAGTACGGTCCTTAAGAAAAGGGTGGGTCATTCACATGTTCTGAAAAACCTCTTTTATTTTAATATTATGACAATACACCAACTATTTACTTGGTATTTCTCTACTGATGCTCCAAGTAAGCAAAAGCAAGGGGCAAACACTCCTTTCATTTTTCAGTTAAGACAGAAAAATTTACAGTGGTAATGCTCAGTCAGAATTATTTTTCACAGATTAAGGAAAATTATAATGCCATATTAAATAGAATAGAATGAGTCCATCTTAAAGTACTGATTGATCTATTATACCAGCTGGATGAAGCTATACCTATCACTATCAGCCATATGATGTCATGGTTATTTACACAATCTTAAAGATGAAGCTTACAAAATAACGTGTATGAAACTGAGCTGGATATCACGTATTTATTTACAGGCTAATTCAGTGGGACTGAGTTACAATAAGCCTTAGGTTGGTCTAAAGCTCCTGTCTTTCCATATATAAATGCCTTGCATTTGTTGATTCTTGTTGATTTTTCATAGTGGAAAACAATCTTTTGGGGGGTTTTGTTTTGGAGCCTTTCTGACCTGAAGTTGTGGGATGCTCTTTCTCTTTAGACTGTAGCAACCAGAGATCACTGGGAAGCTTGCAGCTATTGTCACACAAACCATATAGTAGGCATTTAATCTACAGAATGGGAAGGGAACTCACATATATCTCCATCTAATCACTGACACTATTAACTGTGGAAAACCAAAACCTTGGCTGATAGAAGACTACAGCTCAGTGTGAGTATCACTGTGGTGCCTCTACCAGATTTTATAGTCCATTTATGAAGCTTTTTGGTTCTAAGTTAAAACTAACAAGTTATTTTCCCCAATTAGTCTTGCAGAAGGTTAAAGCCATACGTGGAAAGACCATTTCTTATTAATGAGTATCTTAATAAATGTCCAGTGGGGTTCAAATTATGTGGTTTCCTACAGTAGCATAAATTCATTATATTGATACAGAAACATGCAGGAGCCAATCTGGTTCCATCTAGTGGAAGTGATTTGATTTGCTTATAATGCAAATGTTTATAAAACATTACCAACCCTTACAGTAATTTGTACATCTGACCATAAAAAAATAACTCATTAAGAACAGGCTAAATGTTTCTGAATATTGGCCAAATTCATGACAGCGCACGAGAAAGCAAAAAATTACTCAGGGTCTCTGTAGATCAAGCTTAGTTCCACAAAAAATTTTTGCAGAATCAGGTTCCCCATCCCACTGAAAATCTTTTTTAGACTAATTAGAACATTTCATGTGACAAACACACCACTGGTAGGAAACAAAAGGAACATTTTTCCTAAAAGTCTTCAATTTAATACTTGTGCTTGAATTGTAATATTAAAGATTATGGCAATTTAAGAAGCAAAGACTTTATATAAATGTAAGATAATGCAAATCTATGTGTTAACATTTAGGTCACATAGTTATACTCATCAGCATTCTTTGCTGTCCAATTGCAAGGGATGTGAATCACTGCAATGGGTGAGAGGAATAAGGTGGTGGTATTTGTCTTCACAAGTACACTCTGGACCTGGTACAGATTCTCTGCACCTGCAGAAACTTCCCATACTTACTTGCCTGTGATAATGAGGCACAACTGCATGTACCTGACCTCAAGTACCTGACCTGCAAAATTCAAGCCAGGTAAAACTCCAGACCACAGATTCATAGCTGTTGTACATCAATATTGCACTAACTTTAATGGAGTTGCTAATTTACTGCAGTTGATAGCTTGGCCAGTCTTACTTTTATGATTTCACATGTGACAAGATGACAAGGTTAAAAACATAATTTATCAACATTTTTTTTAAACTGGTGTAGAAGGTATTAGCAAAATGTTGAGTAACTTGTTAAATTACTTACTTGTGAACTCCACTTTATAATCTGTTAAAAAAACCCACAAACAAGTCCTTGCTTTTCCAATATATGAGCAGCAAGTTTGTAACGGTAGTTACGCCATTCAGCCAACATACATGTGGATACACATATACAAATATATAATCATCCTGTAGAAACATTTATTAGCTTGGTATTCATAGGCTAGGTTATTTATTAATGCAGTACCACTTCCATAGCATATCAGCTGTATAAGGACAATTTTTCTAAATGGCTCTGATGACCATGTAACCCCACCCTTCAAATGTTCACTGTAAAGCATCTTCGCAGCATTCACTATATGATGGTGACAGCTTGCATGTATAAACAGGACATAATCATGTAGCATTTGGGTTTTTTTCTGAATTTTTCACTTATGAATATACAATGTTGAGACTAATGAATTTCATCATTTAGATTCACAGCATGAATTCCAGAACATCAGAGGCCTAGAAATGGTTGCAATATATTTATTTTTCCTGATGAGAATCGGACTTATTTCTATTTTGTATTTTAAAAGTCCCAGTACTTTAAATGTCAGGACACTTCTAATTTACTTGATTTTTTTTTTTAAATTATTAATAGAAGTCTGAATGCTACAGGTTACTTATTATGAAAAGAAATGTTATGTTCTAATTGGTTCTTCTGGGGCGAAGTGATAGTTCTGTTTATAGCCACATTCATGCTGTCTCCTGTATCACTAGGTAAAACAGGAAATATTATCATCATCATCACCACATTGACTTTCATTTCTGGAAAATTAATGTAAATAAATGCTGCAGCCAAACATAGAAGTTGAGCAGTTTTAACCTGATTCACTCATCTTCCCAAAAGTGCTGTCCAGTGCTGAATTATATTTAATTTTGTATTCTACCATGTCATACATATTCAATATCATAACTGCCAGCTGAATTTTGATATGTATTTCTGGGTGTGGAGATGGGAGGACAAAGGAAGCTATTGACAGATATGAAAAGGGGTTAGCATATTTTCTGACACTTTACGTTGCTTTCCAATTTATCACGTATGGAGTACCTACAAAAAATTAGATTAGCCAAAATAAACTTCACTTGTTCAAAAACTTCTAAAAGCCTTTTATTACCAGACAGTTTATCAGGTATTTTCTATAACAGATCAGCCAAAAAGTTTTGCTTTCAGATACTTTCAATCCTCACTTTTCAGATACAAAACATGGTCCCATTCTGCAAGAAATAGCAATGACCCTAAGTTGTTTCCCAATTTTCAGGATATTTTAAGAGGCAGATGATCTGATCCAAATGGAAGAAGGTAAAAAAACCCAGTTCATTGAACACTTCAGATTTCAGTTGGCGAGAGAACTGGTGGCTGATACTAATCGGATGAGTTTAATGATGATAACATGCACTTATAAAAGCAACAGAGATGCAACTACATTTTTGAGGGCTGTTGTATATAACACTTTTTTATTCTGCACATTCTATAAATTACAAAAATTGTTCCTTATCTGTTAAAGAAAAATAGAAATCTGTGGATGGATCTGCTAGGAGTTCAGAGCCTGTTCCCAAATGAAATGTTTCCTCTAGACATCTTTTATTCTTGCACCAGGAAGTAATATCAATTCCTGCATTCCTGTAAGCAAAAGTGATTTCATTATGATATAAAATCATGTACATGCTCCATTTTGCATGATTTCAGCAATAACTTTCAGGCTTAAGGTCCTCAAATGCCTTGTTTTAGTTATAACTCTAAATACCAGGTGTTAGCTAATATTTGGTTTCTGATCCAATTTTGAGAAAACAAACTTTTTACTGTCTGTAGTCCTAGGAAATCCACAGAATAATCAAAGTCTTTCAGTGATCTAAAGATGCAGCTTTAAAATTACACTGCATTTTTGCCTCCCCCTTTTTTTTTTTTGGTTGCCATAAATTTCTTTTTTTCTCCTTGATCAAGAAATCTGATAGATTTTAACAGTTCAGCTAAATATAAAAATCTATAAGTGTAGCTCAAATGCTCTTTCTATCACAGCACTCCTTTAAAAAATCATTCCTAACCTAACCACTTCAGTTAAATTCAGTGAATTTTACACATCTCTAGTCATTTCTGGGATTATATATTTTCATCCCAATTATATGACAACTTTTTGATTACACAATCATCACAAAAGTAGCAGAAATTATAAACCCACAGAAATGTCTAATAACTTAAAATTATCAAGGATTCCATTAAAGGTTTTAGAGGATTAGAAACAAGGTGGTGGGCAGAAGGTAAATTCAAGGATATCCAGTACTCCTTTTACAGAAGAAAAAAAAAAGGTGAAGAGAAAAGAACCATTTCGGTATAAAGAAAATAAAATTTTTAGAAGTTCTGCTAGGCTTTTTTATTGTTACCTTTTTACGATCTTTTTTTCCTCTGGTTTTTTTTAATTTCAAAAGCAATTTATATTTTCCTGCATATTTTACCCAGAAGGGATGCTAACAGTATGTACAACCCAGCTAACCATAATACCACCAGGAAAATAGTAGAATAAAGCAGATAACCCAGATTGCTCTACATTAATGTATGTGCATGCATACACATAGATGTATGTATATAGGAATGTGGTTGTCTTTCCAGTTTTGATCCAGTGATATATTCTATGAACGGGTCAGAAATTTCAATTTCTGCAAGAAAAAGTGAAACTGTGCAAGTTTAGATCAAGATACTCACTATGCTGACATTACATAGGTGGTTTTATTTAAAATGACATAACTGTTACAATCATGCTACCTTTTTTTCTGTGCCAGGCTTCTTGGGCAACATTATATTCAACACTGTGATCCAAACATCTCACTACCTTTTGGGGCTTTTTATTAGAGTTGCATAATTTCTACTGCTTAATGGAGACATTGTCTGGCCACGTGCAGAGGAACATTAAGTTCTCTGAGAGAAGAGTACACACCATCAAGCTTGTAAGTTATAATTTCCATGACACTTAAACCCTTACTTGGAGATGAATTTTTAAGTCTAAACCTAAAAAAAACATTTAGTGTTAACGTAAGTTAACATTAGTAACTTGAATATCTAACACACAACACAGACTGCATTTTTGTAATTTCTCTGTGGAAAATTTACTACAATCATCCCAGTATGAGTGTAATTCCTATCTTTTGTATGAAGCCCACATAAATAACAAGATGAGCAGGCAGGGGAAAGCTAAGTGTTTTTATAAATTCAAGCACTGTAGAGTGAGTACCTGAAATTTCACTTCAGATGATTATATAAAGAAATGAACCCTAAAATGTGATAAGAATTTGAATGTCTCCCAAATGCTGCATTCTAGTGTATAATTTCTTTTATGCCTGTGCTAACTCTTCTTAGCAATTTATATAATAGCTCATATTTTATCCTATTGACCAAACAACATTGATTTAAACCATCACATAATTTGTTTTTCTGCTTCCACAACCCCTCACCTACTCACCTACTAGCTTTCCCACCATTTTTTCCTTTATGTGTAATACAAAAAAACCCCAAGCCTTTGCCTTGTATATAAATATACAAGTATATCCAAAATTAAACTCCCTGTTCCCCCACATTTTCACATCTTGTTAGAATAACCAATAAACAACCAATGGAAATGTTTTAGTTTCCTCTTCATTTGCTGTTATTTCATCATGTCCATTTACATTTTCTGCTTATTGGAGCATCTTATTATAGGGTCTTGGACCCTCTGCCTTCTTGGATACTATTTGCTTTTGAACCACCCCATGGCTTTTTTCTATGACTGTGCAAAAGAAGAAAACTTTTTTTTTTTTTTTTCATGCTCGTTAAGTCCATATTTTGGCTATGTAAGTTTAAATGTGAGCTTTTCTGGACTACATGGTTATGATGCAGAATAATAGATTGGACTGTGCATGTTGGATGTTATGGATCAACAGCAACATCAGCAGTTTTGGAGCTGTATGTATTTACAATTTACTGTGATACCTACTGTATCTCTGTGTTTCCAGGGAGATGTTGGCATTAAGAATGATGAAAAGATTGGCAGAATGTTTTCAAATTAATCTATGTGAGACTTCTTAATGGTTCAGAAATTCAGTGTAGAATGGGTTAATTCCATGGTTTAAAACTTAAAAAATGCTTTATTCAGAAATCTAGGTTGAAATGACATATAGGCAGAAGATAGCTGACACTTAGTAGCAATACAATACATGATTTTTGTGGAGTCTAGTTAAATCTTGGCAATACAAATACAGTAACTGACAGGACTTTAAGGCTTAAATATATATTTTTAAGAAGTGTCTAAACTGTGTGTTCAGCAGTGTTGGCTTGATGTACGTCTTCTGTGGAAACTTCTGGTAGGCTTACAGATACTAATTCCTTTTTTCTTTCTGACACACACAAGCTGCCATGTCAAATATACATTCAGAAGGAGCTAAACACAGCATTATTAGTTCTTGTTTGCAATTTTATAAAATCAGTCCAAGCTCTACCTTGATTACACAGTAGTATAAAGTTAAACAGGAAAAACTTTAAGGAGTTAAAAAGAATAGTTGCTAAACAAAATACTGCCTTCCTGACCTCAGAGGCTTCCAGAGTTTTGTTTCCAGTTGTTAGCTCCTGACCTATAATTTTGTAAGCAATATATGTTCAGAATTTTTGCAGCAATCATTAAGTTAATAAAAATTTAGATCTGCTTCTATTTCTTTGCAGCTCTTGGATTCTTTTTGTTTTTCTTCTGTTTTGGTTGGGGGCTTCTGTGGAGGGATTTCTTAGGTTTTTTTCTTTTATTTTATTTTAGATCATTTTTTTAATAATTGCATTTACCATCTTTTTGTGTACCCTCTCTGGACTAGTTAAGTCCCTCCTGAAACAGTTCTTGAACACCAGTCCTTTTATAGCTGAATAAAACCTGGTAAATCACAAGGTACAAAAGTCTCTCCTGAACTGTATGTGAAAAGAAGATTTACAGTCATATGCTGTATTGAGCAGCATTGTTGAATGGAGTATAGCATACTGCATCTTTGACAGGCTGAAAGAAACCCCATGCCAGCTCTGATTTTATACTTGCATAACAGGCAGACCATGCTGTATCTTCAGCACATCAGGAAATCAAGCAGTCAAAGGGGTAGGGAAAGAGGAAGTAGGAAAGAAAGTAATGTTCAATCTGCTTTTTTGTTGTTGTCCTACATAATAACATAATATTCCCAGGTTCAGCTTTTTGCCATTTATATGCTCCCCAGGCAATTATACAGCACTTAGTCACTTCAACATAAGTAGCAATGAGAGGCTACAAACAAGATTTTGTGTAATGCCATTTAACCCAAACCGTCTGGGGAAGAAGGAAGAAAATGTCACCCAATCTGTGTTGCCTAAGTACTTTCAGATCACCAGAGCAGCCAGGTTAGTATTTCAACCACTTGCTGTTTCTTCTGGAACTATCTGCATTAATTCATTCTTTGACAAAAAAGGGAACTTATCTTCAAGTTTCAATCAGATAAGAATTCTGTGAAAAGAATAATGGCCCTCCATTTATTTCTTACAGATATTCAAACACGATTTTCAAAGAAATTAAATCTCAGGTAGCAGCATGACATGTCCTCACCTTTACTATGGAGTACTGGGAGGGAGGATTCAAAATTATGTCACCTAGGTGAAGTTGTGACTACAATCCTGAATGTTCAAGAAGAAGATGACCAACAATAGAAATTAAACTAGTATGTTTACATGCATCTAGGAAAAGAGTGAACAAAGAACTCTAGCATATAGTCTGATCCATATGGTCTTTCTCATGCTGCAGGTATAGTTAGGATGATGGAGAGAATGTATGGATTATTCTTAAGAAAACACACAATTTTCAAACGAAACGCCCCAAACTTTTAAAGGTTCTGCATGAACCTATCTCATATTAATGACTTATAGAGTGAAACTGATGTATCACTGCCAAAGTACCATATGGCCAAAATGGCACATGGAGGTCTCAATTTATCTTCTAAAAAGGGAGATGTTTGAAAATTTAATGGCAACTTTTGAAAAGTTTGGGCTTTTGTTCACCCTTAATCCATGCATAACTACATTTTGCATAAAGTAGCATGAAGTCTGCCTCAGACTGTTTAGGGTGGTAGTTGATTTTCAACACCCTCCCACCCCTCCCCCCCAGATTTTAATTTTTGTTTAAAAAATTTTATATTAAAGATTATCCACACTTTAAATCCCATTTTTAAAGACCAAAGCTTTGGCAACCGTGTTCACAACCTCAACACAGATTTTGACTGGAATATTATGAAAGACCGATATTCTCTTGCTAATCTGGCCAGTACAATAACTGACACATGAATGCTATGGCATGGACTCACCTCATTAGAGGCAGATTGATTGATGTAGAGAAAAAAAATCATTAAAGAGATAGCCATTCACCTGCAAATCTTGAAGTACCTACATCTTTTCATAGTATATCACTTCATTTCCTGTGCATGCAAGCCTCTTTCCCTAGATTATGGTCAATTACAAAAAGGGCTTCATCTTTTGAAGCCGTTTTTCATTGGTCGAATTACATGCAATTGTCTATAGATATGAATTGAGCTGCAATACATTTAGGAAAGTAGGATATGTCACACAGGATCAGAGAAGAGAGTCCAACAAGGCTGGTATTCTCCTTCCATATAGGACAGTCCTAATTCTTTAGAGATACGTCAAAGCCTCCAGAATTTCACACATCTCTGCCCATACGTAGCAACAGAACTGGAAAATCACAGAATCACAGAATAATTCAGGTTAGAAGACAGCTCTGGAATCATCTAGTCCAACCTCCTGCTTAAATAATGAATTGAACAATGCCTTCCTGACCCCAGCAGCAACTAATTTATACTGGAACATGAAGCTTTTTTTATAGCCTTTTGTAATGCTCATATATAAGCTATAGATGATATTTCTGGACACAAAATGGCCTACTATCAAGTATTACTATCTTAATACAGGTTTAAGCAGTCCTTTTACTTTATCTATGAATGCCAGGCAGTATGTTTCCATTGGCATACCCCAGCTCCTGCCATTATGTAATGTACTTAAAGGTATCTGCAGATCAGTTCATTGGATGGGCATGACTACCTGAATTTTCTTATTTAATTTTGGGAAGCTTTTCAGCTCTATATGACTCCCAATGGTCTCAGTCCCCCTACTTTTTCCCCAAATTATTGTTATTGTTATTTATCTGCAAGACGGAAAGAAGCTAAACAGATGTCCTGTCTCATTTAAGGTTACCAAAACTTAATTAGCAAGTGTATGATTGCAGGAGAATAAAGACAGAAGAGCCGATTCCCTCTTACCTTATGCCACTGTAAATTAATTTCCTTAATGTAAGAAAAGATATTTGGGATATATGCTCAACTTCCTATTTTGTGTTTTTAAGAGCACATACACAAATCAGACTTTCAGTTTCATCCATTTCCAAATCCATTTCCCTCTGGGCTTTCNTTGTTTTTTTTACTCAGGGATTTATATTACCGATTATTCACTGACTTAGCCAAATGAAAGGGAACTGAAGCTATTCTCCTAAGTAAAGTTTTCTGTTCTCTGAAAAAGCTTACCAAGAAATGGATACTTTAGCAAGGGTGCAATGACAATAGGTGTTGCACATTGCATGGAAAAAGAAGTCTTTTATAAACCAATCAATTTACTTTCTGCCTAGCACATATCCAATGACTGTTTGATTGTGTATCTTCGATGATAAAGGGTAGTGATTATCTTCTTTGCAGAATGTTCTCACAGATTTGTACAATGACTTAAAGATCCTAGGCAACAGGAAAACTACCTCTTTCCCCCAAATTTCACACTGTTCAAGACTCAGATCTTGCTCAAGCATCTTCCTGGGAAGCAGATTTTTTTTGGACAGTTGCAGAGCTCTTGCTCAAGTTTTCAACACTGACCAGAAACCTACTGGGAACTCCAGTATTTGCTATCATCTGACTTCCTTTGGAACAGCTGCCCATCATTGCCAAGCAGAAGTGGTGCTCTTCCCAGCGCACCCAGCGAACCACTGATGGCTGTGCATCACAAACACAACACAGGCTAAATTATCTGTCTGCCATGGAAATCTTGCAAGTGCTGGAACAATTCTGTGTTTTCCACTCTTTCTGCTGCCTTCGGTGCAACTGAGAGCACCCGGGTAGCATTTTCCCCCTCCCTGAAGTAAAGAATAGAGGCAGAAGTTGCAGCTTGAGTCAAAAGAAGCAGCAAAAATCCCATTGAATCAAAAACCACATAGTGTGAAACGCAGTAACTTAAAATAACTGAGCACACCCATTAGCCATTAGGGGCACAGCAGCAAAATTTTCCCCTCTTGCTGAGCAAAGGGTTTCAGCCACTTGAACACATGAAAATAAGAATACTTTGAATACCCATTTGCCTTTTGAAAACAGAACTTAATTTGAGGAAAAATTATCTCATGATTTACCTCCATATTTTGGAAGGAAAGAGACTGAGAAGGGACTGAGATTCAGAGGGACTGAGAAAGTATAACATGTTTTCCTTAGAGTTGTTATATATGAGAAGAGGATGTACTTTTGACTGAGCTTTGTGTTGCTTTTGTTGTGTTGTGTTGATTTTGCCCTACAAAATGTGAAAAGAATAAGGCATGCAAGTATTTTCTGTACTAACCTACACAATATTAATTTGCAACTATCATTCCAAGTTTTGCATTGTAGCACGCTTCAAGGAAGAGCACGTAAAGCTCATCTTGGACATAGATACTTCCTGAGTAACAGATAAAGGTTAAAATGAAGGTCCTTCTTTCTTCTGTAATTTAAAAGTTATGTGATATTACTACATCTTAAAAATAACTGCTCTACACTTTTTCAGTTCATGCCATGATTTGGCACTAAAGTACAACTTAATATGTTACTTTCCTGTTTTCCTTGAAAATTTAGCACTGTGTTGTGTTACACAACTCATGATTCCTTCCACTTAAATAAAAAAAAAAAAAAGAAAAATACATCTATTTACTTTTAAGGATCAGCTGGGGAGTATTTTACTGGCTTGTAACAAGCTATATTTCAGCTGACAGCTTATTTTCTTTTTTAGATACTACTAATTTTATGGAACACCCAAAGTCAGTTTGTATTTCTAGTCAAGAAGAGTGAACACTGTTTTTCAAAGAGATTTGTCCTACTACTGAGAAGGAGAGCATCAGAAGCACTAGGTTGATTCCTCCTCAGAATACCTCGGGAGAACTGAAATCAGGTTGAGAACAGAACTAAGGTTGATATTTCAGTATTCCATAGCAAATATCAATAGCATTGTGGTGCTGGAAATAATATTTGCTTTGATTTTTTTTTTTTTTTGTTTGGGGCTTTTTTTGTATGGTGGATTCTCAAGAAATGACACTTGTTTAATTAAATAGGTGTTTGTGGAAAATAGCTTCGCTGTGAATTCAACCAGTGACACCATGGTACCTTTGAACAGCAGAAGCTATGAGGTCATTACAGTCCCTTCATTCTTTCAAGTGCTGCCCCATATGTTTCCTGTAAGCACTCACATACAGTGGACATCCCTGGGTCTCTTCACAACAGAGGGTTTCTGTGCCTTACATAGAAGCATTTAGAGCCTTACACTTTTTTCTTCACCATTTTTAACTCCACCTGCTCAAAGCAGGTTTTCCTTGTGATCTGAGGAGAACAGGGTGGATCGTTCTGTAAATATTCACATATCCTGTAGCAGCCCTGGAGCCTGGAATTTGTTTACTTACTTTTAATTGCTACATTGGCTGACCTGGATGTCCCTAAGGTTCTCTAAGTCCTACAGAAAATAACTTAACAACATCTTGCCAGCTACAATAAAAACAAGAGTGAT
>VXBJ01002331.1:129247-143670 GCA_013400055.1 Nycticryphes semicollaris
ACTTTAAAACTGTTATGGAGGGGCAGCAAATTCCAAAGGGCTTGCATCTGGAAACTCTACTGTCTAAACTTGACTGTCTTCAGAATTACCCCTTATGAGCTGCCTTGTTTGGCAAATACCCTCTTAGAACCACCGGCTTGTAGAACATTTTGAACATGCCCATTTCACTCCAAAATTTACAGTGCTGCAAAAGCGCACTATTTCTCACAATAATCAGCAATAATAATTTCAGAGCTGATGTCCTTTTCTTATATAAATTTAAAATATTTTGTTTCTACTGAGGTTCCAAAGTTAGGTATATACCAGACTTTGTTCATGAACTGAGTATTTCTATCTGATATGTTCATTAAAAGTTAAAAGCTTTGAGGCTTCACCTCTCTTGAAAGAAAATAAGTCATTGCAAGTGTATGTTCTCCTTGCTACACTGGTAGTCCATCATTATAACTAACGACACTTCAGGCCTAGGAAACCAGGGATCCAGAACAATACACACTGCATAATTAATATACTGGATGGTTTAAAGCTCCCATTATCCTGACATCTGAATTTTCTAATTCCAAAGGACTGCCAGGCTTCCTTGCAGATCTCAGTGACCAAGGCCATAGTTTGCAACATGTTCTTTTATTAGTCATTCTCACTGGATAGACTGCTGCAGTAGACTGGTATTTTCTGAAATCCTGAATGCTGGCACTTTGGAAACCAGTGACTGTCTCTTGAGAAGACAGGTCCGTTTTATGTCCAACCCAGAGTTTGTGATCTCTACCAACAATGAAACTGTGGCTTTCAGAAAGTAGATAAAACTCTAGGAAACAAGCTGAGCCCAAGTAATTATATGCAAACTGTAAAAAAAAATAATCATCAGATAAGCCCATCAAAAAGCAGCTTCCCGATTGTGGTCTATAGATTAGTGGGTGGTCTGTGAGTCTATGCTCAGCAGCCTGCAGCTGCTCCAGAGAAGCTATTATTTTATTTTCATTTATAACATCTTAAAGAGAGTTTTAAATTAAAAGTTTAATGCTAGGACTGAATAGTGATCCACAAAAAACCTGAATACATATTAGGTACAGTGATCAAAAAAGTTTGAAAACCATCATATTAAATGTATGTCATTAATAGCATCTACTTGATAAAAGCCCATGCTGCAATGCAATGGGCAGATGGTCATTAGACTCACATCATGCAAAAGAACACAGAACATCATGTCTGTCATGAAAGTTAGACTTAGAAGTTTTATAACCTTATTTATTAATTTGTCTTTGTATAAAAGTCTCAGTTTTCTGACGTGGAAACTACTTTTTTTCAATTAACATTTTCAGAGGAAACAGTAAAACTGACACAACTATTTTTCGGTGTTATCAATATTGCTATGTTAGGGAGAATAAGCACATTTCATTTGTGCCCAATAGTTTTTTTTTAACAATAAAAATGCTTGAAAATCTATTAAGTCTTTCACTTATTTAACTAAAGTTTTATATACTTCAGTTACATTAAGTTTTGTATACTCAGCTCCATTTCCCTAGTTGCCTGGTTCCTAATGGCTTCATTCAACATGCAAAAATACAAAATGCACATTTTCTTCAGCAGCTCCTTGAAATACCCTTTTTCCAAGACATTTGGCTAAGTGTCTTTAACTGAGAGCCAGTGTCTTTAACTGGGATGTGTTTTCTGACAAGCCCAAGTATTTTAGTAATTCAAATTATACAGAGGAGCAATGCAACATGTAAAGCTACTTTTAAAATATCCTTTATCCATATCATTAGATTTTAAAATCTAGCCACATATTTCCAGTTTCCATTGAAGTCAGACAGCTGATGATACTTATCATATCTATAGTATTCTTCTTGTGACCATCTCTTACTCTCTGTCAACTGTCATGGCTAAATTTTTATCTCCGTATTAAGGTTTTAAACTTTACATTTGAAAGGTAACATAGCAAATGGGAATTTCTTTCTTAATCAGTCCTGAGCTGAGAAAATGAAAATATGTTAAAGAAAAAAATGGTACAGAAAGTTCATTTTGAAAGACTTGTTTTCATTATTTCCTTACTTTGTATGCTTTTCTATGTATTGGAAGATAGAGAGAAGAACATCATGTTTTCTTGTGAAAGGTTGGGTGGGGGGGCGGGGGATGGTATAAAGTATTGGAATGGAAAAGGCTGCTGTTTTCGTGTAAAAAAACAGCATGTTTTACCTTGTACTCTAGGGTTCCAAATTGCCAATCTTGTGATGCGCTGTCACAACTTATGCGTGACTGACTGGTTACAGAGTCTGCTGATCTATATGGAGAGGTGAGAATTTGTCACTGTGCATAAGCAGAGAGATCAGTCAGATATAGTGATAGATCTGTTCTTTGCCTAGATTCGTCTGCTGCTATATTAGGGTGGCTCAGCGGCTGCCAAATCAAATTCAGAGCCTAGTTTTGTGGTTGAAAAAACAGGAAAAAGTAGTGATGTCCTGACACAACCACTTTGGGATGCAATAAGCATGGAGAAAAAAGCGCTTTCATAACTTCTGTGGTGCTGCACTCTGTCCTCCAGGGCAACTACAGTGATCCTGGAGTTATTTCATAATCTTTCCCTGGTCACTGCAGTACACTCACAACACACAATGGGGTAACAGGTACCTACCTCTACCAAGGCTCTCAGTAATGAAAATATTTTGTACAGCTAAATTTGTCACTACCAAAACCCATAAACCAGTATCACAACACTATTCAGAGAACCTCTACTTGCAGGGAGAAGCACAGCCCTCATGCAGTGTTTGAAGTAGCATAGAATGGTCTACTTGTTTTTTCTGGGCTTGCTTTAAAACTGTGAAGTGCTTGCCACAGACAGGTAGGCCCTGAGTAGTCTAATTCGCAGACAAAACCACCCCAGTCTAGAAGCCAAGTCAGTGTGGAGTTCTACAAGCAGTAACATTTTTTGATGACATCCTGACTTTTTAAGTGCAACATTGCCATGTACCAACATAACTCAGTGGACTGAGATGGTTTATAATCAGTTCAGTGCTCAGGTAGAGGTGGGATACAAGCAAATCACAGGCTCTGCTCAAATACTTGGGACTCCAAGCAGGAGCTCTGCAGGGAGAGGTCTCATGAGGTCTGCAGGGAGAAGAGGCCCTGGTGCTGCTGCATACCTACCCTCCTCATCTGAGATGCTTGTAATGTCTCCACTAGAGACATGGGTGACAGCTTAGAGAAAGCTACATGTAGCATCCACTCCAAGTTAAAAATGAAAACACATGGCAATGAAAGAAGTGATGAACAGTATGAAGAAGAATGTGCTGGGTGCCTGCATAGTTAATGCTCTATTCCTGCCTGTGTCTCCTTCCTGTTCTCCCTTCTGTGATTGGTCCAGGGACTCTCCCTCCATCAAAATCTCCCCAGCATGCTTTGTCAGAACTCTTGACCATAGGCAGATTAGACCGAAAAGTTGATAATTAAACATAACTACTTCAATAAAAAAAAACACATCAAAACTATAATTATCTAACAGCTGGAGTTCAATAGAGTTGCTGTGGCATAAAATTGACAAAGTGAGGTGTCAGGCACACAAAGGACTTATAGATGCTTTTTCCAGCTCGTCTCTGTGCTTTTCTGAGAAGCTACAGAAGTACCTGAGACTGCTGGCCTAAATATAGGTCAATGCCTGTCGCTCTTCAGGGGTTTTAGACATTCCTGTCTATGCTTTCTAATGCAATGTAGCTGCTGGTCTTCTATTTGTGGTGGTGATTTTTATTATCAGTTATTATTTTTTAATCTAAAGAAGTCATTAGGGAGACAATACCAAGTGTATTTAATTATATAGCTTAAAGGTTACTTTACCGCTGATGGACAGACGACTCCATGAAGAATTTTGCATTCCTTACTACTTGTTGAAGGAAGAGCACTAGAGCCTTTTCCCCAACACTGACATAGTGTAATAGTAGCTGTATTAGTTTTCTTTTCTATTACATGGGAGACCACAAAATAAACCAGTCACTCATCATGACAGTGTAGCTGAAAAGCAGTGCAACAACCTGTTGCCACAGAGTGCAATAACCATCTGATTGTTCAGTGGTGCCTTCACACCTGAAGAATGAAGAATAGTGCTATGAACACTGTATTGTTTGCAAGAGTAATTTTATTTAGGGTTCCACTGGAAGCAAAATCAGCATTGTTTTATAACAAATTGGCACAAAACACAAACCAAACATTATACATAGCTCTTCAAGTACTCCCAACAAATTCTGAAAGAAAAAATATTGCAGATTTTCAATTTCCCTGAAAGCAGCAGCAACAAAGAGTAAACTTGTGGAACAGTTACTGTTATGTGCTGTGCTGTTTCTCACAGAACTGCCTGTTTGTCATTGGTGTCTATTTAATCATTCCTGTTATGCTGGATTTTAGAGCTTAGTAAAC
Organism: Nycticryphes semicollaris; assembly: GCA_013400055.1. Classification (NCBI taxonomy): domain Eukaryota; kingdom Metazoa; phylum Chordata; class Aves; order Charadriiformes; family Rostratulidae; genus Nycticryphes; species Nycticryphes semicollaris. The sequence continues at coordinate 133,646 of VXBJ01002331.1, forward strand.
ACTTTACAAATCCACTCTGGTTTTAGACAGCCTTGTTCTTTGTGAAAGCTGAAATGACTGGATTCATCAAGGGCAAAACCCGTACACAGTGCAGGCATAATCTTTCTGTGTACTGCAGTACAATGAGGAATCAAGGTGGCAGGAAATGAGTACATCAAAGAAGACAGTTACCCTGTTGGAGTTACCACAGTATTTTCCTTACTTTCGCACTAAACACTTTACTTGACAGGTAAAATAGCTGTCACAGATACTTATTTTTCATGCATTTAACAACTGACATGCAGTGTCACAGTTAAGTATTGGGTCAACATGCAATAATAGGTGCAGTAAAAAAACATGCGTACAAACATATACACTGCACCCTAAAGGAATATGACAGCTTTCCACAATGTATGATCAGAAAACTTAGGAAAGAGTACTATGATCACATATATAGTATTTTTGATTAATCAAAAACTTTGACCATTTTGGTTTTAATATTCCAGAGTGAATGAATAATGAATGGTTCAAACACAGAGAACATGCCTGAGATGATATGGCTATATACATGTGTGCCTTTCTGTGTGTGTATACATACATGAATGTATATTGTATATAATATTATATGTACATATATATGCATATATATATATACTTACACATAAAAAAGCTGCAGATGCTTTTGTGCATGCTTTTATAGTATCTGATGGAAAATTTTCTCTGAACCTATCATTTAGCAGCGATGGGATGTTAGTAATAGAGAATAGTCACAATTCATTACTTAACATTTGCACAAAACAATACCAGTAGATGCATTATTGTCTACCGTAGTACATATATTTCCTAAAAACTTGGCTAGGGATTGGGAGAGCTGCTTAAGGAAAAGTAGCCTTGACAGAACACGCAGCTTGGAATCTGGCTTCAGCACATCAGAGCCGTTTATTTTCGGCTAGAGAGACAACATGTCAGCTCAGTTAAAAAAGATCACAGCATTTCTTCATGCAGTGCTAGATTTCCAGAAATTTAAGATTTGCCAAAAATCTCTGAACTCATGGACCCAAACATCAGCTGAGCCAATATTCTCGAGGTAGAATATTTTCAATAGAAATATTCCACATAAGTGTCTCTATCCATGTTTATGACTCACAGATTGAGCCTCAAGGACTGTGTATATAAGGACAGTGGAAAAGCCTCAGACTGTTGAAAAATATTGCTGCTTTTAATGGTTAAATGGTGTAATAACTTTTAATGTGAAAAGCCTGTCATTTCTAAGAGTTCATTTTTACAGTAGCCACAGATAATCAGAATATTGTTTATTACCAGTATTATTCAAAATATTCATCAACGACTTGGATGAGGGAGTAGAGTGCACTATCACCAAGTTTGCTTATGACACAAAACTGGGAGGAGTGGCTGACACACCAGAAGGCCACGCTGACATCCAGCGAGACCTGGACAGGCTGGAGAGTTGGGCAGGGAGAAATTCAGTGAAATATAACAAGGGCAAGTGTAGAGTCTTGCATCTGGGCAAGAACAACCCCAGGTACCAGTATAGGTTGGGAAATGTCCTGTTGGAGAGCAGTGTAGGGGAAAGGGACCTGGGGGTCCTGGTGGACAGCAGGATGACCATGAGCCAGGACTATGCCCTTGNCGTGAGAGTCAGGAGGATGGAACATAGGAAGTTCCACTTAAATATAAGGAAAGGCTTCTTCATGGTGAGAGTAACAGAACGCTGGAACAGTCTGCCCAGCGAGATTGTGGAGTCTCCTTCTCTGGAGATATTAAAAACCTGCCCGGACGTGTTCCTGTGTGACCTGATCTAGGTGTTCCTGCTCCAGCAGAGGGATTGGAATAGATGATCTTACAAGGTCCCTTCCGATCCCTGATATTCTGTGATTCTGTGATATGTTAATTTGAAATTTGTTAAAAAAACCAACAAACCACAAGCAGAAACCCCCGTATTTCAAAATAAGTCACAACTTCATGCACATTTGGAAAGATTTAACTTCAAAATGCTGGCAGATTGGCATCTGCCAGTAGTCAAATACAACTATACTGAAATGTTACATCTAAATGCAGTATTATATTGAAAATAATACATCTATGTACACCTGGATGCTTGACCTGATTTCCAAATGACCCAGTATACTCCACTAAAAATATTTGTTTGCATTAGAGAAAAGAGTATTTGGAGGCTGGAAGACTTGGGGCTGACCTTATAGTTGCTCTGTTTTTCCTTTAAGATTAGTAAACCAATCTGCATTCAAGAAATATATTTAGCAGATGCTGGTGAGAAAGAAAATTCCTACAACTACAGAGCAGGTACTGAAAGCAAATAGTGCCAGCCACTGTATAGGCAGGCCGCTTGGCAGTTCAGTTTGATTAGTTGTCATCGGCTTGGTAAAATAATTAGTAAAAATGCCAGTGTGCTGCTTGTCAGTTTACAGCTTTAAAGAGGTGTTAGCTCATACTGATAGACAGCACTGCTCTTTTCCAGTATAGCAAAAGCAAGAGTACAGTACAGCAACCCCATAAATATTAATATGTATCATCAGGTTTACCACTTAGGAGTGTCACCTTGTGATTAATGGGGTGAGAGCCTGTGAGCTGTAAAGCAAAGCTGAGCTGAACGAGAAGTGCTTGTAGGCTAAAATATAATGCCTATTGTACATTTCAGCGTATTAAGAATTAAAATAAAATAAAATAATAATAACAATAACTATTAATCACAATATGTAGAATGATGAACAGTTTCATACTAGCACATGCAGGAAGAGGCCTGTTCCATTTCAGGCAGTGCACTATACAAATTCATTCATGCATAGGCTAAATTCTGATTTGCTCTGTGCAGGTACTAAAACTGCAGCAACATTTTTGGCAGAAGGCAAATATTGCAGGCATGCTCCCCTTTCCTCATTGATTGCCTCTACAACTACACTTGAGTGTTTGATCAGTGTATACTTATTTATAAAATCTAACATTGATGGCCACTGACATGCACAGGCAGACTTGAATGTGGTGATACATCCAAACTTTGGGAGATTTGCAGAACTTTCTGGAGTCCTGAATGTATGCCAGCGGGTGAAGAGTTACTTTATATAATATGCTTTATGTAAGATACTCTTTATGAGTCAGACTTCTCACAATATAGCCATTGTGTGTACCAGCACCCTGCAGAGCGTTCAGCATCATGTCTGATCTAATTCATGTTCAGGTTTTGCTCTTTAAATGATTGAATCTTAAAGCCTTCATGGACTATTATGACAGGGCTTTAGTTCCATTGACTTCACCACTACAAAGTTCCTAATGCCATACAAAATAAATACTGCTGCAACACTGTAATACCCTTTTAATTTGTATTTATTTAGTAATTAAAATTTTATTCAACATTATTTTGTGTTCCTTTTTTTTTTTAAAAAAAGATGTATATTACTTGATATCTAAGATTCCTGTTTACTAACAAGCCTTCTATAACACAAGAGTCACAGTGTATTCCTGCAATTCCTCCCACCTTATTTTCTGGAAAAGAAGGTTAAAAAATCTCTAGAGAAGGACAATGTGGAAAAAGGGAAATAATGACTCCATCAAACCAATGGCCTCAACTGGTAAAATTTGCTCTTTTTACTTATGCCATGCTATTCCCATTGGCCATTATAAAAAAAAATAAATAAAAATCAGTGTTTTCTGGTCTGTGATTATCATTATCAAGTCTTACCACCTGCCTGTCATCTTGTAAGACATATTTCAGTGTTTGCTAGTAATGGCCTTATCACATTCACAATAGCTTATGTGCTAGCTGAAACAATCCAATTATTTACAACAATAATGTGAGTAGCGTCTCAGCTAAAACTTCTTTTCTGGTACATTCCTCTGCCAATTTATAACTGGAAAATTCCCTTGGTTTATATGAGATCATAAAAGATGTGGAGAAGCAACATGCCAAACCCCTTCCCGTAGATTTTTCCCAAGGAGTGTCTCAGTCTCTGGCTAACACACTGCCTCCGTCCCAGCAGAAGAAAAATAATGTGACAGCACAACACTTTTTTTAAAACAGGGCTGAGAATAATTACTACTATAAGCTCCTGTGATGCATTTTATTGCTCTGCCATGTGGAAGTCTGATTTAGAAGCAAATGTTGGTTTCTGTACTGCCAGCTGCATGGTAGAACTGCACTTGTACGTGAGTAAGATGGAGGAGAGGGCGAGGATCTGTATTTATACACCCAGACACCAAAGTTCAATGTCTCATCATCTTCTATGTAAAAGTGACAGAACTATGTAATTACACATGCCTTATTCTTAGCTGCGCATTGGAAACCTAAAGTTCATGCAACAGCTTAGAAATATCTCAGTATTAGTCTAGAAAGGAATAAGATAGGCTAATTTAGGTATAAGAGTGTCCATGCTATTTGTTAAACAAGAAAGGTTTATTTGGTTTATGTCCATCACAATCAATAGGGAGGTTTATGATTTCCCTTTCGATATTGGAAAAACTTTTTCAAACTTTAGATATTAAGCAAATCTAATCCTCTCCCTTTCTTTAGTGCCACCTAAGCTAGGTGCTATTGACGATCATTGGTGTGAATCAGACATAATAATTTTACTGGGTTATTCAGCCAATGTAGCCAATATCTTTTGTTAGTGCTGGAAGCACTATCTTGATACAAAACCACTGTACAGAGATTTTCATAAAGAATTCACTTTAAATGCAGCTTGAAAACTTGCATGAACTTTGGGTGCAGGTCTGTAAATGTAAGCACAGACCTCATAGAGAACTCCTAGGTTAGCACAGCAAAATAGACTTTTGCTGGATCTCATAAATTTTTCTTAGTTCCATGAATGAGTAAGAAAATTAATAAATATTAATTTACCACAAAAAACATTTTCTTATAGCAATACCATGTGAAATAAATTAAATACTATCGGTCTAGCAAAGACAATTTGGTTTGTATTCAAGAGAAGGTTATAGAACCATTGAAGCCTTTCAAATAGCCTCACTCTAATGAAGAATTTTGAGCAGCATGTTTTCAGAAGGATTCCTTAATTTTTCACCTCCCCCTCTAGCACTTAATTTGCTGTTGTTCTGTTGCCTTTTCTCCTTCCTTCACAACTTCAACTGTTCTAACTATTCTTATCATACACAGTTTCCCATTAATTCTTTACTTGCTATTTTGAGATTTACTCTTCTTGGAGGGTCTTGCTGTCAAAATACTGTCAAGGTGTCAAATATTTCTTTTAGACTTCTCCTCTCCCTACTGCAGTATCATCCCAGACCCTTTACACTCAAGGTCTACTTGTATGGGAATACCAAACTTGGACCATAGAATTAAGCATCAAGAGCCACATATTTAGTGCAATTTCAGTCATGAAATATGCATTAGAATGACAGAATGAGTAAAGTCTCACCGATTAATAATGCCAGAGGCAATTATACAATTTCATTTTAATTATTCCATATCTTCCCTGTGGTAAGAATAAGGGAAGCTATGGTTGTACCAAATAGTATTGAAATAACTCAATTTATCTAACAGGAAATTGGCAAGTCTTTGAGCATGGCCACTGCTAAAATACTGGACACATGCAGTATTACAATAATATATTGAGTATTGCAAATATTTAATATTAACTTTGGAAAATGGCCATGTTCTCCATTTTAAAGTAGCTTTTTCTGTGGGTATAATAACTTTTCATGCTAGCATTACATACGTAAATCCCTGCACATTAGGAGCACAATATAATCTTTATTGTGAAGCTTTAATATGCATTGCACGTGGTTGGTGCATGCAGTAGAGTTGGTATTCTATATGAGATTTTTGAAGTCATTGACAAAACTTTAGAAGGATAAAATATAATGCTCAATGAGGGCCAGAGAAAACCAAATTGTCCTTCTCTATTCACCAAGATAAACACAGAATTACAGATTTAGATTGTATAGGATAAGACCAACCTCAGTAAACTGAAGAATAATACTTTTCCGAAAATAGGAATGGCTAAGAAATGATAGGCATACACCCAGTGTACAAGCTTACATCCCTTGTCCTTAATGAAAGGTCAAAACTTAAGGTCATCTTCAGTGGGGAGCATTTAAACAGGAAACAATATCTAAACACGTGTAGAGCTGTCAGCAAGAACTCTAGAGGGGTTTAGGGTTTTACTGTTTTTTTTTTTTTCCCCTTTAGCTTCCTATTAAAATTCATATGACATCCACTGCCTCAGCAGCTCAACGCAACTCAAAACCAGTTTTCAGTTGGAGAAGAAAAAATCATTCAACATAACTAGCTGACATATACCTAATCTTTATCACATGCTCAGGAGATGAACACTCCATGTAGAATAGGCATTTTACTTCTTCATCGATTTATTTCAGCTGTTGCATATGACCAGTAAACTTCCTCTATGACCTCTGCTAGACCAGTCTTGCACATATATGGCTTTCGTTGCTTATTGTGCTCTCATTCCCCTTCTACCATGTTCTTGGGGACCCACAAGACTCACACCATGGATTTGGAACCTGAAAGTAGCAAGTCAGGCCCTGTATCTCACCCAAGACAGACCTGTAGGCAGAGGTGCTAAATGTTACTCCCCACACAGCTTCAGGCACCTGTATCCAGCTAACAGAGCTGGGGGCCGTGTGTATTAAAAATCTTCTGTAACACAGACTACCCAGGGAAAAGCTTTTTGTACAAAATGTATTGCCTGCATCTCATTCGTGATAAGGAAGTTGGTGATCTGCGGCAATGAGGCCAGAAACGGACCTTGTCAACATGTTCTAAGTGGGAGGTCTAGACTCCGTGTTTTACAGTCTGAGTCTAACCTGCTATAACCTGCTAGCATCAGGCCCTCTAGCTTCTTCATGAGCCCCTGCACCCTATAAATAAATCAGAAGTATTTGGGGCAGGTTTTCTTAGGATTTTTTTTTTTTTTTTTTTTTTTTTTCCCCGCCCTAAAAACAACCAACAAACTAACACTAACAGATNATTTCCTGTTACATGAATTACAATGCCTGGAGTAAAGTTTAATAAGTGTCTCAGAAGAGCTGTTCTTGTATTCAAAGGGAAGTCAAACAATATTTGTTGAATTTTTAATGATAATATGATTCAGATAATAAAGTTACCAGAAAAAAAGGCTCTTGGGAATATGAAAGTGTCACAAATGAGTTACAAACTGGCAGTAACAACCATAGCCACATTTTTCAAAGGATTTTTAGTGTTTCTGGGGCTAAGATTGCAACAGTACCTGGTTTTTAAATCTGAAATTAAGGCCTTGCTGTGATGGGAATGTACGTCTACTTTAAATCCGTATATTCAATTTAGTTCAAAATATCTTTTCAGTGCCAATAAATGTAAACTTCAATTTCTAGCACTACTGAAGCAATTTGCATCTGAGGATATATCTCTTCACTGAGAAGTCCCAGTTTAAAATTGAGTGGTAACAAAAACAGAACATTGGCAGTCATAACCTCAAGAAGCTCAAAATGTATTTTCATATGATGCTTTATGAGCCTTGTGAGCTTGACTACTGTTCTCAGCAATGGCTTTGTAACCTGTGAGGCTGAAAGCTGTACAGTCAGATTCACAAAATTCCTGTCGAAACTTGGCAACTGACAGTTTTCTCTGAAAACTTAAGCAAATGTATGTATTGGCAAGTTTTCTAAATATAAGTATGCATAAGTGTGCACAGTGTGTGTTTAAGTCCCTTGAGAACTGTGTGACTATGTCTCTCTGGAAATTAGTAGCCCAGTCTCCCGATCACTTAGAATGAGACTATAAAGTAACACAGATGCTTCTACAAAATTCACCTTAAACTGTAAATGAATTTTGAGCATTTGAGTATTTGAGCACTAAAGAACTTCTAATAAGGAAACAAACAATATTTGAACCATGACCACCTTCCTTTCCTACTACTCCCTCCAAGTTTCCCAGAAAAGCTATTTCAACTGTGTTTACAATTAGCACAGGACGAAGTCTGTGCATAAAGATCAAAGGAAAACAGTTTTAAATAATTTATTGTGTTCTGCTATAAAACCAGAACTCAGCAATCACTGTTGGTGCCCGAAATAGTCTGGTATTGCCCCTTCAATAATGATTAAAAAAATAAGCAAACAACAGCACAGTTAAACAAAAGGTTATCAGTCAAAAATTAAATTTATAGGGTGCAATAAAAAAAGGTGCTGACTGACCTCCTCAGAGGCACTAAGCAACTTTAGGTACCACAAGGGCAGGTCATAGAAACTCAAATATCCTATGACTGCTCTGTGAAGTCATTGATCTTCATCAGTGAGGTCTGCAGAAGGGTAACCTACTAATGTAAATACATGTGCTGATATGGTACAAAATCGGGATATTTATTGTGGCTATTACTTGCAATCATGTTTTTTTCTTCTTATATTACATGTTTGCGTGCAGCTCTGTGAGATAATTTTATGTAGCTGTAATGTGGACAAATACCTAAAAATATTTTCAGAAAACATCTGAGAAAAAAAAAGATGTATTTAATTTCAGTTTATCTGGGCAACTTTCACACTCACCTTCTACAAATATTTTACTAAACAAATTTATTAACTTCCATAAACAATTGATTTTAAATAAATATTAATTAATTTTGAATTTATGAATACTTACACTAGAAAGTTACTTGTTAGAGTACCCTTTATTGGTTAAGAAATAGAAACCATACCATATATTATATTTTTCACAGAGAATGATAACATCTGGACTTTTAAGCATCAAATATTTCCAACAAATTGCTTATGGACAATCTAAAGACCTAAGATTATTTATGGAGGAAATTCAAGAACTAAATTTGAATAACTGCAGGAAATTGCAGACTCATTTTGCATAATTGAGAACACAGAAGAAATTGCTTAAAAAGGATGGTTTGCCTGCATTCTGTAGATTTAATTACACACACACACCAAACAAGCCAAAATAACCAAACGTTTCCCCCACATGTTCTTACCATCAGAAATAAAAAAGTCTTGTATCTGTATCTGTACATGCCACACAAACTGGAGAACTAAGGCAGACAGCTGTTCCCTCTTCTGTTGCTTTCCTCAGAGGGGTTTTAAAGCCATTACGACTTACTGACAGTTTTTCAGTTGTAAGCAAACCTTTATCCTACAATGAAAAATCAATATGCCATCTAGTTTTTATAAAGTTTGCCTTTTACTTCAGAGTCTTTAACAATACAGAATAATGCAGAAATTTATTTTGCTTACTTCCTTCAGTATCCTTGTCAACTATGTGAACTACGTGATGACGTTTCTGTAATTATGGCATGCTCAGATGATCATTGTCCTCATTTAAAGGTCATACACAAAATTAAAAAAAAATCCTGTGACAAAAATCACAGCATCTTTCCTAGATTAATTTATTTAAATTGAAGTGTATTTCTTCAGTTTTCCTTTAACTTAGAAAAAAGAAATACATTGCTTGTTTAACATTTATAGCTATTACGTATTTAAAATTGCATTACCAGTATTAACTATTTAAAGACAACATAAGTGAACTTTGACAGAATCTAAACTCCCACCATAATTATACTATATATTCTACGTACTAAGTGCATTCACAAAACATTAAAACTTAAGGTTCCAAGTTTCTAACTCAAGACAAGCAATTTCATGAGTTATCTCTAGTATTACAGCTGCAATAGAAAAGGGAAAATTTCAGCTTACTTGCAGTATGAAGAACACTGTCTCAGATAAAAAGTTAACTTGAATGATTTTTACATATAGGTAAGATTGAGAGACTACTAACAGCGTAATCTTCCCATAGTTCCACACCCTGAACAGCACATGCAACAAACATGATCTTATTTACACCACAGTGTAAGTCTAAAGCTTTATTTTGGCACAACTGAATCATCGCACAGGAGTCCTTATATACAGACAGAGAATATAATGGGGGAAAAGATATACATGAATTCCCAGCCTGTACTTAATCCTTTATAAAATGTTTCTTATGTTGAATTCTAAGAAGTATGCTATAAAAACATAAAAGCTACCTGTGTAACTCTCTTGACGATGGTAACACTCATCACAATGCA
>VXBJ01002331.1:149966-171443 GCA_013400055.1 Nycticryphes semicollaris
TTCTCTGCAGATATTCAAAATCCATGTGGACTTGAACCTGTGCAACCTGCTCTAGGTGAACCTGCTTTGTCAGGAGGGTGGGACTAGACAACCTCCAGATGTCCTTTCTAACCCCTGCTGTTCTGTGATTCTGTTTGAAGAACAATCTGCTACATAGGGTGGTCCATAAATTCATGTGCATTAACTTGATTGGGCGATTATGTTTAATAGTACCCTGATGCTGTGGTAGGACAATGAGTGACTGAGATTCCAATCCTTTCACTCTTCTGCCAAACTGCTGCTATTAGTGGCAGAATGCCCCTGTGAGGATAGCACTGTTCAATGCTACTAAGTGTATTGCTGATCCATGCCACTTAGCATTACATCTGTACTAAGCATGACTTTGTGATTAACATGAATGCGTAGTTACTACATAATTGCGAACTAAGATATTCTACCTTGTTACAGAGCATGGGAAAAAACCAATGACAGAAACAAAACTCTCCAAACAAAACAAACCATTCTGACATAGCTACATTCTTTAGGACTTCAACAATTCTTCAACATTCTTGTTTACTGTTTGGCAGTTGAAGTTATTTATTTAGAAGACACCAGCATCATTCAATTAAAAATGAATAATGTCTTCTCACTCTGACAGTGATCTCCTGATGCACTTCTAATTACAATCTTGGAAGATATTGATACAGCTCATCCATTCATGCAAATTATCAGCTGGAGAAAATTATCACAACTTCAGCATTTTCAGCAGAATAGTGATGACTAATACAAGTTGTTTTTATTGCTGCATAGTACAGCAACTAAGGGCTAAATAAGTAGAGGCATGAAGACACCATAATACTCACCTTTAGGAACTCACACAGGTTTCAGAGACTTTATAAGGTGTGTTGAATATTCTCAGGTTCTCCTCATTACACTGTTCAATTTTGGACTATCTGGTTTTTAGAAAAAGGGGGAAGTAAGAAGATCAAGAGGGAACGTAAGCAAGCATGGTTCTTTAGCATTGTCACCCAGTCACCTGGGAAGGAAGCTCTTGCTCTGGTTCCTGACTCAATAGCTATTTTTATCTAGTTTCAAATTTAGAAAATAGATCCAAGGTCAGAGTATGAAATTAGGATGTTCAGTCTTGCTCTATGGGGATAATGGATAATGCTTGTCCTGTTTCTGACCCAATGAATCTTTAAAAGTATTGTAAGTTAGGAAAGTTGTCAAGAAAGTTGAAAAACCAACATCTCCACTCCCTTCCTGATAGAAATTTCCCACAGCGATATCATTGCAGTACTTTTCTGAGCTGGGACATGATCATAGTTACTAAGTTTTTGTGGAAGTACTCCTAACTGTGTCCTAATGAATAAAGAGCCCCCATCACCTCCCATTCCACTTGTGTTCAGTATACAGGCTGGTCTGTTAGATATCTCCTTGTATATTCATGGGTTTGATCCTCAAAAGAGCACATGTAGAGGAACGCTCCCTATGCTGTAAAGGAAGTGCAAACTGGAGGTGCAAAAAAAAGGCAGGAAAACTAGGAACTTTTAATTTCTGAGGAATGTAAATTTTAAAAGCAAATGAGCTTACAGAGATTAAAAATTCTGAAGCCGTGAAGAGATTTTCAGAGTGACAGTTTTGTAGTTGAGCACCTACTACAGGCACTAATTTGCATTTATAATGATTTTGTAGATAATAATCTAAGTTCTTATGGCACCAGAAAAATACTACAGTGCTTTCCCCAGCACAAACTTACCTTCAAAATCCGTAAGACATTACAGTGCAGTCAGTAATTTCTATATTACGTTTAACCTTCATGGATGCAATACGAGCTGTAAACTTACCAAAGAGCTACCTAACATTGTCCAGGATTGGTACCAAATAATTTTTTGGGCACACCCTTAATGGTGAAAACATTAAGAAGAGATTGACTTAATCTGCCTATCTGAAGGCTTTGCCTTCCAAGTATGCACTTCAGAAACTTTTAACACATGTGTTCCTCTTGACCTTTTCTGGTTGAAAGGGATGTCATAAACTCCTCATGTGATAGTAGGTGATTAGGCTACTAATGACTACTAATGTTACCAAAGTGACTCTGTCTTGAATTTGAAATCCTGAAAAACATTCAGGGACTCTTTCTTGCAGACAGCAGATTTACAGAATTACTTCTCTATCTCCTTGTTTGTTCCTCCTGTTTTATTTAGCATGTGAATATAACATATCTCAGTGCACTTCCCTTCTGTATGAACTCTAACTTTGCTACTTTAACTTAATAATCGAGAAATTCCTGATTGATCTTCTGCTCACATAAAGAAAAGGAGTAGAACCTATACCATGTAGCAATATGAAGGTCAGCACTAGAATAATACCTTCATCACTAGAATAATAACTTCATCTTGTAGTATGATTCTGACATACAGTGCTTTCACCATTTTCTACTTGGATTTAGTGGCTCAGAATACTTTTGTGCACACCATTGTGTATATTCTGCAAGTGTCCCATGACTATCTTACCAAACCCCACTCAGTTTGCAAACTTAAAGGATCTAAGGTATCATATGCAGTGTGATGAAAAGTCCAAATAACAAATCATATTTCTAAACTGCATTTACACTATCCTATAAAAACACAGATGGTAAGCTTCCTTTGGGCAAAACCTTATTTTCCATACTATCTTTGTGGTGGGCCATACCTGAAAGCATCATTTGCTCAGCGTACCTAAGCCTGTCAAGGAGCAGCCTTCAGATTGCTTGCCTGTGACATCCACAGAGTGATCCCAAGAAACACCTCCATTTCTGCCACAGACTGTCTGTCCTGGACTATCTCTACAGCTGCAAAATTAAACACCATCTCCCAAGCAGGATCATTCAGATAGACTTGAGACATAGCCTGAAATGCCTCTCCAGGAAATGGCTGAAATCTGGGCAGAGGTAAGCGTAACACTAACTTCACTTGAGGATTTCCTCCATCCAAGAGCATTACCGTAGCCCAGAAATCAAGCCACCACAGAACAACTACACCAAAACATGCCCCATCAGGTATTGTACCATTCTGGCAAAAAATATATCAACTTTTCAGTGTAGATGTTAGGTTTGCTCAGAAAAATACTGGATGCCCTCAAAAACGTTCTTGACTGTTTAGGAATAGAGATGATACAGAGAATATTTCACACAGAAAGGTATGAAAAGAAAGTGACTTTGCATGGCATTTGGAAGCCTTGTTCCTCTCAGGTACTCTCAAAGGTAGCGCATGAGGGAATTCAAACAATGAGCTAAATAGATACAGAGAAAAATTCCATGAGTGATTTGTAGTTACAGCACCTGATTTAACCACATTCTTGACCTGCTTCTGCACCCTGGTCTCTCTCCTACTTCTCTGCATCTGAATAAGCAAGTAGCTAACCCACAAGACTTGATATGACTGACCATAATCACAGTCTGTCCTATCTTGGTATAAATTAAGCTCATAATCATATGGGCTGCAATGCTAGAAGGAAAGAAGATGCCCATTCTTCCTGCCTGCTGGTATCTTTGGACTCAGAAAAATTCAGGATTCATGTTCCCTCTGCCAAATTGAGGAAAGACACTTTAAATTATTTTCACAGTGTTTGGCATGGTTTTACTCTAGACAAGGATCCTCCTCATATCTGACCACTATAACCTTCAAAAACATTTCCCTAGCATGGGATTCCACACCTAGTCTGGAGATAAACTAGACATTAAACACGCAGGTTGGCAATACTACAATTGTGCTTAAGTCATAAGAAGAGTTTGCAGGTAATTAATTTTGGTGGGGGGCTGTCCCATGTTTTTTTCATGCAGCCTTAGTGTATGAAAAAGAAAGTGTCAGGTTTAACTGCAGTGAGATATGTCCATCTTTGATGCCAGTCAGAGTTTTTTTAAGATCAACTGCTGCGGACACAGAAGTACAGCTAATATAGGAGTCTTCTTGTAGAAGGCCACAGTGGAAGATGTTTATTTTGCTACTGTCCATTTTTCATGACAACTTCATCTCATGATCTTGGTTTCATCCTCATTTCTCAACAAGTGCTGAATTTCACAGCATTACACAATGTGCCAAGATTCATTATCCAATGCTTTGAGCAGCTTTGGGGAAAAGAAAAAAAACAAAAAAAAAACAACAACAAACCAGAGATGTTTAAGGAGAAGTAGATTTTTTTTTGGGGGGTTTGTTTTTTTATTTTTGAGGAGAGGAGTTGTACTTGTTTATCTACAGCCTGAATGAGGACAGACAAGGTACTTGGTCCCTGTCAATAATAAGCTTTGTTGGCCTTTGCTGATTTTTAAGTGCATCTACTAACCTGGAACCCCTTTCTCTTGATTTAATATCCTGTGGAAAGGTCCATCGTTGGATAATGGCATTAGATGAGATAGAGAAGACACAAAATAAAGTGCATCATAGGGTTTTGTATGGAGCACCAGTTTTGGGTATGAAGAGCTATTAGGATCTTGCTAAAGATGCTCTGAGATCTCATATATTTAGTATCTAGCCTGATGGTGCCCTAGAGATCATATTCGGCAACTGGAAACACTGGAAGAGTGGAACAAACCTCAGGAAGTATTTAGGAGACCTTGCATGACCTGGACAAGGCCCAGGAATCATATGATTACCTAAAAAAGGGAACATGGCATCTCTTTCTTTCCATAGCATAGGAGACTGTTTTGCATTTGGACAGACTTGGTGAGGAATAAAGCCTATGAACACCTTTATAACCAAACAAAATACTTTGCAAAAAATCTCTATGTTAACACTTTGGCGAATGAAGGGAAACTACAGATTTGCATGCCCGCAACAGAGATCAGAATACAAATTGTAATAAATTTCTCTGTGTTGTTGTGGAAAACCTTGTAAAATGTACTGCTTGCTCTATGCTCTTACTGCTTCTTCTACAGTAACGTTTCCTTGCAGAAGGTCTAAATACTAGGTTAGTCCTATTTATTGTCAGAATTTGGATGAAAATACTAGTACAGCAACAGCAAAGGTGTTATGAGCATAATTCTGAGAAGCAAGATCTGCATTATCTTGGGTAGAAAGTTGTACATTAAGAGAGCCTTGAGGGATGCAACAAGAAAAATATTTTTAAACATTAATTAAATATTAAACTACTTTTCCTTCCCATAAACATCATGGGCAAAAAGGAATTATTAACATTTTTATGAGGCAAGATAGCCACATGTACACAAAAATGCTTCTTCAATCTCTGCATTAAATCAAGTTAGCAGAATTAACTTAAACTTTAAATCATTATAACATCCCAAAATCTGCTTTTTCCACTTCCATTTTACCAGCTATGACTCAACACACCAAGACACAGGCGTCAAAACATTCCCTTTTCCAATATTTTTTGAATTACCGGCTAACTCAACATACCAAAATGGCCTTTATTAAAATGGCAAGGCACTGTGTTGACCCCAAAGCTTCTTGCTTAATCTTAGGTCCTTTTGTTTAAGAGGTAATATTTCTATGAAGATCCCAAAATGTTTCTGAAAATTTCTCATATTCTTCCTTCTTTGGCACAAGAAACATTGGCACAGGATCTTTTTGAGGGATTCCTAATCACACTGCAGATTAAAAGGTGATTTTCTGTTGGTTCACCTTCAGTTGTTTTTGTCCACAACACCCCACAGAGGGGATAAAATCTTTGTAAAATGAAGGAAACAAACATCACTGGAAACACAAGCTTCCTGTCCAAATTGAGTTACACAAGACAAAACAAAAACAGCTCAATTATTTGCTTAAGTATTTTTCTAAGACACCCAGCCTGAATTTATTACAGAAAACCTTAAGGAATCAAGCTGTTGCACAGCATAACGCTTGAAGCTTTTCCTTTCACTGCTGGGGCTGACCAGCTGAAGAAACCAGCTATATGTCCAGACCTCTAATTGAAATGTGCTGCTGAGGGGAATTATACCATGCTATTGGCTGGTGCATATCAGGCTGCCTAGCAACAGCAGCAACAAGTTTCAGTGAGGTGATGTGACATAAACTAGCAATTGCCTCTGTGGGCACGAGTTTGTGGAAGTAGGATATTTACTAACGACTGCTCTTCAGAGAAGGAACAGGGAGCCAGTCAAAAAAATAAAGTATATACATGACTTCCTTAAAAGTATGCATTTTTTAAATGCGTGCTTCTGAGCTGACTCAAATCAGATTTCCGTATGTTGTTGACAAGCCTTTGTTTTATTTATCAAATACTCTTTGAAGGAAATGTTTGAGTAAAATATGAACTTGCAGGACTACTGGATTGGTCATAAAAGTACCAATAAAACCTCAAGTTAAATCAACTAATGGGCAATTAATTTAAACTTATCTCATTTTTACCAAAAATACATTTCCATAGCTGTCCATAAATCTAGAAATCAAAGCAACATTTGTGTTGATAGCAGAATAGAACACTGCTCCAAAGCAAATTTCAGCCCCGTACTTTCAAAACAGTCATATTCACAAGGTTCATCTGTGTGGCAAAGCACAGCTCTGGTGTCAAGGCTCTGTGGGAATGGGTCCTACTGAGAAAGATTCACAGGGTTACACAAACACACAATATCACGCCATTCATGACGAAAAAATAGACTTGTAAAATACAGGGAAAAAAAGATCCAAAACCATCATGGTGTCCCTAAATCCAGGGGGGCAAAGATGACCTTTGCAAAATTATGTGCTAGAAGAAAGCAAACCCATTCCGAACTCTCAAAGAGAAGTCACTTGAATAAAGGAATAAGAATTGTCATAGAATCATAGAATCATTAAGTTTTGAGACTCCTGAGAATATTTGTGTAATGTTCACAGAACTAGATCCAATATATGCTTCCAACAGTATGACTTAATAAAAGAATGCATTTGTGCCTGCCTTTAATGGCTTTCTACTTGTTATTTAAAAGTAACAAAGCTGCTGCTGCCTTCACACATTTATACTATCTCCTCATTATCACAGCTGAATAATGAAACAATGTGCATCTCTAAAGTTCAGCAGAAAGTCCAAGTCAGCATTTCTAGGAGAATTTCTTTTAAAGCAACCCACAAGTATCAATATTCGCAGTGCAAACTCGTGTCTTTGTTCTGGTCTCTCTTGCTCACTCTGTCTCTTTTTGAATTTGCTATATAAGCTAAATTAGGTCTCAGGGGCACTGCACCACTAAACAAAGATCTCTTCTAGCCCATTGTGATGGAAGTAAATGTACTCAGGAGGGAGATGTACTTAAAGGGGAGGCTAAAGTGTCTCCCTCCCCCAATTCTCTCATCTTTACCACAGATTTCTTTACCCCCCTTCAAATGATCACTCACACACATTTCTACACTCACCCCTTCTCTTTATAGCTTCTCTCTTTCTCAAATATGTAGTCAGCTGAATTTACTTAAATGGAATAAAAATCTTTTTTGGCATAACTTGCTAAACTGTTCCAACATTTATATGATTCTTTCTACAGCCTCTTCATGGATATACATACAAAATAAATAAGAATACTTACTCTTTTCAGCATTGGGACAGATATTTTGAGAGGATTTATCCACAGTCCAATCCCTAGCCTTATTATGACTTAAAACCTAAGTTCAGTTCTCCCTGTGCTTTCCCATCTACTGATGTTAATAACAAAGTTCTAATATTTCCTGAACTTTACATCACCACAGGATTTAAAGTTGCAGACACACTTATAATATGCCTTACTATGAGGGATCACAGCTTTCACTAAGAGTGAAGATATTAAAAAAACCCAACAAAACCCAACGAAAACCTGTATAATGTATTTCCTGCTCAGATATGAAAACAAAAGAATGACATATTTAAAAAGTTTAAAATAACAGAAATGTTCTATTCAGCTGATAAGTCTAGTATACACTCACATATGTATGTATACAACTTGAAATTTGGCATTATAGATTTAGTTGAGACTAGTGCTTACTACTTCCATTGGACATTGAGAAAACCTTGTTCACATTTATTTAGAAAAAAGAAATCAAGATTGCTGTAAAATAACTTTTCTGCTGACAGACAGAAAAATACAGAATAATGTTTCAGAACAACTGATTCAATCCTGGGCTCTCTGCAACACGTAAGAACAACTCTATTTTTCAGCTCGCTATTCTCTCTCTGAAACCTTAGAGCACTGGAATATGTCTGAATATGCTTCAATTTTTTTTGACAGAAAGGCCCTAGTAACTAGAGATATCCTATGATCACTTACGAGAAGCCCATGACAGAATAGAGACTCTCATGTTTTTATATTAGGTTGCAAAGTTTATTGTAACACACTTGATTTGATAAAAAATTCTAACACTCCTGTCATTCCTGCTGCACCTTTTTTGTATCCCTGGTCAATTCTTTGGAGTGTTGATAAAATTTATGAACTTTGTAAAAGCAGACTTCAGGTCTGCATGAAGCAAGTTCAGGTGTTTTACAGTTTTGTTACATAATACTATGATTTCTTAACGTATCTTACTTCAGATGCAAACATCTTCTCCTACCAAGTGAAACAATTTCAAATTAATGATAGGCACATAGACTCTATACAGACTACAGATGAAGATTCAACACCAGGATGGTGTTAACGGAGCAAAATAAAAATGCCGTGGCACTTGGTGGCCTGTGTGAAGAAAGTTGGTGGTCTCAATCCAGGCCTCAATGGACTTTGTTCATAAGAAAGGCAAAACAAAACCTACCACATAGCACTAATTTGCACCCCTGTTGGCACTGTCAGCAACAAGGCCAAGGTTATAACGGCCATGAGGAAAGGGTCTTTCAAGGTCACTTTTGAGGCACAATAGGGAAATGGCATGGGGGAGAGACAGCCCCAGTACCGTGGGCAGTTTGGCTCCCAGGACCTCTATTAGGTCTGTACCTAACAAGATCAGACTGACAAGGACTGCTGCACATCAGTCTCCTCACCCATGCAACTATTCACATGTTAAAAATCCCTTCTGCAAAAAGAGTCCTAAAGGGTACAGAAAAGCCATAACTCTGGCACCTTTTTCAAGTAAAAAATGCATCACATATAAAGGCACTTGATAGCAAAGCCCTTGAAAGTTCTAATTTAACTGATTTGACAAAATTCCATTGCACAAAAGCTTTCTGCTTCCTCTCCTTAACTGTATAAAGATGATGACTGTATCTGCAATAGAAAGGGAACTATTATCTCTCACATAGGTAGAAATAGTCATGCAGGAGAAGAAAATAAATAAATGACATATCTGAAGTAGACTTTTCTGGCTTTCTTGTACATAAATAGTCGATATACATCATTACAGAAAGCTTTAATCTGTGTACGTAACTACACATTAGACAGGTATGGACAATTAAAAACTATTCTTCAACCTGTCTTTCATCTGAGTGCACAGCTTGGAAGAATCCGTTCCAGGTTCATCCTTAACACACATTCAAAGGTCTTCTGCAACTGAGTTTGCCAGTGGAAGTATAGTTGTGACAGAAGCAACTTACAGTACAAAGACTGCAAGAATATAAAACATACCAAGAAGCAACAAGGAACTAAAAACCAGTGAAGGTGGGTATTTAAAGTAATACAGCACACACAATAAAAATAATATATAAAAGGTAATATGCAACTGCAATAAAAGCCAAAACCAATAAACACACATCAGAATAACTGGTAAGCTCCAAGAGCAAAATCTGATATCCAGAGAGGATTGGAAAATAGTGTATTATTTTATCTTCTCAGTCTTCATTATCAACTACAAAAATACATAGATATGTAAAGTACGTTCCTATGCTTGGATGCTCTATTGGAAATTGATAGTTCTTTTTGACTCATATAATGGGAAAATAGTATTATTTAATTGTTATGGAATTGTTCAACCATTCTATGCATAAATGTATCAAAACATCACCTTTTCCCTCGTAAAATATGAAACACATCTATATACACATCTCAAAGACCAAAACTTTTCAGTTACCTTCCTGCACAGTAAGTAGAATATTAATGGTTTAGTACTGCTTAAAATACCATAATAGGTGGCCTCCAGAAGTAATCAGTAGCTTCACAGAAACAGTCCTGGTCCTTAAATGAAAAATAATTCATAAACAATTTATATTATTCTTGACAGTAAACTAAAAGTTCATCCTTTGACTTGTTCCACAGTGATGCATGTATCAAAAATGCTATTTTGGAGACTATGAAAAATCACAATATGCATTTAAAAGGATTTGTCAGCCTGATCTTATTTTATCCTGCTGCTCATTTCTGCCCAAAAGATAATGTAGGTTAACACTGGGTCAAAATCTGATGCATTCTTAAATATTTCAGTAAGAGCATGAAGATTTTCCTCTGAGACATATACCCTCCTCTACTTCAACTGATCCTAAGAAAGGATGAAATAGATGTTAACGGATGACAGCTTGGCTCGCTGCCTATTTTATGCTTAGGACTTACAGAAAACTACAGGGAGGAGGTGGGAAAGCAGAGAACTCATGTAAATGAACCTCCTACGCTACCGGAGTAGTCTTCTGAAAATTCAGATTTCCTTTTTCTTTTTGGTTATGGAGAATTCTGTGATTGTTTGGTTCTGTAATAAGCTCTGTAGGACTGCTACAGATAGAAAAGTTAGTCAAGGTTATATACATAAAAATCACGCTGGTCTTGGAGAAATGGAGACCATCATAGGGGCCATCTTTCTTTATCTTCTGAGCATGGACAAAAGATCTAAAGGCACTATTTCTATCATACAAAAAATGCTTTGTTGCAATCAGATAGGACATTATCTCTTTACTGCTACATATTTCCACTGTCTCCAAAAGCCTATTATATGAATTAGGTGAACTCTACATAAAAGATCATTTGAAAAAAATAAATCCAAAGACACGGGCAAATTCTTTTACCAGACAAGAGAAAGAGCAGGTGCTGGCAACCAAGCAGCACTAGGGAAGCAGAGATTCATCTCTCAAGCACCACTTCTATCTCCAAGGCTACAGGCATAGAAATAGAGGTACACGATGGAGACGTAGCCAGGCCAAGATTTAAAATGTTTATTTCTTCCCTACATTATATCCCAAACAAAGGTAAAGCAAAGAAACAAAAGGGTGGAAAAAACCCCAAAACATCTGTCTGTAATACACGGGAATGTATGATGCATGGTCTAATGAACAAATTACACACTTTCTAACAAGTGAATGAAGTTAGTCTCAAAGACTTTTCTGAGTATACTGCTCTTTAACAAAAGTGACTCCACAAAATACGGATAAGGAACAAGGGGAAAAAATAATGGAAAGATAGGAAAAAAACCCTACCAGTTTGATTCAATGCAGATTTTTAAAATATAGGTTTGGACAAACTTGGCAAATCACATTTTACTTTTGCAAATGACTAACTTGGCTGAAGTGTAGTGAGTGCCAAGCTTGTACAGACAGCTTACATAACTGTGTATGTGATGTTCCAACTTGCAGAAGTCCTGAGTAGCAGGGCTCAGCATATACATAGCAAAATGAATGGGAACGGATGTCTAATGTTAGTATTTAGCTGAACACTAAATTGTTTGAAGTTCCATTATAACAAATTCACCAGCAACACCAAGTAATGTCAAGCAGCACCATGAATACATTCATATTACACATTCATATGTTTTCTTCTTTCACTTTTTTTTTTTTATTACTTCCACTTCTCTCTTTCTTTCTCAGGTCTAACAACGTGACCCACTGTAGTTAACTCTACTTGCAATAACTGGAAATTGAAAAGTCCACGACTTGGTAGTACAGGACTATTCTCATCAAAAACACCTTCTACCTCCTCACTCTTCCATTTAATATTCTGTTCTTTCCCTTTATATTTTCACTGACTTCTTCCACATCACTCTTCCTCTCTTTCAAAACAGCACCCTATTTACTCCATTGTTTATCCAAATTCACCAGGCATTTTTTCCTCCCTGTTTTCTTTTGCACCTGCTTAAATTCCCTGTTGAAAGCATATATTTCGCTCCTTCAGTTTTATGATCCAGCTGGCATAATCTTTCTCTCCTAAATTCCGTTGAAGCCTAAAAATAGCTGGCTGAAAAAGGTCTTTCTTTGTGTCCTGCTCTTCATTATGCTCCCACTACAGTTTATACCAATTGCTGATTTAGAACACATCTTGGTAAATGGTCTTTTACAAAAATAAATATCATGATTTTGGCAAACTCAAATCAATGACAGAAAATTATAAGAAACTTCAGTATAGGCACCTGAATCGAGACAGTGCAAGTTCTCTCCCCACTTAGCTGTTGAACTCAAAGTGATAGCATTATTTAGCTCTCCCATCTTCTGAAAATCAGTAGACTGTAAACAACCAACGAGCCATTAGTTTTACAGTAAAATGTTCCAGCCAAGTCTGTAGAGAATTCTGTTTCAAAGTAAAAGATACAGCTTGAATCAACCACAGCTCCGCAGACAGATTTCACTCAGTTGATGTAATATACTGTCACATACATTAGCTTATACACTGTCACATATGAAGTTTCTCCAGTAATCTTTGTGTGATAAATTTTTGCTGCTCAAAATGTCAGAATAGATATTGCATGTAAAATTTTCTACATTTTCTTTCCTTAAAAAAGAAAAAAAAAAAAAGGCTACATTATGGTAGTTACTAGATAATTTTTGAAGTTTCATCTTTAACAGTGCAACAGCTGCAACATCACAGGTAATGCCTTTATTCCTGGCCAGTTCAGAATGAGAAATTTAATTCCATAAGTATGTAGAAGTGCTTTGTAAATTGTAGTGGAACATGATGTTGACATTAAGCCATAGAACAATTTGTAGTTTGAGTTATTCTCAATAGCTGTTAATCAACTATACTTTGCCTTTGTTGACATTGCTGTTTTAATCTTCTTCCTTATTTCTACTTAATCATTTGAGAGATTAATATAATCTGAATTTTCAAAAATTGGCTATGGCTAAGAGCAAACTAGTACATAGTAACAATTGTAATTCCGCAGTAAAGTCCATCCAATTCAAATAAATGAAAATTCTTTGATGTGTGTGACAGTAGTTCATACTATTTAACACTCATGATTTTAGAGTGAAATTTGTATTATTTAGAATACACAGATTTTTGAATGAGAAAATTTAATAGAAGTGTTGCCTTCTCCAATAGAAAGCAACATTAATTTTAAATACAAATCTCCCACTATTCCATTTGGCACATTTAATAAAGATTACTTTATTGTGCAGTACTGCTTATGTACTATCTATAATATGATAATGTACATTATAAGTTTCCATACATTAAAAAACCAGTTAAGATTATTTCCTGTATCACATCTCCATTTGTATATGTACTGGTAGAGAGAGAGAATGCCTTGTCTCATCAAAGGAGAAGTCTGCGGTACTAACCAGATACTAGTAATACCCAGCACTTGTATAACTTTCACAAATACACTGAAAAAAGAAAATGACAGTGTTGATATAAATTCCTAAATAAACTAAAATAATCTCTGCTTGGCAATCAGTGGAACTTTCTCCAAAAGAAAAAAATGTTTTCTCCAAAGATGAAATCACTGAATGGCATTATGCCTTATTAATAAATTTATTTTGTAATGCCATTACTTCCCTGTGCCACTAGACTGTGCTGCGTTTGTTCATATTTGTACTCCAACTGCATTTGAATATCTGGCCTCAGCTCCTGTGCATGGATTCTCCTTTCTTTCAGTTCATTCCAATTAAATACTAAATACAGTTCATTGTACAAATATTGTACAAAATTCCCTAAACAGTGCACATTGAAGTAAGCAATGCTTTTCGTAGCCAGTTTACTGCTTCATTCTTTTTCCAGACACATAAATATGAAAAGAAACAATAAAATGCCTACTTCACCACTTAGTCAGGACCTAAAACATAACATCAACTTTCATTTTTCCATCTTGTTTTGAGAAGCAAAATTGGTGCTGCACTGCTGAAGTGTACAAGTAATCAAGGGAAAATGTGCCAGCAGTGTAGTCTCAGGTTTTCCACAGAACACTCCTGTTGCAGACTCTTAAATCAAGTTAACTAGCAGTAGTTTTTCATCAGGTATGTTTTTCAAGAAGGAAGGAGAAGACAACACATATGAAAGTCTCTAAACAACAGTTTTAATGACAACATTGTCCCTAATTTTGTTAAAATCAGTTTTATACAGTTCATATACAGTAAATTCACAGAGTTGTCCTCCAAAAAAAAAAATATTATTTCCAATAAATGTTTTGGAAAACATTTTGCTACACACTCACTCTGCTAGCTAACAAACAGAAACATGCCATCAGCTCCGGGACTGGGTCTATAATTTCCAAGTATCTTTCAAACAAGTGTAAGCGTTCAGTATGTGGTGCACACTAGATCTAACCTTTTCAAATTATCAAATTGCATAAAGCCTATCACACTTTACCTCCTGTTGTAGTGGAAGTGGCAATTTAAGAGAAGTTTATAAATAAACAGCCTTGTTTTCACTTTTTACACTTGAAGTTTATTTTAGGAAAACCATAATTTCATCTGAGACCAACAACAACCTGCCCCTAAACATAATATGCTACCTTCTTGACAGCTCATTATTTTGACAGTACGCTGAACCGCAATTTAACAACTTCTTCTTTGTCTTCTTTTGATTTAGCTTTCCTCCCCCCATGAACACCTTCACTCAAAAACCCTTGTAATACATGCTTTAGACTAAAAATGTCTTTTCTCTTACAAGTAGTATTGTTTCAGAGATTGAAAAAATTAAATGCAACAAGAATGTGCATCTTGCTTGTAAATGTTACTCTGAAGAATAAAGTCACTTATGGCTACTTATGGATTAATGAAGCAGAAATAAGAAGCTTAAAAAGAATAATTTTGGTGTGAAAGATGTTTTTTGTGTTCAGGAAACCTTCAAGTGACCACGGATAACTAAAAGGAATCAGTTAACTGTCAGACCGCCCCAAGAACATCTATAATCAGACAGGATGCTTTGAAGACTTTTTAATATTAAAAATAACTCTTAGAATTATACTGTTTTTTTAGCCATCTTAAAATGTTTATTAGCCTGTGTAGCATATCTGTGCCTAAATATATTACATGTAGGTTTTATTAATTTTTCTTAAAGATTGATTTGTCTGCTATTTACAAGCAGCAACACTGCAATCAGAATGACAATTAAACAAAGCAACTTATTGAAACTGGCAGAACATTGTTTTCGAATACTTTTTATTCATCAGCATTAGCTGAGAAAACACGTAGCATATTTATCAACATGTCTTTCCAGCAAACATGAATTTCCAGCCAAGCCAACAGACATATTCCAGCACCAAAGAGTGGTATGCAATTCAGAGTTGAAGGGGATTTTATTGAAATATCAGGGCAAGAAGATTTTTTTAACATGGCATGCTTCTAACAACATTGATTCCCCAGTAAGCTTTTCATGCTTCTTACAATCCCAAGTCACCGGGTTTCAAAGGGACACAGAACAAACAACCTTAAATTCAGTTTGCCTTATTTACGTGAATAGTCCCATCAAATCTAACGGAACTATTCACACAAATAAGGCCCATGATAACAGGAAAACTCTTTTAAAATGAGTTTGTCTGTCAAGCAAGCATAATTACTTGACGTTTACTCTTTAATGAGTATGTGGTTTTAAATTTCCATGATCTAGATAAACATATAATTTCTAAAATTTATTGCATTTTTGTGCAGCAATAAAAGCGTTGATCTTCCTTATAAATTCTGTAGATGCATGGTAATTGACAATTCATCAAAATAATTTGTCATTAACAGCTTAATAACAACATTTATGTCAAACTGAATTAGCCTATATACTTGTAGCAGAGGCAGAAACAGCTGTCATTCTGTTTGCATAAATTTCCAGCAGACTATAGCTGGCAAAGTCAAGCATGAGCATTTCTGCTTTATAAAAAATAGTTCCAAGACAGTAAAAAATGCATAAGACCAAATGTCTTATCAATAGGTAGGACCACTCAAGTGAGTACGCATTATTCTATCAAGCAAGGACCCGGCCATCAGAGTTGGTATTCTATTCTCAATCCTGTGCATAAATCAGTTTTAAATATGTTCACAAGAGCAGTATTAGACACAAACAGGAAAACGGCACAATCCAAAAGACACCTTCTGTCTGCCACCCCCAGTGACACTGTGTGATGTCTTATTCTCAAAGCTGCACTGCAGACTTTGCCCAGACTACATACAGAATCGGGAGGAACAACACTGAACTTTTATAAACACGAAGCACAAAGAACAACATTTTGACATCTATAGTTTGTCTATGAAAGTCATTATGGAAAGCCCCAACTGTGCTAAACACTCAAAGCTGTTAAAATTGCTCTTTAAAAAAAACTGATTTTAAATTCAAATATATCAGGTTTGTTAAAATTTTTGCTTTGGCTGAAGTTGATTTAACAGGTTTATTACTCCGCTCCACAGCAAGTCATCTAGGACAGCATCTTAGAAGTGTAAAACAATACTTAACCACTAATGCACTACCATTGCCTCTTGATTGTGGAGTAATGTTCAAAGTTTCCTTTATTCTTTTTTGTTTTCTCTTAAATAATTTCCTTTTTGTCCTATGTAATTACTACTGGGTATTTAGAAAACTGTTATTTTTAGCCCAATTTACCACAAATGCCGTTATAACACCTGTGGTTTCTCTCATTAAGAGCTCAATACATAGGGTCGTGGGTTGAAAGGGCAGCATATGGACTACGAAAGGGCTAGTTAACATAACCCATTGTACTGGTGCACTGGTAAAGCTCATTTCCATTCATGTGATTCCTAGTTCAATAATATTTACTCCTGTGCGCTTCTTTTGTCTTCAGCTACAAAGCACACATTCTCCGATTTCACAGGACAGACCTCAATTTTTCTGAATTTATTGCACTGCTTGAGAGGAAGGAAAATTATTCCTTGGATAGCTTGGGAATCCTTTACTCATTTGATTTTGTTTTCCTGTATCAGATAACCAGTGTCCATACTATGGCAGATCCTAGTTCCATTTAATAACACACAGTACTATTGAAGGTATACTTCATCCATACAATTCTTAATAAGCACATGTCAACATAATATATAGCAGTACCCATAATAGCACTCTAAAGACTTACCACTAGTTGGAATAAGTACATTTTAAGCAGGAATTCTCCCTTGCAGCTTACTCAAAACATATTTTTTTCCCCTGGTATATTTTCCCCAAAAATGTTGATACAGTTTTTAATCACAAACCACAAATTAAATGATTGCTACTTGCGATCATGCCTGTATTGTCACATGGGTAAGTCATACCAAGTTATTGCTTGTCACTGTATTTGTAAAAGGCCAATAGTGGATCTCAGACATTCTCCATGCCACAAAAGAGAAACTGTATCCAGCTATTGCACAGATATTTTCATAGTCTTAAAATTAACTGTTATATTACAGTTTATGTAATATTATATATTACAGGTTACCACAAAAATTATTTTCATTAAAAAACCAAAAACCAAAAAAACAAATCCCAACAAATTAAAACAGAAAAAACTTTTTTTTTTTTTTAAATGGTAAAAATTCTAATTACATTAAAGCAGATAGTTTTCTGTTAATGACCTTTCATTATGTACTTCTTTTCCCTCCTGTCCCCAAGTCTATGGCATAATACAACACTTAAAGATAAATATAAGATATTCTTTGGAACGTAAATGCGGTGCAATACAAAGTAAAAGCATTGCAGAGGTAAAAATAGGCTCTCACACTTCAGCTTTGATTTTTGTTCACTCCGGAGAGGTGTCACTTCATATTAACTATACACATTTGTATTTTTTTTATTATGTAACACAGTAATAGTTTACTACTGACTCATGATTTTCTAAATGTTTACTGACATTCATTAAAATTTGATCTGCAAAGGCCTAACACCAGAAGCTTGTGTTCCATCACATATCAAAGGAGTCTCAATGAAGTCCATTAACATTATTCAGGTAAGTAGTAACTGGATGCATCATGCTGTGATGACAAACAGTCTTGCAGTGTGCCTGTGTGGGCTAAGTCCGTCAAAATCTTAACACCTTTTAAATTGTCATTGTGTTCATTGACATATTTTACAATATGGTACATAGTGTAAATTTTACAATGGTATATATTCCAAATTTACTCATATTTATTTTTCCTGGAATAACTTGTGAAATAAGTCTCCTTGCTTTAACGAGCATATAAAGGTTGCCTGCACTCAACTATTAAATTAAGAAGAACTTTCTCAGTTACTCAGACTATTTGTGTATGTTACTTAATAAGCTCGCTCAGCAATACTGCAGATAGGATTTGTTGGATTCACACTCTCCTAATTGCTTACAAATATTTCAGTGCTGCTAAGAAAACAGAATAACTATGTAACATTATATAATATGTATCATTGCTTGGTCCTGACACCAACAAGAGGAAACTACACAGAAAAGCTTGCTGAAACACTTCACCTTCAGGGTTTCATTGAGTTCCTTTTCTTTAAAGAATTAACGACAAAGTTTTTTAGTAAGACTCCCAACTGGAAGCTTAAATATTTCTTGTTCAATAAAAGATGTACACTGTACAACTGCTTTAATGGCATTTTCACAACTCAATTGTGGTCACAAATTTGCTTTTTGTATGTGTACAGGTAGCACGTGCCCAGAGTAAAATTAGGTGATTTGATATCGTTTTTTTACTGCTTGGTAATTTTGTAATGTTTGTACATACATATTAGCTGCATTATATACAGAATTCACTAACTTGTAACAGCTTTAAACTTTACATATCAGTTTAAAAAAATTAAATTACAAGATTTAAAAAAAGCGTAAGTTTTATTTGAGGCAGAACAGTAATTTCAGTGCATTTATTTATTTATTTTCAGTCCCCTTTCTAAAATATACATATACATGTATATTAAGTACACTTTCCATGTTCTTAACCCCTTTACAGGATGTTGGCAGGAGTGGAACAGGTGGAAGGAAGACTGTGATAAATATTTATTGTACATGATAGCTTTTATAGCTATGTTTGCCTCTATGAAATATAGGTATTAGAGTCACCTGCTTCCCAAACTTCCATTCCCAGTTCAGAGTGAAACACCTAACTTACCACGACAAAGAGAGCACCAAAAGCATAAGTGTGCTTTGCCTTCTGTACCAGAATATTATTCTGCTACAAGTCAGCATGGCTATGTATCCTCAAAAGGATTTATGCCAAGACTTGAAGTACAGAGAATGATTATTTTGGATCGGACTTGACCATTTACTACACCATAAATGGCATGAGAGCTGAGGTGTGCCCCAAAGCTAGCGGTGCTCCCATGAGATGGGATCCCTGACAACCCCTGTGACTGCCCGGTGCTTTGAGATGCACAGTCTGGGTATTTTCAGAAACTCTTTGGTCTCCATCTCCAGTGTGAAGCAGATGAGGAACCACAGTGCATCCCAGCCGTGGTGCATTAATTGGAGCTTGGGAGGACCACAGCTCAGCTAGGAAAGTTTGGGGGAAGAGCTCACACATACAAGAGAGCTTCCTCCTTCAAACCCGATAGTGAATAACGTAGCTGAAAACAGCTATACCTTCACAAAGAAAGCTTACAACTGTCTAAAAACATTAATTAATGAAAGCTCATAATCCATTAATTATGCTATACATTTATTTCCTTTATTAGGACAGATGCTCTATTAGCGTACAATGTTCTTGTTCCTGTGAGAGAGTGTCAAGTGCTGCTCTTGTCTTGACATACACCTGATGTAAAGCATCAGTTCAGTAACCTCTTGCACATGAGTTTTGCACAAGAATAAAAGTTACTTGCTCGTTGTTTTTCTCTTCCCTCCATCCCAGCAACTTCCCCTCTCCCCCCCAGTAAATTCTCTGTTGAGCAAGCCTGAATATAATGCAAACAAACTTGCATTCGAGGGGCAGAGTAGCACCTCTCCACGGACATCAGCTGACAGCACAGCTTAAGGGTCAGTAGAAGAACAGGGCACACCCGGCAAGCGATGTCGCCAGGTGTGAGGGGAGACGGGCCTCCCTCTCCCTGCCCAGCGCCACTGTGTTCTGAAGAAAAGGGACGACATTTCTTTTCGCCCTTACTAAGGGGGGCTCCGGCGCTCCGAGGCAGCAGGGACAGCCCCGCGGCAGGAGCGGACAAGCGTAGGTGGCTGCGGCTCCGGGCGACAAACCTGCCTGGAAAGGGGGAGATGAGGGTCCTGCCCAAGGGGCGCTGACGGGCACGTTTCGAAAACAACCCCCCAGCCACTGATTAGTTCTGCTCGCACTAGATGCGCTCCGGAGGGGCGGGGGGGAGGAGAAACCTACTAAAAAACTCACTCAACGGAAAGGAGTGGAGGGGTGTGCGTGGTGGAAGTAGCAAAACTGCAACACGGCCGGGTTACAGAATTGAGAGTATTCTCTCCGTTTCATGTTGCCCTTATGAAAGACAAATACTGTTTAGCAAGTTCTTGCCCCAAAGCGAATACCCTATCTTCTAAGGGCTCAGGGGGAAAGAGTTTTTTTTCTGTTTGTCTGCACAAATGTCAAAGTTACAATTCCTTTAAAGAAAATTACACACACACGTGATCTGTTAGCGCTGTTTTTAACGCACACAGCTACAGAAGCTAATATCCCACAAGAGGAAATCCTGGCTAAAAGTTGCTTCTAGCGTGTGCGTCCCATTCATTAAAGCAAACCAGAGACTCAAGAAATCTGCATGCGATGTCGCTGTCAACCCCGAGCGTATTCCCCCATTCGTAAGGCTTCTCCCCCTTACCTATGCCTCGGGAAAAACTACTTTTTTGCCCCTTTACCACGCTGGGGGGGTGAGGCAAGCAACCGGTTTGAAGAACCGGGCGGTAAACGGGAGTATGGAAGATGGGAGGTGGATGCCAGGGGCTGGCAGGAGTTGTTCTCGTCCGGGTGCCGCTGCTTGCTTGAGCCGGGGAAGGTGCTCAGCAGAGTCTGGCCATGGGACACGCGGAAAGAACACGTTCCCACGTCTCCCGCATCCCTCCGCGGACGCTTAAGTGGCCGGCGCGGCAGCCACAGCACACAGCTCCGCTCCAATCCCAGCGGCACCCTCGGGACAAGAACCCCGACAGGGAGTCCCGTCGGTGGGGACGCTCTGTGCTCCTATGCGGAACCCTCTGGCTGCCCTCTAAGACAGGGCTGCGCAGAGTGCTCGGGGGGCTGCGGAAGGGAGCTGCCGTCACGGGGAGAGGTGTCCCGAGCAGCCCAACTCTTCCCGGACCATTAGGGGAAGGTTCCCCCCTCGCCATCCGGAATGCCGGCTGAGAGCTGAGCGAAGCCAGCTAAAAAGTCTTGAGAAAAACTTTTGGGGGAGGAAAGGGTGAGCCCATGCCCATGCCGGCAGCGACCAGAGACCAAACGGCAGGCGGGTCCTGCGGTACGGGCCACCTGCCGAGGGCGAGCACGCCCTGTGGACACTTGCGGGTGGGGACTCCACGACACAGATACATCTAACCACTTGCCCCTTCCCTCCCACCCTGCCCGCTGCGGCTCACGGCGACGCGAAAGGGGAAAGCCCGTTTCTCGCACAGGTACGTC
>VXBJ01002331.1:177724-200257 GCA_013400055.1 Nycticryphes semicollaris
TCCCATGTTTGTAGAATATTAGTAAAAAATTCAGTAAAAAACCCATAGTGTATAGGTGCAACATATTCATATTGCATATACTACAAATACTTCGAGAAGTTTATACAGTTGGTCGCCTCCTATTTTTATTGTGAAAAGTACTATGCTTTCAGCATAGTTACCTTTAATAATGATATCCTGAAATACACTGGTTTTCAGATAGTTGGAAAAAATGTGCTTAAACAGTGTCCAGTTGGCCTAGTTTTTGAGGCGGATAAGAATACAATCAGGCTTTCGAAAATACACATACTAAAAAGCAGATTTTTTTTTTTGTTAATGTTAAAGCAGATATTTAAAGAGAATAAAAGAGCCTACAGATTGCTTACCTCTATTTTTGGCATGATCCATTTACAAGCCAACGCAAAGCAAACAAGATAGTTATGTCAGATAAAAAAACAGTCTCCAAAAGCAGAAGTGACTGTTCATGCTCCCCTTTCATTGAAAAAAGCTCTTTCTCTTATAAACCTATTAGCGCCACTTTAATTCATGCAGTTAATTTCTCTTTCCACTTCATAGACCAATCCCAAGAGGGGAAAAATGTCCTCAGCTCAACTCCTTATATGAGGCAGGCAGATTTAGCAAGTCTTGATCTGAGAAAGTACTAATGCAAATGCTTAAGATTAAACATGTGGTTATGTGCTTTTCTGAATGAGAATCTGTGTCAGGATGCTTATTTAGCTACAATTCTGATATTAAAAAAATCTTACTGTGTTGGCTGACCTAATACACAAAGTAGCGTTCTTTTGAGTGTTCCTTTTGTTTCATACATTTTGGTTAAGTTACATAGAATATGTAAGTATTTGTCTGAGAGACATAAATTAGCTAATAAGCATTGCCTGCTTTAATTCCAAAATTATTTTTATTGCACTCATTGTCGTACGAAATTACTATGATCGAGCCCAGGAGACACCTTCTAGATACAGTGATATAAAAATGCTGAATGATTCATATTTGTGGATAGATGTGCAAAGAAAAGTTCTCATAAGATATACATAAAGCTAATTAATACTGGTGTAAAGTTGAGTTCTGGGCACATATACTACCCCATGCTAGTGTTGCTGTGTTTCACTCCGGCATAAAAGCAGGCAACACTCAGGTATTCCAAGTACTAACTATCTCAGTACCTCCAGCATAGGGTGGATAAATGCACAGCTTGAACACATAAGTAAAGCCAAGGAGCCAATATTCCTTTAAATCTCAGGTTTCTAGGATGGCCAGTTGCACCTGACATACTGCAAATGTTCTCCACTTGTATTTTTGACTTAAATCCTAAGAATAGGAAAATGTAAAAGCCCACTAGGACACAGTATAGCATAAAGATGCCAGAGCTAGCTTTAAATGAATTATTTTGGGTACTGGCAACAGTCAAGCTGTGATAGCACGGAGCTAACTCTGCGTAAGAAGTTTATTCTGCTGCATGGGCAAGTTTAGCAGTCTGTCCTGCACTCCATGCTGTTTTTGTGAGATGGCTGCAACACAATATTTTGCATAATACTTCTCATGCAAAATGTATCCAACAGAGCAGAGGCACGTGGTAAAAAGCATTCGCTGGGCTAGAGCTTCGCTGCGCTATAATATTCACAAAATACTGTAGCAATTTTTGTCTGTTTGTGATACTACTTCACCCTTACTCAGAACTTTCCTGGGTGAAATGCAGGCACTATTGGAATGCATCCCCTATTTCTCTTGAGAGAAAACATTCACATGACATGAAAGAAATGAGGTGTTTCTAAAGGAAGGCTACTTCACTATTTATAATAGAACATGTGTGCAAGGTAAAAGTTTCCAAATGCCTGCAATTATTGCAAGACTCTGAAATGAAATTAACAAGTTCAAGAGTGCTGCAGCTAGTAGGACACAGCACAAACCACAAGTATCTCTCTCTCTCTCTCTCTGTTTTTAATGCCAGTCACAAGAACAAAATCTCAGTCCCCAGGCCCATGGTGGGCTGCCACTGCATCCTAAAGAGATAGCTCATGTGTCAAAACACATTAACTTCCTTGGCAGGTGGGCAAGGGACGACTATTCAAAGAGGTATTGAGTCCAGTGATTAAGGAGTATGACGACACAATAGTAATTTCAATTAACAAAATGTAGAAATAGAAACATTTGGAAAATGTTCATGAAAGAACAGCAGGGGGACAGACTAACAGGACTCAATTTTCAATACCATAAAACTAAGAAATAAAAGCTAGGCTAAAGCCCTTGTAATCACATATTAGTGATTAGAACTAAAGATTAGAGATCTATATGGAATCAGAAATTTACAAAGATAATTGTCTTGTTGCCACAACAAAATAAAATTATTACAACGTTCATATTCATATTATCTTTCCAAAACTTTACTGGTTTGTAAACAGTGCCATTTTAGCCACACAAAATTAAGAGAATTACCTTAAGTGGGACAGGGAGTCATATTACTCTGTATTATGCATAATATTTAAGCTTTTGTGTTAAAATTACTTGTTTACAAGAACAACAGGATAGGGAGTAAGGGGAGAGGTAAGTACTGGTAGACACAGGAACACAAAAGAAAAAATAAGTAACACTAAGTAAGAGCCTTAGAAGGACTATATAATCCCTTGAAGCTCTACATGGTACTGCATTACATCATGTTTTGTATAACATGTTTTTCCTTAACTGTGCCCAGGACACTGCAACTACTGTGATGAGATCAGAGAGATGGAATACTGAAATGGTGGAAGGCTGCACAATGGTTCTTGTAAACCTTTTGCATTTTAGAAGAATTTGCAAACATTCTACAGGTACTTTCTACCCTGAGCACTGGCAGTACTCTGACGAGATGCAGAAAGCTTGGAATGTATAGAAGTAGGGGTTTTTTTTTGAAGGTTGATAAGTGTTAAGTTTTGGAAAAGAACTTAAAACTTGTTTTGCAGCTTTTGAAAAAGTCTGTAAACTGTTGAGATTTGTTTGCATGTAAAGAGTACAGTGATCGCCATTGTTGGAGAATAAATATAGCTTTTGACCATTATACGATACAGTATGATAATTTCTATACCCCTGAAGGCTTGCTAGAAATGCAAGTGCTATGCTTGTATGACTTTGTATGTCCCAAAATAATTTTTAAAAGCTTTACCTTTAGGAGAATAAAAAAAATTATTATATTAGAAAACTTTAGTACGATATTATTAAGAAAGATTAGGTAATCATTTTACATTGTAGAAATTTTTGGTCAGCCATACTCAGTGTCTCTTTTTGATTGATAAGATGATTTAAAAAAAGAGCTAATTACCAAGAAATAAAGGAAAATAGTGTGAAGCACTGGCCAACCACTTCAAAATTACAGAAAAAAATCAAATAATTTTAAGGAGTCAAAGAAACAATGAAAACATTATTTAAATGACAATTGTGTCAAGTTGTTTCCTGCAATACAGGTTTATTTTTTATTTTAATTCCAAAAATAAAAACCAAAAAGACCAAAATTAAAAAGATTTTTCCCTACTTCATCTTACGAACTATGCCACTGAAATAGAAATGTCATTTAAAGAAGTGACCACTTTTCTTTTGTCAGGTATGCAGTAATTGAACCAACACTAAGCAAACAAACACCCAAAGCAGCCCTTTGTGCACATCCTCCCTGCCAGATGCATTGCATGTGACATATCTGGAATAGCTTCTGCACCGAATCAAACCTTTCATTCCCAAAGACACCTTTGTGGGAGGAAGACAAAGGCCAGGTTTCAGTTTCGATCTTAAATTATTCGGTTTCAGTGCAAGATCAGTTCAGTGCAAGGTCAGTAGTCAATATTGATAAATATCGTCCTATCTATAGACATTGCACTCTTGCTCCACTAAATGTCTTCTCATTCTGCTAGGTCCTTCTGCAGCATTTTATGACTATTAATCATACCTTTGTCTTGCCTGTAAAACTGTACCTCTGTCAGTTGGTGCCTAAGATTTAAACTTGCACTGCACAAGTATCAGTTTTTCTTCCTTCCAGCTCTATAGAGAATTTCTGTAAACCAGCAGAGGAGGAGGACATAAGTGCTGGCAGCAGATGCATGACTCTCAGCTCTGCCTGTCCTACGCCGCATCATGGCTGCCACCCTGGCTAGGAACGAATGAGTTAGTTAAACCCAGACAAAGCTGAGTCCCAACTGGAAATAGGAAAAGGAAGTGGTTACTTATGGGCAATCTTAGACAGCATTCTTCAAGTGAACGTTGCTTTTGTGTGCAGTGGGTGGGTACTCCTGGGTTCTCGCTGATGAAAAACTGGGACCAAGAAGCACCGATGAGAAAAGGTTTCAATCATATACTTTTGTCTAGGAAATTCCATCCAATTTTGCCAGAAAAGTGACTTCCTGTGGCTGGACCACCGCCCTGAAACAGAGTTGGATGTCAATCTGTTGATGATTAGAGAACTCCCAACTAGATCAGAAAGCTGTGATATTTCCTTAGCTGTACAGCTAACATCAACATAGCAGACCTTCCACTGGTTTCCCATGGAATTTTTAATTAAGTTCAAGAACTCTTTGCTTATCTTTATAGTAGGTTTAGTTATGAAGTATTTGCAGAATCAGATTGTGATGTCACTGGGAAGTATCTGCAAATAGCAGTGATTATTTGATAAGATGGAGTGAAAGGAAAACAGTGTGATACGGTCAAGCTATATAGGTACTAGCAAAGCAGCCAGTTAAATGAAATGTAGAGTAAACTTGTACTGGTACTTGGCAGAGAAAAAATATGAACTATCAATATGAGAGAAAAGTATAATTTTTGTTACCTTAGTGAGGTCTGAGAGTTTCTGCAATTGTCATCCCAGATTTTCTTCTGATGACACTTTTAATGAAGGACCCAGGCAAATAAATACATGTTGGTGAAACTGAGAAAAAATAACTGAAATGTAGTAGCTTAAAAAAAAAAGGTGTACAAGACCCAAACTGATCAGTGAAAGAAAACACAATACCTAGGAGAAAGATTGTGTAAAGTCTAGACCTTGAGACCTCTATTTACCTTTGTACTTGCAACTTGTGCCACTGTTGTTTGAGTAATTCTTCTATATTTCTTCTGCACCACACATACATTATATTACCTTGCAAGTGTGATCAAAGGAAAAATAGCAAACAGAAGAAATGAGGGTGTGGTGTACTTGCTAAAACTTCTTTTACATATCAAACCTGATTTTAAACAAGGCCATGGAATAGTTATATTGAATTGCATATGCTACCTTAAAAAAAAAAAAAGAGAGACTGTATACTAACTATAATAATTGTTTCATAATACTGAGCAATTTTGGATTCACTATTTTTTAGTTTTAAAATAAATTTAAAAAAGAGAAATATAAAAGCTGATCCTAAAGATCAACTTTTGAATGAAAAGTGTCCTAAAGTCACATGATACTACCTTAAACATTAACAAAATCTATTAATCAAAACAACAACATTAATGAAAAAGTTCTTTACTGGATCAGCCCCATTTAACTAGTTGACAGCTTATAAAAATAAAGTGTGACAAATCAAAATCTTTCACTTCAAAATTAGGAACAAAAGAATGGAAACAGCATTCAGTAAAAGTGATGAAAAAACCTGCAGAAAAAAACATATTTATAATGTATAAAGTAAGAAAGTATTGTTACACTTACAATGAAATCCGTAAGATTTCCACAGGGGCTTGTTTGAATTTAGATGTATTTTCTAGG
This sequence comes from Nycticryphes semicollaris, assembly GCA_013400055.1. Classification (NCBI taxonomy): domain Eukaryota; kingdom Metazoa; phylum Chordata; class Aves; order Charadriiformes; family Rostratulidae; genus Nycticryphes; species Nycticryphes semicollaris. Next base: position 183,423 of record VXBJ01002331.1, read on the forward strand.
CAAAACACGCAACAGTAATTTGAATTTTGCCAACGGTGAATAATTCACTGTGTCCTTTTGTAAAGCTGCCCCAACAGCTTTTACTTGTCATGTTAAAAATCTAAGCTACTGTCTCCAAACTAAACCCACACCATGTTGATTTATGGGGGCTTTGTCTTTAAAACTTACCCCTTTCAGTGGTGTCTTGCTTTACCAGTGGGGCTTGCTGAATATCCTGCTCTACAGCACACGATACAGACCACACGACATGGAACTCAGTCCTGATGGTCCTCACTCGGTGGGATACAGGTTTTGTGGAAGTAGTTTTGTCCATGAGTCTGTGGAGTAAAGGAGGTCCAACAGCTCCAGCACTCGCTCGGTTGGCACACACTGGTTACAGCAGCTTTTTCAATTCATAGACTAGTCTTAGCAACTACAGCCCCAGCCAAGCACACGGAGCCAAGTTCTGTTCTTAGTTACACTGATGTAATTCTGAATAGATGCTGGCCTGTTTTATTCATTCATAGCTCATGCCAGTGTTAATGTATTTGGATATGAAAATGACGCTTATTCAAGCAAACTCCAAATCATGTAATAACACCGTTCCCACCAAAATTAATGAAAGGTTTGACTAGAGTGAAGACTTTGGAATTTTGTAAATATCCAGTTAGTGTATAATTAGCTGCCAAATTCAAACTTGTTTGCCACTGAAGTAAAGGCAACTCTGCTGAATTTATTGGAACTGCATCTGGTTTCAAACTGCTACCACAGTTCCACTTAAACCAGAAGAATTTGCATGCTTGAAAGAGGAATTTGGAATAATAAGTGTTTAAACCAGGCTGTGTAGAAAGTGTTGGTCCGTATTTCCTTTCACCGTAGCATAAATTTAGGAGAATCAGCTTTTACTCTCATATATATTTGATGCAAGACAGCTAAGAAATGTGCTGAGCTTTTTTCCTGGTTTTGCTTTCCACATCTGAAAACAAAAAGTATTAGCAGTGTTTCTGTACTCTCAGTAAATAAATATTCCACCATAACTCTATTCTGAAGTTTGTATATGTACTTATAAAGTGCCATTAAAAAAAAGTAATTTTTATGCAAAAGTTATGGATTTTGACTTAGTGATGTTGAAGCCAACAGCAGATAACTTTCCAGCAAACTGGATGTTAACATCATTAATGACTGATTTCCTGAGGATTATTGCTATTATAAATTAAATTCAGTGGCTTAGAACAGAAATTCTACAATTTTGGCTGCTGCCCTCCCCCGCCCCCTTTACATTTGTTATGACATGATTTGAGGCACATTTAGGAGAACAGCTATTTTTAAATTACTGTTTCTATCCTTATCTTTATCCTGACTGCCTTGGACATATGTATTTTTACCAAAAATCCAAACCTCATAAATTAGTGCATAATTCAGCTAAAAGCCTAAACATTTAAATTCAGTAGAGAGGGCATGAAGAAAGGAAATGAGTATACTGCAGCTTCAAGTATAGATAAAACTGACGCCAATTAAAATTCATCTCAAACCGACCTGGGTGTATTCTGCCTGCATCTGTGAGGAACTTTTTTTTCTCCATGCATTTCTTTCACCACTCTTACAAAAGAGAAATGCAGTTAAATGGAAACTAGTGCAAACTTCGTGCAAATGATTCATACTGCTTTCGTATTGCTGTATTTTACTGAAGCAACGCAAAGGATCGTAATATTAGCACAATGCTTAAAAAACAGCAGTAAATTTAGAATAAAGAGCTCTGCATTTTGCTGGCAACCGAGGAGTTCAAACAGAAAACATGCCAGCAGTATAGACCAATGCATTATCACCCCCTCCCTCTTGCTGCATAACTGTGCTTCATAATATGCCATAACATTGGCAAGCACAGCTCAGAGCTTTTTAAGAACACAAGGAAGCTCATGAATAATGGTTGAATCAGGAAAGTGATAATTAAATGAGACAACTGAATGCCAGTGGAGTCCCCAGTGGAAAATACTCTTCAGTAAAGATCATCTCCACCTTTCATTTTGCTGATTTTAGCAGTACATTGCTAAAGCCATTTTTCAAACTGACTTTTTTTAAAAAAAATATTAATGTTCCCAAACCATGTGTGGTATATTCACGTGTAACTTCTATTTTAAAATGCAAAGTATTTATTGTTCTTCAAAGAGAAAAAGAAAAAAAAAGCTTTAATTTTTGACTCAGTGAGATAAAACATTTTGCTGTTTTACAGAACTAATTGACATCATAAAATTGACATTAAATATGCAACAATGACTAATGGCTAAATTGTAAGCATCTCCTGGCTCAAATATTTACTGTGTGTTTCTCCTAGTATAGGAAAGTATAGCTGTTTTCATTTCACCTCAAATTCCACTTACTCTGTGGCCTCAGAGCACACGTGCTTATCAGGAGTGTCTACTCCTTAGCTGCCAGTCTCAAGGAAGACAGCTCTAAGCTTTTTATATAATAAGCTTCTCTACTAACTTCCCTTCTGTCACAGCACCACACTCCTGAACTTGTGATGGAAGGAGAGGTTGCCATGTTCTTCATACATTATTCCAAATGCGGTAGGATTTAGAGCCAGAAGCTGCAAGCTGTGGACCACACTTGTTTTTTGTTGTTCTTCATATTTGCCAAAAAAATGTTTTTTTCATGGTACAGGATTTAACTCCTCAAAAAGGAAATGAGAAGTCAGTCTCATTATGGAACAATAAACTTGCTTTCTATTAAAGGACTAAAAATTGAAGCAACTTCAATGGCTCAAGCTTCATGTGGATAGGACAGTGAAACACAATAGTTTTTTGTGACTTATAGTGTATATATAGTGAATAAGTGAATGAATTAATTTTTTATTTTATATAAAATTTTGTTCCTTTTTTATCACCTGACTTCTCATTCTTAAAAAAACCGAACAAAACCACCTCAGAACTGATTCATAATCGATCTTAATGTTGCTTTTCAAACAAACTCAGAACATCTTTTTAATCTTTTTAATCATAATCAATTTAATCAAGTATTGTATGTCTTATATATCTAGCTTGACAGCTTTGCATTCAAGGTTGACTAGATATTTTTAGCATCTGAAATGTGTAAATTAAAAGTTCTGGGAAAAATTGATTTGGCATAGGTTATGTAAAACAACATACAGACTATTAGCATTTAATATATATTTATGGGATTTTCAGAAAAAATACTTCCTTCAGCTGGAAAATACAAAGGAAAATGCAGGAATCCTTATACTAAAAAGCACAAAAGGTCAAAAGCTTTATCACACCAGCATCGCAAGGCTGCAGAAATGGATTTCTTTTGTTTTTAGAGAGATTGTAAAAGCCTATCAACATGATTTATTCACAGACCATGGTAGTATTCCTAAAGCCTTAATCCACTGTAACCAAGGTCCTATGTTGGGTATGTATAAAGGCATAAAATTAAACCACAGCACTTAACCCGTTCAAGGAGAAGGAATAATATTAAATTTCATATTATTTTCCAATAAGGTATTTTCACATCTGTAGTTCCTCCCCCTCTTGCTTCTCTAGGTGGCTTAGGTGTTTTGACCAATGCAGATTGAACATCTTACGGGTGCACACAGGTTTTTTGTTTCAGTTCCATTTTACACTGTGCTATAACAGTCTTTCTTCCAGAGGAAATGAACATGAATATATAACCTTGTATATACCCTTCTGAAAGTTGGAAAACTCTGAATCACCTCTGTTCTCAGCCAGACAGCATGATGTGAAGTATTGATTTAAACAGTTATTTTCCAGCCAGATTGGTTCCCTGATCCAGTTCACTGTGCAGGCACACAAGCAAGCTGGTAGAACATCAACTGGAGGTTCTTGCTTAGGTTAGCATAACTACCAAAATGTAGGCTCCAATTTAATTTCTTTATACCAGCTTGATTTCCCCCCCTTAACTAGAAATTTAATAATTTATTTCAAAATGAACTGTATTTTAAATTTCATTTAATGATTTTTCCCATTTCTTTTGGGGGGGCAGAAGTGACAATTGCTGGGAAACAATGAATCTAAACTAATTTCTTCCATAAATTTTAGTTGGTAATCCAAAGAAGCAACAGAAATAAGGTCTTGTCTATGAGGACACACACAAATCTTAGTTCATATTTTGGAGATAGTGCCTGTGACACTGGTATTACGGAAAAAAGATAGAGATGAGGTTATGCAGACTGATGCTGCCAATTACACATTAGAGATAATTCAGATTATTTCCTTGTGACTTCAGAAGAGTAATAAATCAGGACAGAAAGTTCCTTATAGCTCTCCATATGCTAACATGTACATAAAAAGATTGGAAAAATGTCTTGAAATGCTACATTAGAGAGAACTTTAAAATTTCAGTCTTGGTAGTAAAGCTATAGATGTCAATAACCAGATACAATCCTTTTCTTTCCTAAAAAAACCCACAACCAAAATGTGCCTTTGATGACATAGATTACAAAGACTGATTTCAGCCCTGTTATTTGTCCTTGTAATATTTAAGAAGAATTTGTTTCGTGACTAATACTATCATTATCCTCTCAAAAAGGTTAGATTCTTGCCCACACTTGGCCAGAGATTTAGGTAAAAAGTGTTTTCTTTAGTATGGAATGTTAAGGAGGAGGAGATAAATTGACGTGAAAAAAAGTAAACAGCAAAAATGGACGAGCAGAGATACAAGGCTTTATCTTAATTACCATTATTATTGTATGTTTTGTTTAACAATCTATGTGAAACAGAAAAAGGAATGCGTCTTACTGAATACACCCACATGAAAATGAAAACTGCAGTGTTGAAAATTTCACAATTGACTTCGACAGAAACTTGCTTGAACATAATTCAGTAAATATGAATTTTAATGCAAAAATTATAACCTTAAATAGTCTTAAAAAGTTAATTGTTTGCAACACACTGCATCTTTAAGGCTATATTGTAGTGTATTGGTGTTATTTAGATCCCATTTAAAAAAAACCTACAGTATCATTCCTAATGCTGAGACAGACCAAAGAACTCTTGAAAATTACATAACCTAGTGAATTAGGAGAGATCTGAAAACTAGGAACCTCTGAATTCTTACCTTTTCTTTGTCACTGCCTTTCAGGTTAGCTGGAGGCATCTCTCCTGCTTCAGTATTCACGGCTGTATAAAAGACATGACAATATTTAAGTAATTCACTAGTTCATTAGAAAAAAAGAAAAATTTCTGTTGGGAAAAAAATTTCTAGTTGTAAAATATTAAAGGACTGATTCTGCAGCCTTGGCATGCACTAGGACTGTGGGCAGAGAGGCACTTTAGTCCAGAAAACATCTGAATTGCTAGTAAAAAGATTGCTCCAACCCTTGGATGATGTGTTGCTGCAGCTGCACAGTGAGATGGATCAGGTAACCTTCCTGGCTAAGCAACCAGCCTTGCAAAAACAGTGGCACTGGAAAAATGGCAGGGACCAAAGGGGCAGCCCTTTTCTGGAGCAGAGCTGACTCTGGAGAGAAGTGGTTGTGAAACTATGGTCTGAGTACGGCCAGGGATATTCCTTGAAGTGAATCACCTCTCCTCAGGGAGAACACTGGGGAAATAACACCCTGGAGACAATGGTAAAATGCTCTCTTACTTTTCTGCCTCGTTTACATGCTCAGCCAGTAATTTCTGGAATGGTACTCAACACAGAATCAAATGAAAGAAACATTTCATACATTTTCATATGTTCTTGTCTTTATCATCTTCCTCCTCTTTTTCCTTTTCAACTCTGAAGTTTATTAGTTTAAACAGGGGAAACCAGGAAGGAGAATAATCAGCTGAAGGAGCAGACCAAAAATATTATTAAGCAGTTTAGTGAAGAAGTGATGTTTTCGAATATTTGTGAAATCACATATTAACATTTTCTCTTAGGAAATTATCTCCCTTTCTATGTTTTTTTTATTTTAAAAATATTTATCCCAAATACATACATCTATGTTTTTCCCTGTATAATACGTTCATGAGTGTGGTATAGAAATGTAAGTCACCCAAGATGATTAAAACTACAGCTGGTTAAAATAGGCACGGTTATTAATCGCTTAATTGGCTGTGTTTGCAGGGAGTTAATTTTTAAGTAATACTTTCCTTCTTGGGTTTTTCATGATTTTACACAAACTTATTTCTGACAAAAAAGAGTGAATACATTCCTAAATTTATTGTCTTGTCTCCGATTATACAAATGATTTATTGTAGTTTGTTTGTATTTCTGTTCTTCAGTTGTCCTAGAACCAATTTAATAAAGAAGGCAACCTTTTCCTTCTTTCAGGTAGAAAGAAACCTCAGAGTTAGGAAAATATCAAAATGTTATGGAGTTTTCAACCTTTTCAGTCAAGCCCCTTGTTCCAAAACCACTAAAAATATACAAATTCCTTTAATCCTTTAGGAGTAACATTAAAGAGAAATTACAGCTATAACCAAATAAGAGCATTTGTTTTTCACATAAATGGGAAGAGTTCCATGGAAGTTGTAGCCAGGACCACAAAGGCATGTTGCTAAAGTGATAAAGCTTTCCATGTGAGCATTACTTCACGTTAACCTACATACTCCCCTAAATTAGTTCAGATACTACTGAGAGCAAAATACTCGATTTTTCGGTGTAGAGTTGTGCAGATCATACCTTTGGAAAGTTTTATTGCCTCTGCACTACAGAACAAGTGTTTGCAATTGTCAGGGGTTACCTTCTGACATCTTCATGCAAATTCATCTTGGTGAAGTTATGAACCTTTCATACTTCAATGTTGGTACCTGGCTAAGTAAGTATTTAGCAGCATTTAGTAACTAAAATCTCTCAGACCTGCCCCCTTTATGTTGCGGCTTCGGCCTCGATCAGTCTTTGCTACACTTCACATCTGCTGCCTCCAGAGAAGATATTGCATTACCTTTCTTTTCTAATTTAGGACATCTATGCTAATTCATTCTTATTTTAGGATCACGGGTCATCATATTACAAACCATATGGAGGTCTTTCCTTCCTGAAGCAGGCTTCAGACCCTTATTTAAATCTTTAATTCCTGATTGAAGTAACAAACTTCAAATTAATTTTAAAATCATAACCCTTACTTGTACAAATAAGTAAGTCTGGGGACCTTGATTTATACATTTAAGGCTCTAAAAATCTATACAATGATAACTCTTTCACCTTCTACAGCAGATGCTCTGTGAAGCCCTGGGTTCCTGTAAGCATGGGGCACACCATGCTCCCGCTGCAGCAACATGGAACTATGTGACTGTCAGCGTGTCTCTCCAGAGAGCATCACTGTGAAGAAGGAAGCTGCACTAAAGACAGAGAATGACTGACAGCAAGAACTAAGTTTACATCAGCTAACACTGAGAAACTAATGAAAACCACTAAACTTCCATTTCCTTTAATCAAAGTAGTTTTTGATTTCAGTTTTGAGAACTACATGTAAAAGAAGTATTTAACAAAATAGAAGCAAATGGAATAGTACGAATGTCCAGAAACATCTTAGAAACCTGAAAAACTACCTGAGGGATGATATACAAAAAATAAGACTTGTAGTCCAAGAACCTAAACCAGAAACTTGAACTAAGCAACTTGCTACTTCATAACAGATACAGGAATGTTTATGTAATTCTGAATGCAGATCAAAGTGACACATCCAAGATCACTCAAGACCTGTGAGACACAGACAAACTTTTGTCTCAGTGTTTTTGAATTCCAGTCAATAATTTCTTTTCTAGATTAGATTAAAAATCTGTTTGGGGAAGATTCCTAGGTATTTAGAAACAATTTAGTTTTTTAATTTATGTGTCAACTTTTATTTTTTATTTGTTTTATATACACATCTAGAGTATAAAAGCATTTGTATTAGTTACATGAACGTATGTACCCAAGCTGTAAAAACAGGGGCTAAGAAAGAGCACTAGGTATGGGCTTAGGTGGTGATTCTCCTAACATCATTCAGTCCCCTTAAATGATGAAAAGCTGATGGAATTAGATCATCAATTACTTCTATTATTGTGAATTTCAGACTTCCTTTCTTTTTGTGATATTTCTCATACCTTGGCCATTTTCACCTCAGAGTATCCAAGTGCAACTAAAGGGACTTTGTCCCAATTTAAAAAATAACAAATATGGTCTTTACCCAGTGACTCAGCACAAACATTTTTGCCCAAATCGTGTATTTTTCAGAATTGTTAGTCTAGTCATGAAACATGGGTCCATTGAAATTGTTCTACAGCCTTGAATAGAATATCTAAGTTAATGCTTCAGTAATTACATTGTGTATGTAAAGCATTAGAGAGTTGTATTCATAACGCAACAATTAAGGAATCTGTTATAAACATATACTTTCAGGGGCTAAACTCAAGAGAAAATATTTTGGAAAATTTGGTAAAAATTGCCAGTCATTTTTGAAATGAAAGTAGAATTTTTTTCAAGTATCACTTTGGTTTTTCTCATCCCCTCCAAAAACACCTGTTGTGTAATAGAGTGTACAGTTTTACTAAACCTAAAGGTTCTTTTCTCAATGTGGAGCTTGTCCCTGTCACCCACTAATTTTACATAACAAATGAAAAATTGCCAGCACTTCTCTGAAGCCTGGAGATACAAGCTGTATCTTATGGGCTTTTTTCCTGTAGTGAGTTGATTACACTTGTAAGAAGGTGTGAGTTCCAACTAAAAATTAATTGATTTGAGGTTTCAAAAAGTCTTTCTTTTTTTTTCCTTTATGCAAAAATTGTGCAATCTTGCCCTGTGGACCTTTTCCTCACTTGGGCCCATTCATCTATCATCTTTATTCATCATCACTTCAGAGTACTATCTGTCAAGCCAGATTGGTACTGGCTTGAGTAGATTTAAAAATTACTGTGTTTGGGAAGACAGTCATTCCAAGAGCTGACTAAGCTCAGAAAAGGCCCCTTATTCTAAAATCTTTGCAATGAAATGAAAAGTATATACAGTGGACAACGATTGTCTTTAAAATATCACATTTGTTACTGTAACAGATAAAGTAATTTGAGCTGAAATGATTTACACTACCAAATACCTGCCTTTCTAAACTCTAGCAGAGTTACACTGAAATCATGTGAGGCACATGCTGTGACTTCTGTAAAGCCAAAGGGGAAAACAGGGTAGAAATTATACTTCCAGGCCTGAATTCTACCCCATACAAGCACCTATTTCTATTGCAAGAAGGAATATGACCTCTACGCTTCATTTTTTCATTGAGAAAATATTTACATTGTTTGTGAATAAATAACCCAGAAAGCTCAAAGATAGCTTGTTTTGTCTTTGCATGTGATGGCATAGCTTTAAAGAGAGCTTCCCAGGTCTAGCTTAAGATACAGGATGTACATTAATGTACAGGTTGCAAGATCTGAATAGTAGAGGTCCAGATCAGTGGCAGCAATGTCTCTTTTTCATTCAGAATATTTGACTCAGCATGTTTTTTAGGTTATATATATATGGATTTCTTGACAATGTTTCTGTACAGACCAAGCATCATTTTGACAGAATCTTGATTTATTCAGATTTCTTGCAGTCTCTAAATCTACCCATTGCTAAAGTTCATAGACTGTGCAATGATACACAGATGATGAACTGCTGTGTACTGGCTTGCTCTCCTCCAGTCATTCATTTCCCAAGGGTCCCTTTGCTTCTCTTTGGGGGAGTATGCTAATCTTGAAATATTTATTGATCATTAACAGGCAATTTCTTTATAACACAAGAGGAAAAAGGACAAAGTTTCACTCATAAAGAAGGCAAATATGAAAGGTCTTCAGGCATTTTGTTCCATTGACACATCTGGCTCAGTAGAAGAAAATAAGGATATATGGGCAGATCGCTGGCGGTCACATTATCATTGATACTCCACCAGGAGCTGTTTAAAAACTGGTGTTAAGCTCTTTTCCTAAAGTCCAAAATTGTCTCCTTTCTTTTGCAGTTGTTTTTTAATAGATATTACTCGATGTTCACAGTTCCTTGCAGAAATATATGACACTGGTTTTAAAACATCTGATAAGTTTGATTTTTCAGGTGGTCATCCATTCAAAAATTGTCTACTAACACATGGTCAGAAAGTTACAGATGGATGAGCAGGAGATTAAAGCATTTTTTTTCTGAAGACTTTCTACTTTGCAAGCACCATACATGCATAAAAACAGGTCCCATCCCAAATCTCCATTCTTGTGTAGTCAACTGCAGATTTACTGAAAGCTGAAAGTGAGCAAAGGAATGGGGAAAAGAGAATTAACAGTGCTGAATGAAGCACGTGCGTCACAAAATGCCATTATTCATACGTGATTCTGTGGCCCCTACTTACTATATTCTGATTTAGGAAATGTTCACTGCAGATATTAACCTGGAAATCATGGACTATCAAAAGGAATACATTTTGGAAATCCCACATTCCTTTTTACAGCATCCGTGGGGGACAGGCACAGGAGTAATTTTTTTCTTACTACCATTATTATTCTTGTCAGTTAAAGTTACTGCTTGTCACTACATTGACTTTCAATGAGATGCTCCATATCCCAGTTAGGTGATGGTTAAGGTTTGTTCAGTATGTTACTTATTAATAAAAAAAAAAAACTTCACAAACACAGAAGGCTTCCCTGTGGATGCAGAGCGTTCCCAAGCTCTGCAGGGAAAGAACATTCTCCTTCCTTGTGGGCTCAGAAGCTGCTTTGCATTTTAACTAAGTACCACACACTGGATGGTCCATGTGTCTGAGAAACTATTGAAGCTAGTTGAGTCAGAGAAAGTTGCTAGTTTATGATGTAGTGAGGTGAAAGCTTCACTGACTCAAAAAAGAGAGGTCCAATATTAATTGTGTAAAAGGTAGAGATTAGAACATTTTCTAATTATGTTTGGTTTTCATGGATAAATGCCTTTCACTGTGAGCAGTGAAAGGCAGAGTCAAAGATGTTCCTTGTTTAGGACAAGAGGAAATTATTGTTTTTTGATGGCCCAGGTTAGAGACAAAAATTCCTGATCAGACAGAAGGACTGGGGTAGGAACTGTATATGAATTTGGAAGACTTGGATTACAGCTCTCTGTTTACACAATCTTCTTTAACAAAGGCTTACAGAAGTAACCCATGAAAAACTCAATTTAATATTTTCTTACTTTGATGGCTGTTTTTTTTAAAACACCACTAGTTTTTTTCCTCCTTATTCATTTGGAAAATAACACAGTGTTTAAGTGTGGAAAGCAAAGTAATATTTATCTATTAAAAAACTGCTTTTATTTGATTTTTTGTTGGAAAGAAAACTTTCAAGAATTATTCTTCTAGGCTTTAGTTTAAATTTCCTTTCTTAAAGCTATACTTTGAGAGAAAACACCCAGACAGTGCTCCATTAAAATCTAAGACACAGAGGTTTTATTCATACTTTATCATATATGTTACAAATCCTGTTGCTATTCTTTTTCCTCTATTTTTTGCTTTATACATGTTTTACCAAGCCTACTTCCATGACCCACTGCATTTAATAATCACATTCACATTACATGCTTTTCCAACCATTGCTTTTCTACCTTTTCTCCATATTCCTCCTGTCCATGTTTCTTATATTAAAAGGACTCCTACAAGAATGTAATTTTGAGTTAAACCTCTTCCCCCACCCCCTGAGGCTGTGAGGCTGAGTTAAATAAATCCTACTAAAAGTAATATACCACTCCTAGCTGTGGCCTGGTGATATCAGTTGTCAGGCTGTCAGAGTGAATGTGAGGACTGAACTCACTGTCACTCCTACTGGGGGGAAAAAGAATCCTAAAGACCAGGAAACCGTCAACATCAGAAATGCTATGCCTCCTATCTGAAAGGAGAGGAACCGACACAGCAAAGGCGGACTTCCTAAAAAAAAAATAATATTTACTTGCACTGGCCTAGTGGAAATTATTGCTGTCAGGGTCAGTATTTGAGTACATGTACACAAAGCGGGTGTAGCAGTACTGATGCGAACACACACTGGACATTGCAAAGGAGATCATAACCTCCCCCAAGATAAAACTCCAAAACAAAGAATGGGAAACCTGAAGAATTGCCTCTTCCCAGCTCTCTGGGATACTGCAAGTGAGCACTGTAACATGGCAGAATTTATGGGTGTGACTAATACAAGGTGACAGCTCAGTTCAGATCTCTCTGCCCGTCTTTAGTGAGGCCATTTTAATGAAATGTTTGTTTACTCTTCAAAAGCTGAACCCAGCTTGCAGGGAATGCCTATTTTGTATTTGTCTGAGCCTGGTTTTGAAGAGCTAGATATTATAAGTGACTAACAAACCATGGCATTGGTGAGTTGGTCTCTTATAGGAAAGACAACAGCTCAGAAAATAACAGCCACCTCTTCACTACAGGCAGCAGATTCTTGCCTTCAGGATAGCCATAGCTATAGGAATTCCCAGGGGAATGAACACAGGAAAGGATCAAGAAAGATACTTTAACAGGGATTATTTGAGCACATTGGTGGATGGGCTGTTTTCAGCAATCACTATAGCAAATTGAGACCATGCTGCCACCATTCCCTAGGAAAAACATAGCTGTGCAAAATGCTTATAGCAAGTAGTGGTAGATGGGTATAAAAATAGACAGATTTTAAGACAATAATAATGGTGGTAGATAGCTGCAGACAACAACAAATACATTTTTCTTGTCTTTCAACACAAAGGGAAAAAAATATTTCCAAATAGGATAAGCACCTTTCAATACTGGGATTCTGGAAATATAGGCGTATTTTTCTCTTCTCCCCCCGGTGCCTCAGTTTTGTTCCAAGACAAACCAGGTGCAAAATACAAATGAAGACATGCTGAGCCTTGCCTATAAACCCACAGGATCATAAATCAAGGGTCCTAACTAAGACTAAGAGTTAAAAGAAGAAGGGAAAGGAAAAAAAAATATAGGCTTTAAAGGCACATCTTTTTCTCAAAAGACTGAAAAGATGTTAGTCAGCATGGCATCTGAATTTTTTGTGTGCTTTTGCATGGGAGAAGAGAAAGATGCACAAAGATTAACTATAGAAAATAGCACCACATGGGGTGTAACTGAACGCCCCATGGCTTGCCAGGACATTCCCAGGATCACAAGTGTTTGCAGTCAAGACCATCAGTTTCTGATGTAGCCAAAGCAATTTTCCAACAGCTCTATTTGAGATCTGCAACAGTGCACCAAGCTTTCTTCTTCACCCAAGTGCACCATCATATGTCTGTCCCCTCCTGGATACTGAAAACCAGCATGGGCTTGCCCATGAACTCCAGCTGTCCACACTGTTGGGGAGATGGCTGGGTTGGTCTCTCCTCCCTGTCACCACACATGGGGTTTGTAATTTATCCCTTGCAATCCATGTTCTTATCCTGGTGCAAACTAGGCTTCAAATTTTTTCCCTCTTATAAAGCTACAATTTCAATGAACAAAATTAAAAGAGAATATAATATTCTGCTAAATTTTCAGCATCCCAAAAGCTAATATTAATGAGCACAGATCTGTTTCTTGCATTAGGAAGTAGAGAAATCATTTAAATATCATCTCGGGCTCTAGCCTTAACAAAAATGGATGCAAAGGCACTGTGATGTTCATTTAATCATTGATGAGTACTCATATAACATTTATGGCAGTTAGTACTGGTCAAGGTAACTGCAGATAAATATATCTGTTATCTTCTTGAATTGCTAAGACAGAGCAATGTAATAAAAGTATAAAGAATCTGGGATGAGATGTTACAGACTTTGTATTAAGTATTCTGAATGAGAGCTACACATTTTCTTGGTCACAGTCCCTTATTATTTATTTTGTCACTATCATTATATGAGTTACTATGAACTACAAAATTGAATGTATCTATTTTGTAAATATTTCCTAGTTAAAAAGATTAGCCTGCTAGACAGCACCTTGACTTTTTTTTAAAAAAGTGTCTTGTATGGTAGACTCCAATATTGGCATTTACTTCAACAGTGGTAAAATGTAATCTTACCTGCCCTGGAATATGCTTTTTCTCATTTTTCCTTCCTCTCTGAAAAACACTTTTTTTTTTTTNATAGATTATGCACAGAGACACTTTTTAAAGAAAATCTCTATATGCACTTCGGCATGCACATCACAAGAGCATATGGACAGATAGTCACACTTTAGATTTTATCATAGAGCAGATGAAAAAGACTTTTTTTTCCTATATCAGGCTTCTTTTTGGTTTTTGTGTTTCTGAATAAAATTTTTGTGGAAAGTGAAATATTTATGATTAGGATATTTCCCCCTTACCCCTTGGATGGTGTTTTAAAGCAGTTTTACTAGCAACAGTTACAGCTACTTGCATGTTTTTCATATTTCACTATGGAAATTAATGGGAGTTTTATACATAAAACCTGAATTTCACTCAGATAGTGAAATTCTGTGTCAGCCAAAGATAATAGCAGGATTCATACTGAAATAAATAAGTTTTAAATTTCTGTTAGACTGAATTCCTACTCTGAGCGGTATTCTAATACTTTCATGAATAATATAAGGGTGATTTTGAGCCCAGAAATTCTCAACTGGAAGAAAATTCTATTTTATTTTCATCCTTTTTGGCAATTTCACCATTTCTTTCTCATCAAGGAAGTGTGTACCACATTTTACAATTACAGCATGCAGCATAGGTACTGGGCAGCATTGATTTCCAGGCAAATATGCAGTCCTGCACTGTATGTTTAACATTATGCTAAATATTTTGTATTAAAAAGAACAATTGATAGCTGAACCTCAACATTACTATGTGGGTTATTTAAGTATTACCCTATAATTGAAAAATAGTTCTTCACTGTTCTAGGAGTCTCTTGGCTTATATTTTTAGTATTTCAGGTAATCATTTAAAAATAAAACATTTTGGGTTATCCATTCAGTGGAGAAGATTACACATTTATGAAAAGAATACTAGCAACTCAATCAGCAGATATATACCAACCATCTTCTTTTAGTCTTCAGAAGTGTGTTATACACAGCAGCTTTTTGAGCTTGACTTAGATTTGACCCCCTAAGCTTTTCTGAATCACTGCTAAATAGTTTCATAATTTAAAAATTCTGTGTGACAAAGAAAAACTTATAGGCTTGTTCACATTTCATTCTGTAACCTTTAATGGTAGCATCTTCCGTGGATTTATGTAATATTTTTTCAAAGGCAGATATTTTTAAAATAGATTGGATAATCACAATTTTACTTACTTGTGAAAGTACTTGCAGACTTTAGCTTCTTTCCCCCAGTTAAAATAAGCATGTGATAAAGATGCCACCTTTGACAGCCACCATAACACTGATCAACAAGAAGGTAAAAAAAGCAAAATTAGCTTAATCCAAGTCTGTTTTGTCCAGTCCTAAATTCCTGCACAGAGGTGGTTTTTGAAATGCCTCTAGAAATCACCTTTTTTTCCCAAGAAACAGAGAAAGTGAGTTTTGAAATTATTATTTCTTCTGGAGAGCTGTTGCCTATCACATAAACTAAGTAACTGCTCCCGCTGTCAACAGTGCAGCAAGAAGGAAAAAAGTTGAACCAGGAGGTGGCTAGGGATATGTTGTGACTTGTGTACCAGAGCTAATCTTCATTTTGTACCTTAAAACTCCCCTGCAATATCCTTCTTTGATTCATATAGCTGTGGTAGGTATGCATTTTGGAAAATTGTGATCCTGGGGAAGAAAAAAAGGAATTAATTCACAGTAGGTGTAAGTTAGAATGTAAGTTAGAAGCAGTTCAGAGATTCTCTAGGTAATGAAGATCATAAATATCCTGAACAGACCATTGTGCCATTGCTAAGTTTTGGAAGAGGTCCTGGCTGTCAGAAGGTGATTAAGCGATGCAATCTTTATTCTGCATATTTTTATATACTCTTAAAATTTAGTTTTACAGGACTAACGTGCAAAATTCCAACCTGGTAGGAACAGTGTTTAACAGAATAGATATGATACAAGATATTTGTCTGTCACATGTATACTTTTGGATTAATTTTACAGACTTCACAGTAACGGTTCTGGGTTTAGATCAGTGTAACTGACAACTGAATATAACCTTAAATCCCTGTAATATTTAAGGTTGTGGTAAATAAATACTCCAGGAAGCTGATTACCAACTTATTCATCAATAACCCAAATACCATTTTGTGAAATGTGATGGCAAAAACAGCACAGCATGCACATACATTCTAAATGGACCAGTTTCTGATGTGAGTTGAAGTGCTGATTATACTGGTATCTCCACAATCAGGAAGGAAAATCAGAAATGTAGAATCAGAATCTACCCTAGGGCCACTCTGCTGATATCTTTACCTGTCTGACTGTCAGATCCGGGAATTCACTGTACATTTAAAACTTGACTTCTATAAGTATCAGCTATAAAGAATAGTACCTTTAAAAACCAAACTGCAGCACAGAAAAAGAATTATTCTCAATACACACATATCAGAAAGAATTTAATAGACTATGAACCAATGACCATTTTTGAAAATATTATTCCCCAAACTTTGAGTGCAGATTCCCACAATTATTTCTTTAAATGAAGAACTGTTTTAAAATATTACTTTGATTATTTTCAATAAACCTCTGGAAGAGTTGTAAAGCTATTTGTCTTGCTTACAGGAGTAAGAGTGCTATTAAAATCAGTGTCTTGGATTAATGTAACTCTGAGGATTCTGTTGGTATACATCACCATAGATGTAGTTAGTAGTGAAGAATGAGACCAAATGGAATTGTATTCAAAAATCTATGTGACCCTCCTTTTGTGCATAAGCTACTTTGCAAATCTAGGCTCCAGTCAATAGAGTTATGTCTGGTTTTACCTGGTTGTCATCGGAGAATTCTGTATTCCACAAGCACTACATCAGATTTATTGCCTATGTATTGTCACCAAGTAGACTGAAATACAACAGGA